>WARS01000060.1:2209321-2774321 GCA_008933995.1 Datnioides undecimradiatus
CTGTAGTCTTCCTCTCCAATGTCTATGCAGTTCATTTTGCAGGGCCCAACGGGAAGGTAGTAGATGTCATTTGTCTTACAGCATCTCTGGAGGCTCCACTGTATGTGTTATCTTAGCTTTCTGCCGCTGCAATGCTAATAAGGAAGTAGCTTGCTTTACAGACAGACAGAATGTCACTTGTCCTCTCCCTTAGTGTGCGTCTATGCATGTACGTGTGTGTGTGCAAAGGGTGGGTGGGGGGATGGGGGTGGGTCCTGGCCCTAGGGGAAAGCAGGCTGCCTCTTCGCCCAGCCTCTGATGAATTCATATAATTAACTCTGCCTTGATCTGTTGGCTAATCCTGCACTCAGTAATAAGGGATTAAAATGTCACCTAAGCCACCTGCTGTTATTGAGCCCCTAGACTTTTTGTGCCTCTGTGTGTGTGCGTGCGTGTGACAGTGAGAAAGAGAGCGGAGGAAAGAAAACGAGAGAGAGATAAAAGTAAAGTGAAAGATTTCTGTGCTAGAAACATTTTCTCTGTTTGCACAAGAAAATGTATGTAGAGGACACCATAAAGTAGCTCAAAGAAGCAGACATCTTAACTACTGCCATATGCATGTGAGCGCTACTCACAACTCCACAGTCTGGCATCAAGCTGAACTCCGTAATTTGGCAGGAAGCTGGAGCAGAAGTTGCAGCAGACTCGCTCTGAAAACTCATTGTCACACTCACTAAAAAGGGACATGAAAGTGGGACATGCTTGAAGGTGGGAGTCGAGAAATCTTTTTTCCTCCCCTCTCACTATGACCTCCTTGGACCAAGTAAAGAAAAAAAAGAAGAAAGAAAGGAGTGCCAATTGGTTGGCTAACAGCCCGCAGACCAACGGCCAGCTTGCCTTGCCTGCCTGCCGGCCACCTCCGCTCGGTTGCTTAGCAACCCCAAGTGTACTTTTGGGTTGTCTAATGACTCTTGTTGCTGCAGTGGCTCAGGGGCTACTAATGAAGCCTCCTGACCAATCGCTGCTGTTTAAGACCTGGAAGCTGACTGATCACTGGACAGGGATCTTGGGACTTCAGGCTACCCTAAACCTCTTATGTGAGACAAATTCTGGCCCCAACCTGAGGTGCTGTCAAGACACACTCACACACGCGCACACACACACACACACACACACACGCTTACAATGTGTACACAGAGAACACCTTAACTTACTGCTTACAGTGCTCCGACTGACCTTAATTCTCTTCACTGCACACTCACATACATCACTGCCTCATCCTACCTGAACTTTACCTCAGACTCACATGTAAACGTACTCATAGTGCAATATCGATGGCTGTTTTTCAGCCAGAGATAAGAGAATGATACTGTCCCTGTCTGGCTATTTAAGGTCATACAAAGATGGCAATGATGATGCTAAGCACCGCTTGAGCCCTTCACCCATGCTATAAACACAAAAACGTCATCCTCCCTCAGTAAGCAAGCTCCCGACACAGTAAAGGCTGATGATCAAACATCTGGACAGTTTGTCACCTCTGCTTCACTTGTAATGTAATCTAATATTTTTTAAAGGGCTCATAAGATAAGTTAGAATTTTGCTGTTGGCATTTGGATGATGTTTATGCAGAGTGACTAACAGTGAGTCAGCAGGTCAGTGTGTTCCTCAGTGATGCGTCAACTCATCACAAACTGTGCAGAAACTGAGCATATCACCTTTGTATTCATGTTCATAGATAAATGATCATTATAACCACAAGGTATCGTGCTCCCGAAACAACACAACAATACCAAATGTGTAATTCTAGTCAGAGGTAACTTACAGTATCGCTTTTTGCATATTAGTGTGCAAAAAAACAACAGTTAGTAGAAGAGGTTACACTTACCATTTACAAAATGCTCTTTATTACAGACACTATATGTAAAATCTATACTTTACCAGGCTTAACACTGTGTTGTTGATCGTATTTGTTGACTGTGCTTGTCGTAAGAGCTGTCTTCCTCATCTCTATGTGGTGCAGGCTGTTTGTACCTGCTTATTTTCAATGCTTTCAATCTTGATTGCATTCTCTTTACATTAGTGCTTTCAACTACTCTCTGCCATGGGACTATAAATGAAAATGATCCTTTTTGGCAAACTAAAGCATATTTTCAGAAGTGTTATTTATATCCACTGTCTCTGTCAAATAAAGTGATAAATTAACTAACCAACTATTATCTGTGGGGAGAGAAAGTGCGTGCCCAGGTCCTTTTGTATGGGCGTGACTGTGCCTGCATCAGTATGTGTGTGTGTATGGCCTCACTCGCTTGTCTTTGTGATGCGTTCGTCATCTCTCTAAGCTTTGTTCCAGTGTCACAGCATATTGCTAGACGAGTACAATACATCCCCAGGGTGTCACCATGTATACGCTTGTCTATACGTGTCGAGCAGTCTTAGGTCTATATTTGGCTGTGGTCAACTGCTGTCAAGTGCTGCGTTGCCTGAGGGCCTAACACCCACTGTGCTGCCCTAGCTGACTGATCTGAGGGGGCAGTACCGTGCGCCATTCACTGGCATTCACATGTTGGACCTGTCCACATGGCCTAGTTAGAAAGATAAGCCCACTGCTGACTGAATCCAAAAAAAAAAAAAAAAAAAAAAAAAAGAAAAAGGGAAAAACCTATGCCAAATATAAAACACAATGCCAAATATGACATGCGTGGGTAGCCTCAATAAGCAAGGGTCTTCAAGGGTGGCTCTTAACACCCACCTTTTTCACAGAGAAAAATAAGGGTATATTATTCCGGTTTCAGAAAAGGCACAAGATTGAGTATTTTTCTGTTTTCATATTCAAACTCCGGGGAGCGAGAAAAAAATGAAACCATAGACAGGGGAGCAAAAAGAACCAGGGGAGTTTTTATTCACGGCAGGCAGTTTTTAAAAGGGTTTTTTTATGTTAGCTTGGCGACGTTTTGCTTTCACCTCACTATAGAATGGATCTTCAAAGGTTGTTTATCGATTCCCTACTGTTAACCTTTCACAAGCTGTTTCACAGCTACGCTGTTCGGAGGCTCTCAATAGCTTCCAGGAGGAGGGGGCTAGGGCAAGGTGGGGTTGGCTGCCCAGACCAGCAGCATATTGGTTGTTAGTTGGAAAAAAGGACTCTTCGGTAGAGCGGAGGAAAGGATGGAGGCAGAGGAAGAGGAATTGCTGAGGGTCAGGGATGAGCAGGATATAGCTGGTGACTGGGAGTCTGGAGCCAGGAGGGGACAGGAAGAGCAAGGGCCAGCTTGAAAGGACCTCTCCCTGTGGGGCAGGGAGTGGCTGATGTAATGGCATTAATCTCCAAGTGCCATCTGACACCCAGTGTGGCTCCGTCATTGAAAAGTGCTAATTCTGCTGAACTGTGAGGGGAATTCAGGCATCTCTAGAGGCAGTGCCCTGGATTAATTAAACACGCTGGCATGGAGCACGGCACTGATTTATCTCTTTTACGGCATCGTCATTGTTTGATTTTTGCATTTAGCTCACAGAGCAGGACAAACTCAGGACATTAACGCCAGGAACCCTGCCACATTTCACTTGTTCTCTTACCACTTCACAGATTGTAGCAGTTGCTCCTGTCATTTTGTGCTAACCTGGGATTTCCCTTCTCTTTCTTCCTTCTCTTCTTTCGCTCCCTGTGCTTCTCTCCCTCTTTCCAGATGAACCGGCCCATCCAGGTGAAGCCAGCCGACAGCGAAGGACGAGGAGGTAATTAACCTTCTCCTGGTCTCCATTGCACACACCCCCTTAAAAAACACACACACGCAAACACACAAATACGCTGGAACAGCGCACACGCAATCCTTAATATTCTGCTCTCACTTGAGACACACTGGGAGTTGGTAGAGTAGCCCGTAATATAGGTCACTTGCTTCTATTGACTTCCCATCTGTGCCAGCAGAGGGGCTGTCTCAGGTTCACAGTCACTGGGAGTGGTTCAAAGACAAGAGAGAGAGACACAGAGCGAAATGGACAGAAATAAAAGACAGAGAAAGAGAACAGAAAAAAGTGAGGTGGAGGATCTCCACCCCTAGATCTCCTTAGAGTGACAGTTAAGTCTGCTTACAGACAAAAGACAGTGAAGTACACCCCAAACATACACACACAAAGATTGACACAAACTTATAGAAATACCTCAGAGCTATTACTTTAGTAATGTAGCAGTTTAGCAATTTAGCAGTAACTGAAAGAAGAGAGAAACGACAGTATGTGTCTCTGAAAGTGGGACATATCATGATTTAAGGAGTTTGGAAGCTCTTTGTAGTATATACAGCAATTAAATGATGGCTATACACAGTCCCCATTTCACCTCTCTGCAGTCAGTAAACCCACGAACAGTATCCACTACAAATGCACCTTCCTACCTACTTACTTCTCTCCTATCTGTCTCATTAATAGCACTGTCACATGATGACACTGGGATTAAACAGCATTGTACAGATTGTTCAACCCTTTTTAAAATGATCTTAGTCAGATTCAGTGAGATTTAAGGTCTGCTGTAACACTCCCAGTTGACCTCCAGTGACAGACTCATTCATCAGTGACCACAGCTTTAAAAGTTAAATTAGATGATTTGTATTTTTTTAATTGTATTTTTCAAAGCAACTCTTCCATATAAAGCATTGCATGCAATCCTGCTTTGACATTGTACCGATTCTCTTGCACGGGGCCTCACTTCATCTTTAGTCTGACTGACATGGTGATTGACTAGATCATTCTGAAGCCATTTGTGACTAACATCACTGAGGTTAATGCAGATTAAGCCAGTTAAAGATTTACATGGGTGGAATTGGATCTAATTGGAACGGTCTGTGTCTGCCTTGTGCTTGCATTTCAGAGTGGTGATTTAGACTGCCTAGGTCAGATTAGACTGAGCCACTTCGCTGATTTATGTGGTCAAGTGTGAATCAGATGGCCCATTTCTATTGCCACACACACCCCCACGTAGATCTTATTTTTGTCATGGCGGCACTTTAATTAACGGCCATCTAAAAACAGGCAAAGTCTGACCGACAAGGCCTGGGCAAGAGCCAATCGGCATTCTCACCAAGATAAATTGGATCTCTGGGCTTAAGAGGGGAGGATGGATGGGTCCCAATATCAATTACTACCCTTTTTTCAGCAGAAAGAGAAGGGAGATGAACAGGCTGTGTGAATGAAATACAGAGGGCTCTTAGGCTGGCACAGCCCCTGCTAGTCTGTCAGATGAACTTTCTATATGGGAGGACAGGATAGGACACAGCACAGAATGAAATAAGACCAAGCAGACAGGCCCCAACAGAGATATTGAGCGTTAATGGCAACAGGAAGTCGGCAGACAGGCCAGGGAAGTAAACCACAGTCGCGGCTGACAATGAAATGAGATTTACTATGAAGGCCTGTGGTTAACGGAAAATAGACAGCCCAGCGAGAGCTGACTAAAGGAGAGAAAGTAGCGAGAGATTCATCTGTGGAAGGCTGAGGACCAGTCAGGTACACCAATCCCAGTGGGGCCTCTAGATTGTCAAACCCAGGGCTGAACCGGGACATTTGCACCTCTAGAATGGAGTCACATTTATCACTACCAAGACATCAGCAATTATCTGTCATGGGAACTTGTGCAGGGGTCTCGATTACGTGCCTGTGCAGGCATTAGGGCCCATTACTCCATTTGGAGATTTGAGTAGTCCCTCTTTTGTTCACTGTGTCCCTGAGAGACGTCCTCTCTCTGGGGATGTAGGAGTGTCAGGAGGAGAAGTAAAGCCGGAGCTCACAGAATGACTACGGGGCCCCGGCGCCACACAATCCCGCTGCTCGGCTGCCATTGTGGATCACAGATCTGATTCTCTGGCTGTCTATTACAATGACTCATGTCTTATTTTATTTTTTGCTTGGATTATCAAGAAAGAATGGAGCATGGGAGGGGAGCTTCACAGCCTTTAAATCTATTTCAGTTCCTTGAGTCAGCCGACCTCTTCCCCACAAAGTCCACATTTATCTGATGTGCTTAACACTCTTTTTTTCTGCCCAATTCTATCAAACCACGATTTCTACTCAGAGATATTGAGACACAATCGAGGCATGGGTCCTCTGCTCACTCGCTCTGTGGTCAGTGCAGAACCAGACATACGACTGTATCTCCACTTGAAACCCAAGTAATTTTCTTCAACTCAAAAGGGGCAGAAATGAGGGAAAGTGGACATCTCTTGTTCTCTCTCTATTGCTTCCTTTCTTTCTCTTTCTCTCTTATTCTGTCTCACTGGTACTGCAGTGCAAAGGGAGAGATGAAGCGAGTGATAGAGAGAGAGGTGGGGATTCTGCACAAGGCCCATGGAGGAATGCAAGAGAGTGAGAGATGGAAGACAAAAAGAGCGAGGGGGGAAGAGACGACAGGATGAGAAAGTTAACGGAGGGTGATGGAGGCAGCTGAGTGAATCTCAGCAGTAAATCATCTCAGAGCCGCCCCATCCCTATCTCCTCCTCGCCTCGCCAGGAATCTTTTTCCCCCTGACCTTGTCTGCCGCTGTGTCTGTGAAGAAAAGATGGGGCCAGATTATCTATGATTGGAGATGGCCATTATCTAAACACAATCTTGGAGCTAGGTCCCACTTCTCTAGCCACTGCTGTGAGACTGGAGACCACACTGATGAGAAGAGAGATGATGGGTCAGCCAGCAACACCCTCTTCTTTTATTAACTCTGATAAGATGGTTTCAACACTCTCCCGAAATGCCCGGCAACCTCCATCAACATTGACTTTTTCACAAAGTGCCACTCTCGGTGCATTTGTCTACACACAGTCTCTTTACCCTACTTGTTTATTAGCTCCCTATGCTTTTGTTTTATAGGATACTTATACAGTGCCAGGAGCAGCGCATCCCCTGCATTTGATACTCAGCAGCCTCGTATGAGCCATTTGAATATCTTGTCCTTTCTTTTTGTCTGTCTGGCTGAGGGGAGTCTTTGTGAATGGGTCATGTTTGTCCTTGCCAACCTGCTGCTCTTCAGAAGGTTGACCCTAGTCGGGCAGTGAAGAGATTGACAGGACCTTAAGATGTTGCGCACTGTGCTGTCATGCCCCACCCCAGCAGGTAGGGAAGAGTGAGGGCTGCTGGCTGGCTCAGTCTGGCAGGCCACAGGGGAGGGGCTGTCTGGAGGCACCTCATGCCCACAGAAGAGCGCGCTCCACTTTACATGCAAATGAAGCCAAAAGATCCCTCTGTGCCTCTGGACACGATCGTGCAAAACTCTGAAAAGTCAAGAAGAACCCTGGCAGCGGTTGATATGTGTGTGCTGAGAAATACACACCGAGACATGGGGACACATGGACAGACAAAAGAATTGAGGTATTTCTAGCAGTGACCATTGCAGGGTATTAATTAAAGGTTTTAAGGCGCTGATTTAAATTACTCTTTCACAGTGCTCTATGATTGGACTTCGCCATTGGAGAAGATACTTCTAATGTATAAAATGAACAAGTTCGAATTTAGACAGGAAATTTCTTGCATGTTTCCTTGATTGTTCAGCGCAGTGTTTTCGAGGATGCATACCAGAAGGTTTGAAGCTCCCCTCCCACTCCCTCGGGTAAATTGATGCGACAGCTCTCGTGGTATAAGTAATGCATTTACAAACACGACGCCTGTATCCTCTCATCATGCCCGATACACTGACAATTTGGATGTTTGTTCTCCTCTGATTATTCCATTTACCACCTCACTATACTGGATAATCCACTTGCATACATCAGATTGGGACCAGCAGCAGAAAGGTTTAGTGTGTGGCTGCACATCATTGTCACTGAGATGGGGTCTAATTACTTCTGTTAGCTGGGTAGGAACTAAACATGAGTCAGAAGTAGGATGGGGCTTATTGAGTAGCTGAAGGTGTCGCGTAAAGGCAAAGTGAATACTTGAGGAGGGTTGAGAAGTGCAGCTGATACACATCGTGCAACTTGTTTCACAATTACCTCACTACATTACTTTACACCTTAGCACTGCACTTGAGCTATGAAACACTGAAATATACATCAAGTTTGAACAATTTTAAATTTATTTCAAGTTGGAATATAGTTATATCCCACTCTGCAGCTTTTTTTGGCGGGAATTCATCTCTGCTCACAAGCTCATATCTTACCTGTAAAGTAAATTTAGACAGTTGTCACTGACACTAACAGCTTTACAAGTCCATAACACTAAAACAACTTCAGAATCTTCTCTAACCCTTATGACTCAGGTCTGGCAACCTCCCCGGTGCACCCGCTAACATCACCACATACCTTGAGTTGCTCTCACTGAAAACACTGCTGAATCGACTTGCATTCAACATTCATCCCACTCTCCACACTGACTTCTGCTGAAGTGGGCAAAGCAAATGATGTACAGTTTAAACAATCCATAAATCTTCAACATTACTTTCTAATATTGTACCAGGTAAAATCACAAGTGTCAGGTTGTAGGCAGCGCTGTTGTACGATGTGAGATACATGTCTATATTACATCAGAAACTTTCTTTTATTATTATTTTACTTCGTGTTGTTTTTCTCTGGTCCATTTATCCACAATCTATTTAACGTGGACTGCTTTCAGTCATCTGTTTCACTCATTGCTGTGACAGCAGACAATTGTCCCTCGCTCACTATGCATCATCACCACATTTGCTAAATACACGGATAACCCCTCTTTGCTACATTCATTAAGCCATTTTTTTTAATGTAGCATGTGCTGCCATTTAAATACGAGAATTTATTGATCCCTAAGGGAAAATTCAATTTATGGGTGAGTAGCAATTTCCTGTTTTCTGATTTACTTTACTTGATACACTACTACTCATGTCACTCAATTTTCTTCAGTTAATTTCTTTTCAAGGCTGAAAGATCAGTTTCATAAATTACTATTGTATAAATTATTTAGTTTTCTTAATGATTAAATAACTTTCAGGGACTGTTTAATGATTGAAATTGATCCACTGTTTTTAGCAGTATTCCCTTCACAAGAAACTTAATAATAAAAAACGTGGCATGGAAGTAAAGCTTGTGTGACTCAAGAGACTTGTGGCAGGTAAATTATCCCATTAAGTTATTAGAAAGAGGGAAATTAAGTCTCTTGAGAAGACACACGTCTTATGGTTAAAGTACTATTAATTACAGATTTTGCCATTTATAAAACTGCTAAAAATTAAAACAGCTGTGATAAAGAATAGTTATTATACAATCTAAAAAGCCTTTTCCGAACACAAATCTCACCTTTTGATTCCAGTCAAACTCCCAAACTGGAGCATTGGAACAGAAGACGATGAAAAACAAAGTCTAACTGAATGTTAAGAAGTCGCTCCCAACGTTTTGTGCACACTGTCTGTCTGTACGCCTACATATGTGAGCGAGTCTGGTGGCGGACCTCCCAGGCAGCAGCGCCCCAGCATCAGGCTTTTCTAATGAGACCATAAGAAGCACAACTTCTCTGTTGTGCTGCCTGGAACATTACTGGGTGCATTTGAAATGCACCCAGCGGCCTAGCAGGCATCTTTTATCGTTGGATGCAGCTGTCCATGCTTTCTGAACACTTACTAAAACCAAGCTTCCCTGAGTTCTGCCAGCGGGCAATAATAGATAGAATCATGAAAAAAAGAGAGAAAAATATATATATATTTACCATTACACAGGAGCCGGAAAAGTAATTCTTTAAAGAGAATATTCCCATTATTGGCAAACAAAAGCAGAAACTTTTGAAAAGTAGACTTTACAGCAGCAGAGTCTTTGCCTGGAGAAGTAGAGTAGGATGAGGGATGACAAGAAAGGGTAAAGAGAACTGATACCTTTACCCTACGAGAAAGATACAAAGAGGAAAGACAAAAGGAGACAGAACGGAAAGGAAAAGTGCGATCTATATGCATATACTGCTGTCTACAACACAAGTAGCACTTTATTCCATAGAGAGAAGCATCAATCTTGACAGCATATGGCATCTGTGCAAAATCCATTAATTTTTAATATACCGGGCGATGAAATGAAAAGGCTTCCTGAGACAAGCAATTGTCAGATGTCAGTAGTGTTTTGATAACTTTTTTGATCTCTTTTTTTTTATTTGCATTCATAAATCGGCGCTGTCCACATGCCACCATGGTTTGGACATGGCTGGAGACTGACATGGAACCACTTTCCACACAATTGCTCCTGACTCCAGTGAGATGAGGCGCTGGGGGTGGGGGACAAAAAACTACGTGTGGATTACTTTGTGAGTGAGGGGAAGCAAGTGTGCACTGGCTAAGGCCTGGCAAAAGGCTTTATATGCTTTCACACATATGTACATAAGCACTGATATACTGCATACCCTTGTACAGCACTGTCATATGATTAAAACTATGAAAGCATGTGTTGACAAGCTATATCAAAGCATGTGTTAACATTCACCTCCATGCACCCAAACCCATTTTTAAATAGCATATGTATCCTTGGATCTTCATTTTAAACTATACAATAGAAATGCTCCCGAGATACATGCATTCATTAGTTCTGTTTGAGGAAGCAATGGCATGAAAAAATCTAAGTGCTGTAGCCCTCCTAACTACCACAGACACACACACAAACACTCACACACATTATTATTTTAAAGTAGTGGCAAGGTTTGGAAGTGCAGATTACAAAGGTCTCTTCAGAGTAGAGCAGAGAAGTGCTGTAGAGCTCAAATGTTCTCCAGCTGTGTGGCTCAGCTCTGTTAGAGGGATAAGATGAGCCCCTCTCAATGAGAGATAAGTACAAAGGGGTCAAATAGTCAGCTCAACGAGTTTTGTCATACTTCTGTATCCTCAGACAATTCCATAGGAAGGTCTTCACCCCTCTTAATGCAGATACATGACTGTGCTTGAGAAGAGTGCTCTTTTTTTTATTCTCCTCTCCCCACTTTTAATGGATAACTCTTTGGAGTCACGGAGTCGTCTCCTTTTGCAGAGGGTGCATTACAAGATATTTATTCATATTCATAAAATGCCAATTTAACGCTTGCGAGTGGCCATAAGAGATGAACAGGAACTTGCAAGTGCTGCTGTGGAGACAGGTGCAAAGCGGACTAATTAATAGCAATCTATACTCTGGCCAGGGCATGCAGTGGGCCGACTGAGACACTCTTAGGCCAGGCAATGAAAAGATAGCGGCTCCAAATTCATTTTCTCACCGTGGCTCTCCCAAAGGAAGGATCCCAAGTACACTCACACTTCCTTTAATGCCTTCACTGGGGTGTAATTTATTTTTGCGTTTGCCAGCACATTTGGAAAGTTCATTACTTCGCTCATGGCTTGTTAATTAGCCTTGTAAAGCCGCCATTAGATCTCCTCGGGCCAGGACCGAGATGAGACTTTTGTCCCAAAACATTAACACACTGCAGGAGGCCTGTAAAACTGCACTCTGCCCATTTAAGTTGTAACAGTGACACCTCAGTGAAAACGTGAAAGATGAAGGGACAGCCAATGTAAAGTCACGTGTGCCCTGGACGGGCTGTTGCCTCATTTCATGTTTCACCTTTTCTGCCATGGACAGGGGTCAGGCTCATTTCTCTCTAACACCTGTTCAGGGCTGACTTTACAGCTACGCAGGTCCTCCGCTGATGCCCAATATCCAGCTAGGTGTCTGTCCTCCTGTCGCTCTTTGCTAAATCCCGGTCGACAGTATAAGTGGCTGTCTCTGTGGTGATCTCCTCAGGGTTCTCGCTCACTTCCAACCCTGGAGCTCCAAGGGAGGAGGAACAGTAATGAGCAGTAGTACCGGGCTCAGCTGGCGGATTTGAGAATTCCTGCTGTGTGAGGCGTGACTACAGGAACATGGACTGACACCACAGCTACAACACCAGGCAGCATGGCCTTATTGATTATGCAGGTGCTCATTTGTGTGGCCAAGCGGGTAGCAGGCACGTGTCTCATTTGAACTTTACAGGAATGGAACAGGATCCGATTTCCCCGCTGCAAAAAAGGAAGTCCCAGTGCTTTATTTTTAGAACAGCTGCGTCTAATGGGGCCTGGCAGGTACAGGAGGCGTCACATCTGTCGAGGCCCAGGTGATGCTCTCGCCCTCCACTCCTCCCCGCTCCTCGCCCGCTCCCTACCAGTCAAATGACTCACACTGAAGATCAACAGTGTCATTTCCAATAAACTCTTCTTCCTCTTCCTGCCACTTTCCATCAGTTCTGGCGATAGGTTCTTGCTAGTAGCCATTTCATTCCACAACACAGCGGAATAGGGGATGCATAATGTAGAAGATGTAAAGAAGATGAATGCTCTGTCTAATGCCAGGGCACTGAGAAGATTAATTAGAAAAATCCAGCTTTCCGACTGGCCAGACTTCAGTGGTATAGAGCCCATACGTCTGTGCCAGAGTGCCACCCTCTGGAGCTCCAGAAGCAGCTATGACTTGCCGTAACATTGACGATGTTGGTTTAGGTGGAGCTGCCCTTTGAATTTAATGAGAAGCAATGCAACAAACCTAACTCACATTGAGTATTGGCTGGGGAATTGGGAAAAGGCAGTGCTCAACATTAGCAGAGATGTTAGACCACACTACACGCAGCCAATATTTACAAGTACAGTTGGAACATTAACTCAACTTTCCTTGACCACTTACCAACGACCGTTCTGAACTGAGAAAACTTACTAAAGATGTCATTTTGATAGACAGGATGTAGCCCTGATATTCCGATGATTCACATATAATATTGATCCAAGTTCCCTTGCTTTCCTATGTCTTTAGTCAAAATGGCCAAAAAGAATTACATCTGATCCTGGCTACAGTTTTCTATCATTGCGAACAAAATGAGTCGATCTACCCAGTCAATTAGACGACAAAATATAACATATACTACAATAAAAACACCTGCTGAAATGCTTTGTCATTCCCTCAGCTCAAGGGACAAGAAGTAGATTGTGTAGCTTTGATAGAGCAAAATGTTTTGCTATGCCCCCCCCCCCCCATTTCC
This sequence comes from Datnioides undecimradiatus, assembly GCA_008933995.1. Classification (NCBI taxonomy): domain Eukaryota; kingdom Metazoa; phylum Chordata; class Actinopteri; order Lobotiformes; family Datnioididae; genus Datnioides; species Datnioides undecimradiatus. The sequence continues at coordinate 2,222,259 of WARS01000060.1, forward strand.
CTTTAAACTTTAATAGAATTTACCTAGAGTTATGCAGTGTGCGCACAAAATAATTCAGCAAGAAGTTCTTTCTTTGAATTGCGTAATGCAAATCTCACCTGATTTTAGTCTGTATTTGTTGTGACCAAAAAAAAGAAAAATCTCTGGTTGATAATTATCCACAAACAATATTACTCTGAAACGCTCCCGCCATTATTTCTGGGTGGCAAACACTGGCCATGTGCAGAGCCACGTTCATTTTTTAACTTTGCTCGACTCATTTTCTAAAAAGTATTTGTTGTCTAAGCATTCCCAAAGAAATGTGAGTGACTGTTACGTCCCAGACTTTGGTCTAGGGAATGTGAGACATAACACACGTTAATTTGGCGGGGTCAAAAGGAGAAGGAGCAGGAAGCGGGTTTTACTGAGCAAACCAAAAATGTTTTTATTGGCAACAAAATGGAGCGAGCCAAAAGGGAAAAAAGAGGCTAATCAAACAAAAAAAAACTCTCTCAAGAAGGAAAGAAACTTAATTTGTCCCTACAAGACGCTGCGTGCGCGCACACACACACACACACACACACACAGCCACCTGCTGCCGTCTGGTCACACAGAGAGAGAGAGAGTGCGCCCAGCTTCTCACCAGTTCTTATAGCTGCCCTCCTGCACCAGCTCAGGTGTGAGCGATTGCCACTGGTGAGGTAGGCGGGTACCCGCGCAGGAGAGGGAGGAGGGGAAAGAGCAGCAAAACCCTACAGGCACGTAACAGTGACTTACACCACATGCAACATACGTTACATATGTATATGTCAATACATGTATATTTTGTCCATGTATATTATGGTCAGCAGAAAGTTAAGTACTTTTCTGAGTTTATCACTGGTTTACTCTTGCTTATTATAATTCCTGCTCCTTTAGTGATGAGAAAATGTACTACCATGTTCTCTTTCAACTCAGTGACTTTACCATCCAGACGATGTAACAGTTTGTCTACCCGTGCAAAATATTCCTGCTCTCTTTCTACCTTTACCTGAAACCCACTGCGCCCCAAACATCATTTCTATCAAACGTCACTGTGGCAGACTTGAATAGCTCAGTGGAAACAGGAATACATCTCCCTCATACCAGGGCGGGGTGGCGCACCACACAACAGTAAGATCAACAACAACAACACCAACAACGGCGTAGGCTCCACACAGCAGACTGCTGAATAAAAAAAAAAAAAAAAAAAACGGGTGGGGGTTGCACAAGTTCCTCTCAGCTCAGCAGAACGGTGCCATCAGCTGTAGCATTTGTCTGTTCTCTCCTCTCTTCCACCCCCCTTCCTCCTTCCTGCCCCTCTTCCTCCCCCTTCCTCTCTTCCTATCCAGAAGACAGGAAGCTGTTTGTGGGAATGCTGGGCAAGCAGCAGAGCGAGGACGACGTCCGGCGCCTCTTCGAGACCTTCGGCCAGATCGAGGAGTGCACCGTCCTGCGAGGGCCTGATGGGGCCAGTAAGGGTCAGAGCCCACACACCTCCCACTCTTTTTTTCCCCTGTCTGTCCCTCTCCATCCCTCTGTCTGTCTGTCTTTCTACCTGACTGCTGAGACGTGTTCTGTCTCTCCTTCTCTTTTTACTCTTTACAGTTATAGAACCATGCCTCACCCGCTGCACACTCATTGACATCATCTGCCATCCACTCTGCTCTTCTGAATAACTCATCCTCCCCTTCAGCTATTCTGTTTTTTCCACCACCTCTTATGTGTCTCGCTCGCATTTCTTTCATACCTCATTGTCACTGTGCTCCGACACCTTCTTCCTCCCACTTTCCTTTTCTCGCTACTTTCTGTATTTCCCGTTTTTTGTTCTCACTCTACCTCTCATTCCTCTCTCCTTTTTTCTTCTCTCTCCCGAACTTCTTCTTATGTTGTCTCTTCATCACGGCAGCTCCTCTCACCCTGGGCTTGTACTCAACAAATCCAACACACAACACCTCTTCTTTCTGCTCCCCCTTCTGTTCCCCCCTCCTCTTCTTCCTGTTATCTGAAAAGCGGAGGGGTGTAATCATGTTTGTTTCCCACATTCCCGTCATCCCTCCCCAGAGACACCATTGGACGATAATGTCCCACTGTAAATAAAGCAGCCAGGCTCCGGGTTTTGCTGCTGTCACTCACCGTGCGGCAGATTTGCCCGCATTCAGGAACAGCTTATGCATTCATGTCCGTGGCTTATGTGCTATTTAGTTAGTAGAGCGTGGTCAAATTAAAGATGGTTGTGAAATGTGCAATGCAGGTGGGATTGTTCTGAGAGTGCAGGAGGCTCCCTCATCATCCTTTGATGGGTCTATGTCTCGCAGCCATATTTGGAGATAGCCCCAGTGATATTGCTCTGGATCTCTACCGTCCTTTCTCTCCGTTGACTGTGATTTATGCTCCTATATGAAGCGTCTGAATGTGCGAAAAGGATGTGTGGGAAGACAAGGGAGCGGGGTTTATAATGCACAGCCTTCTGAGTATATCAAAGAGAAAGGGTGGCTATACTGAACCACACACCTATCTGTGTCAACATCTGTTCCTCTCACTGTTAATCCCGGGTCTATTGCTCTGCGTCGCCCCACCGGCCCACTACCTTTCTTTCTCCCTGGCTTGTTTCCTCTTTTTCTGTCTCTCTCTGCCTCTCCGGCTCGCTCCCTTCCTGTCTGCTCAGATGCCTCAAGCTGATTGACAGCACATAAAATGAAGTAAGGCCGGAGCTGTTGTGTCAGACAGGAGCTAGTTTTCTCCCTCATTCGCGCTTTCACTCCTTTTCACCCTCCTGCACCCCACACCTCATCTCTTTTTCTTTCTCCTCTCTTCACATGCCATACGTTTTCTGTGTTGGTATTTGTCTCTATTATCGCTGGCTTGATCATTACCTTTTCTTCAAGTTCCCACTGCTATGAAAAAAAAACAAAAAAAAAACTGCGGTGCAATGTTAACTGTGAATGCTACCAGCAGACAAAGGTCTTATATATAGGTATCTGGTCGTATCACTCACTGTGCAACAGTCCCACGCAATCATTACGGGATGTTACGGCAAATTATTTTGCCAGCCGCCTCACTTGGGATGAGGTTCGCGTAATTTGAATGAGACAGACCTTGAAATTGACAGTGCTATCTGTTCCGTGATGGAGGCTTTGTCCCCTGTTGATGTAAATTTATGCTACTCAGAGGCTTTTCAGCACCCCTCTTCACCCAATAAAAAGGCCGAGAAGTTTAACATCCATCTCTCTATGGCGCTGCTCCTCAAAGTACTTTCAAAGTGCAACACTTGCTGCCAGAGTTGAATAGAGCCCCGAATTGTCAGGAAAAATAGAGAGATGGCTTTTAGGTCTATAATTAAGTTGTGTTATAAATGTCACCCATCCAGCGGGATGGAATTCATGCATACATATTATTACCCCGGGAATTCAAAAGGCAGTGCAGATCCTCTCGCTTGAAAGCAATACAATCTCTCTTTTTCCTTTTACCCCCAACTCATTCTGAGCCATCAAATTCAAAAACTCAAATGTGCACTATAATTTATGAGGCTGTAGCACTTCCAATTCTTTGGAGATGTGGTGCTCTGTGTCCCTTAAATTTTTTTTTTTTTAGGCCAGGGAAAGCAAGACAACGACATTGGTTTTTTTTTGTAAAGAAATTTGAAGATGTTGTATGTTTGACATGACTTTGCCATTCACGGTGTATGCCAAACCCTGTCTTTTGGGGGGTCTTTTGTCTTTTGGGAGGATTGAACTGATGTGGTCACTGGGATCAGGCTTGGCACCCAAATGAAGTGACGGAGGGAGCTGTGAAAAATAGCAAAGGGGCGTTTTTTAAAGAAGTCTAGTCATTGATTTAATCATGCAAAAAAATAAATAAATACGGTTCTGAAACAATAGCTACGAAATAGTTTGATTATTCGCAGCCAATAGCTTTTCAAGGATTTTGCTATTTCTGTACAGATACTTCAGAGGAGGCAAAAAATTGTGAATTGATGTGGCTTAAGACCCCTCTTGGGATTCTGACACTATATCTGATAGCCTTGTTAGAAACCAACAGCCAAGTTAAGTTGCCTTACAAAACCAAACGGCTTTTGCAAGAACAAACTGACCCCTTATTATTTCAACTACAAAGGTTAAATGCGTTTGTTCCTTCAAAGACAGAGTTGCAGTCAAATGGCACACAGTGGGCCCATGCATTTCAGTTGGACAAATGAAGACCTTTCCTGCCTCTACCCGGAGGGGTGTTCAAGTGAAGTAAAAGGGTGCTAGAGTGCTGTGACAGAATCAAAGCCTTCTTTGACTTATCTGTTTGCCTCTGTAGATCTATACAGCTTTGAGGACATTTGACGGTACAGAAAACACATGGCCTTTACTACTCCACCACATTTCTGCACACAGCAGTTGTAGCTGCTCATCATTTATCGTGCAGCTGAAATGTGGACGGAAAGCCTTAGGTAAAAGTGAAAATTGTCCTCCATTGATTGTGCACATACTGCATGTGCCTCGGTTCATTCTTTTTGATTTTGTCAGGAAATTATTCATTTGTTTGTCTGGGAAGCAGAGTTGGTGCTGAGATGTAGAAGTGCATGGGTCATCTCTTGAGCCTACCAATTAGAGTTTGTAATTTAAATAAATCGTCATGACTCCTTTGAGAGTGTCGAGTGGAATGTATACGATCATACGTAACCCTGTTAAAGAGGTATCAGCAGCGGAAACCGGGGATTGAACTCAGGAAAATCCTGCCTGGTTCTAAGACACTGGTGCGACTCGATTAATGAAAAGGGGGCAGAATTAATCCACGAGTTTGTTAATTAGGTATCTCTTGACTTAACACATGAGCTACCTGAAGGCAAGGATAAGAATAGGACATAACAGAATACCTTGTGCAGTCTACGACGACCATAAAGCTTAGAGAAATAGCTCCTGTTTAATTTAATGGCTTTTGGAAAATTACCACATTTCAGTTCCACTGTATTTCAGTTCACTAGCTTCCTCTCTATGTTTTAGTGGTTTCCTTACCTACACACTGATGCACTATTTAATCATGTGATTAGGATGTGTAACCTTCCAAAAAAAAAACATATTGCACATTATTATTATCTACTTAAATCATTTTTAACATCATTTGAAATGTTAATGCAACGAGGCTTCAGAACACTGCTGCCAACACCCGTTCCCTTGTCTTCCGGCCAACTTTTTATGTTGACTTTTCCTTTTGTGCATTAACTACACAACAGATTTAAGATGATTTGAATGCCCCTTGAGCAAAGCCCCCCTCCATCTGAAATTATATGCGAGCAAAGATTCGGTTAGATAGGCAGATTATAATACTATGCCTTTGTCATCATAATCTCTTTTATGAGTGACTGCACACAAATCACAATGTGTAAATATTAAACAGATTAATAATCACAAACAAGTCAGGATAGTAAATGCCTTGGCTCTATGCTCCAAAGTGGAGGGGGTGGAATTAGAAATGGGCGAGGGACAGGATGTTCCACGCAGCTAATGCCTTCACTACAATTAGACTGATTTATTCAGAGTTATGCGCTGAACACACAAATGGCAGAATATATTTACAAACCAGATAACATGAAAACAATGGTAATGAATGGTGTTTTCCCCCCCATATTCAAGGCCACCTCCCTGATGTTGTGCCCCTCCCTTCTATTTCTCTTGTTTTCTGTGTATACAGGCTGTGCCTTTGTCAAGTTCTCCAGCCACGCAGAAGCGCAGGCCGCCATCAACAGCTTACATGGTGGACAGACTATGCCTGTAAGTAGCACCCTCAGAAACACACTCATACTAACGGTAATTGTTGTCCTGACAACACAATCAACTTCAGTGACAACTCTATTCAAATGCAGTTGCAAACAAGTGCTTTTACACTTAATGCAGACAGAGTTTCGAGAACATTTTTAAAGGATGCGATGTGTCACATTGATTTCTTGAACATGAGCTGTTTTTCCCATGGTCCCAGTTTTATGAAATGCTCGAGGTAGACTTTGATAAAGTTTACAAGAAAAATTGGTGGACTTTTTGATTCTGTTTTCTGCCCTGCCAAGAGACAGACACTGGCCAAGTCTGCCTTTAAAGATCTGTATTTCACATGCACATGCCCACTGGAGGGTCTTTTTAAAATTCAGTACTGAACGGCTTTGTCCTCTCTCTGTTTTTGGAAAAAAACTGAAAAAATAGAAAATTTCATACATCTAAGACCAAAACATTCACACAACAGATACCAGAAGATGTATCATCTATCTCTCACACTATCTTCTTGTATGTCTGGTATTCCTATGCAGTGTAGCATATATGTATATATACATATACGTATGTTCAGCGACCACAGTGACTCTTTTCAAAGCACACTGATAGTCCACAGTCTCACATACATTCTCAGTGTGTGTTATCGCACACAAAAGATTCCCACAGTCAGCATCCGCTACCTAACAGCGCACAGCTGCATACTCTGTATCTGTCTTTTCACTCAATATCCATTTCCTTCTCCTGCTATTCAGACTACCTTTTCAGCAGACAGATAGAGAGTGTGTACATTCACAGTCTTATAAAGATATGATTACTGCGTTCTGCACATGAATCCTCAAATTTGTCCTCAGCAAACATTGTGCTCCATGCATTACATACATTACATATGCAATGATTAAAGAGCACAAAATGTTGTTTTTTTTTTAATTGGAAAAAGTAGCTGATATTTACAATTGTAATACAATTACCCATTCTTGAAATTGATTGCTTGATGTTATGGATGCGTTCAACATTTAATTTCCACATGTGCATTGTAGTAATAATTAATGGGGAAATGGCTACATCTCAAACTCATCAGGAGCCTAAAGCTAGAAGCAATGCAACCAATCTGAGACCACCAGCTCAATATTGCCAGTTCAATATTTACTAGCATCGTAGCTCTTCAAGGGGGAGAAAGAGGAAAATGAATAATATAGGTAGAAATAAAAGTAATATATATATATAATAAAGTAACATTAGGAAGGAATTTTGTGGCGATTTATTACATACGTTTTCATGCAAGTTGTTTATAATCTAGCTGGAGTTCCTCTGGATGCAACATTGAAAAGGTCGATGATGAAAATGACACAGTTGAGGAAATTTGTAAGTAAAAATGCAAAGCAGGATACTTTTGTGCAACTGATGACAAGAGCAAGACACATTTTAGAGCTCTGAATTAGAGCAAACTAAAGCATGGATGAGTATGTTTTGATAACTGATGGATTCAAATGTTTCTCAATGCATGGAGAAATATTCTTCTGTCAAAAGTTAATAGTTTGAACGGCTCTCTTAACCTGCTCCTGAAAACTGAAATTAGTGTGAAATTAGTGGCTTTACATGGGGAGACAGTGTGTCATCTACATGGTGAAGCAATTTAATTGAGGTAGTAAGCCAATAAAGATTATTTCAGAATTGGTATAATTAACTTTTGACACTATAAGCTGTTTAGGAACTTTCTGACTAGACAGGTACTGTTACAATTTCATACACCTATAGGAGTGTCATCAGCATAATAGTTAAACATTTTGGTCAGTTTTTGATGTGTCAGAGTAGAACTGTGCATCATTCATGTCAATAACAAGCAAAAATTAAACTGACTGAAAGCTTTGGTTCTCAGTTCTACTGAGAATACGGATGAACACCAAATGCTGTTCTAATTGTTTTTTTAGGAAGGGGGTATAATTGGGATTTACAAAATACATCAAACCAGTGACCACAGTACTATATAAGTAGGGGGGGGGGCAAGTAAAGGGCTTCATCCAAGCACACCATCTTCTCATGGGAGAAAATTACTGCAAAACAGCTCCTCAGAGCCAAATTATCAACAGTGACAGTTTGGTCCCTGTCGGGGGCCACTTTTTGTTAAAGAATATTAAACATTTAGAACACTTGAAAACACTTATCAAGGGAGGCTTCATTACAGTGACTAGAAGGGAGGTTAACAAGTAAGTCAATAATATTGAAAAGCACTCTAGACTTGGGATGGATCTTCAAAATGAGGTCAGATTAATAAGGCACTTTTGCTTCCTTAACTGCTTCCTGATATTTCAGCATTAAGTCCTTCATAATATTGTAGGACACTCGCAGTTTATCAGCCCCCATTAACTTTTAGCTTTTCTACATTTTTCTTCAGAGCTTTGGTTTCATCTGCCCGAGGCTGAGGTATTTATCTTGATTTGTTTTGAAATAATGTTAAGCTTTAAATTCTAGTTATATTGACACTCAGCCCATGTATAAATCAGATTGTGAAGGAATCCCTTTATTCATTTCACAGACATAGACACACACATGCAGAAGAGGTGTTTGCTCTCCAGGCTCTGGTGACAACGTACATTGACCTCTACACAGAATCATGTAGCACGCTGACATATAGTGACAGAACAAGACCTCCCATGCAATGCAAGCATGCAATGTATGTGCAAAGAGAATGGTGTTAGATTTAGATTGCAATGTGTTTTTGAGTGGTGTGGAATAAAGCTCAGCTGTGCAAGGAATATAGTTTAGTAACTGTGGAGAGCACTGTAGGTAATGGTATGTCGGTTTAGTTTGATATACAGCAGTTATGAGATGCATGAAATAGCATTAGTTGGTGTTGATTTGTTTAGCTGAAGAACGAGGCCACCAAACCTGTAACTCTTCTCAAGCTGCAGTTAATTACGAATTGGATGTGCTTCTGTCGAGCTCGAACAAGGCCACCAAAAAAAGCTTAAGTAAAAGAAACGAATTACGAAGCATCTCTCTGCCAGTGCTGGGTGTGTGTTGAGTGCTGCACAGCTGGACACACACATGAGCACACACTCTCTCTGGCAGACATCCGCACCTTCACACACTTCACTGATGTTCCGCAATAAATATTTACGGACGCTTCCTGGCAGCCAGATAGTGTCCTGGAAGCCAGATGTAATTTACACATCTTTTTGATGCCGCCTCATTTTGCATTACATTGAAGTAGTGAGGGAGGGAAAGAAGTGTTAGAGTCGGTTTAACTTTGTGTGTGGTTGTTGTGCTCAGCAGAGACCAAACTTTTTGGCATGTAAACCACAAGGGTCAAAATTTAATAAGCAGTGGGCCATGAGCCAAGGAATAATCATGTTGCACACTGATCATGCACAATTATGACAGGCCTCTTACTGAAATTTGATTATAATCAAGATATTTACCTTCTACTCAAAATATCTTGTTGACTCAATCAACAGAATATGTTTACATCCAGATGATTTACATAATTGGACTCCTCTGGGGCCGTTTTTTGCTTCCTTGTACGGATCAAAAATTGGCTCACACGGACTACATTTGCACACTTTGTGTACTTTTGTCTTGCTGTATCTCAGGCATAGCTGCATTAGGTTGGGCCACTGAGCCACCTGAGGTCTGCTGCAGATGAACTGTCCAAGGCAACATATGGAGCCCCAAACAGACCTGGGGCGGATCAAGAGCCATCCAGAAATTCATTAATAATCTATATTATCCATATCTCTCTCCCTCTATCCCTGCACCTGTTATCCTCCTCTCCCCAAATCCAACTTCGTCTCAGATTAATAGGCAAGGTGGCCATTAGTATCCAACTAAGGCTTTGGTACCGATGGGGGATGCAGTTAATTTGGATAATATCACTGCCACATGTCGTCAACAACAGACTAACAGGAGGCAGGATTCAGAGAGTGGGCTGCTCCGCTCACTGCCTGCTGCCAGCTGTGAGGTCTGGATGAACCTTGAACAAAGAGTTGTCTCTCACTCCCTCTCTGTCTCTCTCTCCCTCTTAATGTTCTCTCTACAGCATCTGTGTTACCTGGCACACACACACATGCCATAAATAATACCTGCACCAAAATACGCTGGCCCAAAATGAAAGGCTTTAATGAAGCTTAAGGGCAAGGGATGCCACCAAAGGGCATGCGCTGATAGATCGGGTCATAGCTTTAATTGATGTTTATTGCAGATTGCAGGTGGTTCCAAAATTAACTTAAAAGGTGATTGGGCACAGAACAGGCACTCTCACTGGTTCAGTTGTTGAATTACAGTAGGGCTGCAGAGGCACAGGTGGCAAAACTTCAAATGGCAGATATGGGGGCAGGCAGACAACACCCAGCAAATTGCAGACATTGTCATGTTCGGTGTCACAGCGTGGCTGACAGGGTCTGTGGAGCTCGCCGGTGTTGGCAGGGACAAGAGCATGCATGTGTGTGTGATACTATAGTATTGGATTAATGAGAGATAAGACCAAGCCAGAGAGCATTGTCATTATAAAAGACAATTCATCAAACACAACACAAATCGCAGCCGGCTTGCAGCTGACATACTACATGAAGTTTCGTGTTTTCACACTCGGCGCATATTGTCGAGAAGACTGTTATTTACAAGATCTAGTACACACACCGTGAAAATACCATTACGAATGACAGTATTCTTCTGCTGCGTCTTTTGGCTTGATGCACTGTGCTCGCAGCTGCAGCAGTGTGTGGTGGACAGCAAGGCCAGACCAAGACAGCATCATCCAGTGCTAATGAGAGACAGTCCTCCCGTGAGGCTAGCAGAGATGTAGCGAGGTTCAGCGAGTTGAATATGACGCCCACAGGGGGTTCATCCAATTACCAAACAAACTTGTTATGGTGTATTCAATTAATTTCTTACAGATTCTCGATTAACACTTTTAGAGTCTTGTATAACTCTGCAGAAACCTGAGACAACTTTGGATGTTTCATCTGTCATTTAAAAGTAGCTGTTATTTGTTGAATGGGAGAGAAAGAAGGTCCTTAGCACATTCGCTGTTAATCATTAATATGCTTTTGGAAATGACAGTTTTCCCCTCAATGAGTGTGTCGTTATATTATATTACACTGCTGTAAGCCTCTGTAGAGGATGGAAGATGAGTGTCTGTTTACCTGGTGGTACACACTTAACACCAGTGTCTTTGTATCACAGTAATGCAGAGATAAAAGCGTAATGCCATTTCACTGGTGTAGTTGAGTTCTAATCCCTCAATTACCATTGTGTATTTTTCCCATCTACACATTTTGTGGCCTATACAAAATCCAATATGGGAGATTTTCACAAGTCAAGTGTGTTGTTCAAGAAATTAGATTAGTTTTTGAACCCGTGACAAATTCCTTAGTTGTACCTGTCAAAAGTGAAGGCTCCCTGTTGGCCCTTATCAAATTCAGCGAATTCATTTTCGCTCCAGGTATAGGAGTCATGCCGGTGGAGGTTATTATTCTGTTTGTTTGTCAGCTTGTGATTTTCTGCTACCAGTGTGGAGTGGCTGCTTTGCATCTAGTGCCTGTTGTCTGCTGCCACCTGTTCCTTCATTACCTGGCCACATATTACTCTTTCTTTATGTGGATAGAAACTCTTGATCCATAAAGGCAGATCGCACTCCGAAATCTGCTTTTTCTGCTTAGGCCTCGGATCTAGTCAGAATATATCTGCTCGAGATGAGAGGATATGAAATTCTCCTGTTCGGGGTTGTGGATAAGAAAAGATTCTGTTTAGTTTTGTTTTGTTTTTAGGGTGGGATATTTTGGCTTTTACGCTATGAAAGTCAAAATGCTAGGCTCTGACATGAGTGGCAGGGCTAACAACACCTGCAGAGACTGTTGTAGTGCTTTAGTGCTTCTGCCAAGTCTACCCAGTGTAGACACTGCAGACTGGGTCTCCTCCCGTGCTGTCGTCTACAGCAGAGCACTCTGCTGGGAGAAGCCAGACCAGGCCAGACTCTTGAGTCATGGTGCAGTGAGTACAGGCAGCCCCGGGCTTTCACAGCCTCGATGCTCACAATGCATTCTTCATGAGGTATTAAATGAATGTAAGAACACACAGACACACAAAGCAGAAAATGAATGTGATCTAAATGCCAGGCCCCCGTGCTGCGGGCAGGCTTGTGCAACAACGCTGGAGGAAGATGTTTGCTCAGTGCCAGCCTCATTAAATCCAACAGCACAGTCCCTTCAACTGGCCCACAAAGTTGAGAAAGAACTGAAAAAGGTCAGGAGGTGGGATGAAATGAAATTAGAAAGGGAAAAACTGTGCCGTTAACGCCGCCACGTCGGAGTATTGATTTAACTAATTGAAATGGCATCGAGGGAGAAACACCAGATGGGTCTCCTCTGGCCTGAGGTGGGGTGCTGGCTGGCTCTGATAGGATCCCATCTGAGACGCACTGTCCCTGGGGTCCGTGCTGATGCCTTCCTTCATTCCCCAGCCTCTTTCTCACAGTTATCTACAGCCAACACACGGTCTGGGTTCTGTTAACAGAATGTTTGTAAGACATTTTTCACATGGGTTAGTCGATTAGCTTATTTGCAAAGCCTCTGAACGAGAACAAGTTTGGGTTTTTTTTTCCCATTTCAAAGATGCATATTTGTGTTTTTTAAATGAAATTAAAAAAAAAAAAATAGATAAAAACAAAAACCAGTAGCTAAGGGTGAGATAAGGCAGAGAAAATGATGAGTAATGTTCAGGCAATGCAGAAAAATAAATAAATTTTACAATGCCAGGTTTTACAGGATAAATATATGACCTGATATTACACAACATTCGTTGCAGCGACTAACCAAACCCCAAAGCATGAGACCACCCTGGCAAACTGCCCTCCGAATGGCACTATCGCTTAGCTGTTCCTGTTTAAAATTTCATGAAGCATTTACAAAAATAGGACGCATTTTTTTTGTATGAATTACTACGAAATAGCATGAAGTAAGGCTGCACAACAGCGAGACAGAGACTGTGTTTGTTCAGTGGCTGGATTCACACTCTCTTTGCTCTCCTCAGCTTCGCACTCTTCAGCTCACAGGGCATAAGTCTGTTTGTTTCTATCATTTTCTGTTTGGATAGCTCTGCTATTAATGTGCCTCCTCTATGTAGCACTCAAGCTTAAACTTGGACTCTGTAGAGGAGCTTGGTCGCGCTTTGTCAATATCAATTCCTTACACAGAGAGTCACATAAACTCGGCACAACAAACAGGTGCATGCAGCATCACCAACGCAGGTCAGGCTTGTCCTTTCCTGTCAATGTCCCCTGCAGTTCACTCACATTTTTGATTTTCACACCCAAAGCAAATATGGAAATCTAAATCAAAGCCTGAATTTGTACTGACCCTGTCAGGATGAGACATTTTGTGAGAGATGAATCCAAGTTGTGATTATGGAGTCCTTTTCTCCCCATGTCTTTGCTTTTATGATCTTACTAATCATATCCTGACTGCCCCCTGGCTGCCTGTGTCCTTCTGTCCTGGTGGTGCTCCGTGCTCTTTCCCAGCATGCACTGCCTGTAATTAAATAGGAGCCTGGTCCTCTTGACAGTGTCTGTGGCTGCCTATTCTGCCTGGCAGCCTCCTGATCCTCTCTCTCTCTGTATCTGTCTCTCTGTCTCTCACTCACACAAAGACACTCTCATTCCCTCTCTCCTTGCCTGGATGTCACATGAGGAACTGACTCTGGACTCTGTCTCTCAAATGATTTAATTGGATGCAAACTCAGGAGCACGGACATCAATACGGAACTATATCTGCCATAAGGCAGAGCCATTAGTCAATACTTCGCCCTCCACACGCCGAAGGCTTTTGTCAGACCTAATTACCCAGTACTGTATTCAGTGGAGCTTCACCAGTGGGGGACTGGGACTCCTGTGGGATCTGGTTAGGATCACAGTTCACTCGCAGTGTATACAGTCGAGTTGGAAAGTTCACAAAAGCAAATATCACTCACTATTCTCTCCCATTTACGGCTGACAGCTAAATGACTGCAGTCATGAGAGGTGAGCATTCACTTCCACTGCCCTCCCTGGCTTAGCAATATGAGGTCTTGAAGGCTGGAATATTGTCAACACTGGACATCAGATGATAAAAATGAATGACATGCTCAACAGTGTTTCTCCTTTGTGGCGATGGAGAGAACTCAACACTCATGTTTTTTAATAAAAGGAGGTCGATACACTGATACGGATCAGCTCTACATCTTTTTATTATGGAGCCAACACTTTGTTGTAGGTCATTTCCAGAGGGAAACACACACACATACACAGTGAGAAAGCTATTTTCATCCACGCAATAAAAGATGCAAATTAAATGCATGCATTCAGCAACCTTGTTTCTAAATGGACTTTATTTAGGTTATGGTCAGATTGATAGTGTTCAATATGTTCATATGCTATGTGCATATGAGTTGCTGTCCCCCCTTAGTTTTGCTATTTATTCAGTCTGGTTGAACCACTAAGCCAGTTGAAGTAGCAGGTAACTATAACAGTTGCAAAAGTCAGTATTATTAGTGGTCCTACTGTTTTGTAACTCAAAATACTTTCTTGGAAACCCACTGCAAAGTATGCATTAAACCTTTTCTTAAAAAAAATAACAAAAACCTTGAATAGATATGACTATGATTAATATAAAGCTTAGTTATGTATTTCACTAACCTTGTAAATATATGTTTCCGTCTAGGGTGCCTCGTCCAGTCTGGTGGTCAAGTTTGCAGACACCGATAAGGAGCGGACCCTGCGCAGGATGCACCAGATGGCAGGCCAGCTCGGCATCTTCAGTCCCATGACCATCCAGTTTGGGGCCTATGGCGCCTACTCTCATGCTGTAAGTCTCAGCCCGGCGGGGGAGGAGACGGTGAGCTTTAAAAAAGAAAACAAAAACTGTTGTGCTTTGAGGTTTGAACTCACTATCTCTCCCACTAGGCATGTGACACTCCCGGCGAGCAACTCCTTAAGTGATTCACGCTATTAAATGGCTGTTAGTGACCAAGTTTTCAGAGGCTTTACAGAACATGTTGCACCGCTTTTTATATTGTGTCTTTTTATCCCTTCATTTGTCCAGGGAAGCTGCTTATCATGTATACTCAGCAGTACACTGTTTTACTTTCATACAGTTGTAAGCACCCATTTCATATTCACTTTCCGTTCCCACATTTCCTGACTTGGTTTGTGAATTTTACCTGCCAACCCAAGCTTGTCTCTTTAACATTTCATCTACTTACACATATGCCTATACGCTCAAACAGAGGTGCACGTCATTACCAAGAGCCCCCTCCGCCAACGCCACCCACACCACCACCCCCATTTCATATTCACACATGAAAGTCACAGCCTGGGTTAGGAGTGTGTGAGATTTTGCACTCACACAGTAGCTAACAACTCACCCTGACAGGTGAGAATCGCCCACTCACGCACAATCTCTCCACTAACTCTGCCACTGTGGCCCCCTTTTCCTCTTACACACATATACAGTCCATATATACTGTATATATATATATATACATATTCACCTAGCTAAAATCATCTCACCACACAGCCTTTATGTTGTGTCAGTATAATGAGCACAAGGCCAGAACGGTGTTACAGTAGCTGGGAAGCAATGCTGCAGGGCAACACAGATCACTCTGTTCAAGAACAAGGCATGGGCCAAGCAAACAGAGATGTGAGAGTAAACATGCTCTGGTCCTGCGGCTATTTCACCCTCCTTTCCTTTTCTGTCCTTCCCTCCATCCCTCCCGCCATTCGCCTCTCTCCCCACTGCTCTTTAATCCAACAGCAGATGATGCAACAGCAAGCAGCCCTGATGGCAGCAACACAAGGGTCCTACCTGAACCCCATGGCAGCCATCGCTGCCGCGCAAATGCAGCAAATGGCAGCTTTCAATGTCAACGGCCTGGTGGCTACTCCCATGACACCGTCCTCAGGTATACGCTAATAGGCACTACACAGGCACACGCTAACTGGCAGGGGTGCAAGAGCGGAAGCACATGCATACTAACACACATACACGCAGGTCTTCTGTCTCCATTTCTCAATGCTGCCCTGGAACATTTTCATCATTAGCAAGAATTATAGAAGCAGTAGTAATGTATTCATTCAAGGCCTTTCTGCATTTGCCCTTGTTACATTTTTTAAGATGTAGGCTCCATGTTCAGACGAAGCCGTCATCACCAGTGTTGAATTTACAGAAGCAGAGCCTTCTACTGAGTGAAGCACGATTGGAGAAGATGTACAGGATTCCTTGACACTCATTGGCAGCCACATTATAGTGCCCCTCTCTCCTCCTCTCTCTCATTATCTCGGTCTGTCTCTCTCTAGCTCTCTCTCTCTCTGTCTGTCTGTTGCTCTCTCCCTCTGTGTCTCTGTGACAGTGTGTGTTTTCTGGGAACACAGCCAATCCGATGACTTTGGATGCAGAGTCCTTGGCTTATACAATATAAGAGCAAAGATTTGTGTGAGATAATCCTGGACCCCAGTCTGAACTATCTTTTTGGCCCTTGTCACGAGGAGCTTTGATGGCTCGACACTAAGTAGGCAGGCCGCCTGAAGGCAGGGTCATTGCAAATGTATTAAATAAAGTGGCTTGACGCTGTACCTGGCATTTGTAATCCACAAGTCCTACATATACCAGGTAATGCCTATCAAACATAATCCTACATGACTTAAATGTCCTTCACCTGGATTAGAAAAATAATAAAAACCCATCAGCACAAAAGGGCACTGACAAGGTGACAGTCCTGGAATATCACCACAAGGAGGAAAGGTGGTTACAAGAGGAGGTACAGACCCCTGCATCCAATATACTGTCTATTATGGTACCTTTTAATGCAGTCAGTTCTGTACCACTACTTTGTTTCCTCAAAGCTGCAGTTATGTGCCCCCTAACAAAAATATACCCTTTAACAAGGGTAAAAATAATGATGAAATATTCAAAAATGAGAATGCTACATTTGTTATGTCCTATTACAGTGATGGATGAGTGCTTTGTCCCCCGCACCACCCTTACACCTAGATCAGTGGGCTACCGTGTCTGAATTTAGTAAATGTACCTTTAGTCCACACTGAATTGGTACCTATTTTCACCAGACTACACTCCGCAGTGGGTCAAAGGGTACGCATTTGTGCTCATGATGGTCTATTACGTGCCCGTTATACAGCAGTTACATTTGTGAGAAAGTACTAAACTGTACCTCTCTTGTACCTTTACTTTTTGAGTGTGTGGCATGTGAAGCATGCACCCTGATGTTTCCGTAATGACTCTGTATCTATTTGCAGGCACCAGCACACCTCCCGGCATCTCTGCCACAGCCGTGCCCAGCATAGCCGCCCCTATTGGGGTCAACGGATTCAGTGCCCTCCCGCCTCAAAGCAACGGGCAGCCCACCTCTGAGCCCATCTACACCAATGGTATTCACCCTTACCCAGGTGAGCCAATCAAGTCTACATGAAAGAAACATGAGCTATATCTGTAACGTCTACTGTCACGAGGCTGTTGCTCTGACCCTGATGCTCATGATTAGATGCTTGCACTGATGGAGATCTATGAATGTTTGATTACTCTAGTGTTGCACTTGATCTGGAAAAGGACATCACCTAATTGCCACAATGCAAGTTCAACATGTCAGCAGTGACACGTTGAATTACATCACACGGTACCGTTTAAAAGTTGACAAGAGTCCTTTTCACTTCACACGTTCTCATTACATCTTTTTCTGATCTGAACTGAAGCGTTTCAGGCTGGAGGGTCAATCAACAGTGTCTTTGGCAGATTTCTGAGCAGCCAGCCCCAGTATCATGATGAATCCATCAGTTCATCCATCAGTCCATTATGGTTAATTTGATGTGTCTCAGCCCGTCCTCGGCTTCTTAATGTTGTCTGGGACTGATTCCTGAAGAATTGACAGACACACACTCCCCGTTTCTGCATTATGCAAAGGCAGCTGCAATTGTAATGAACTACAAAGTGGTTTGTTTGGCATGTTGTTAATATTTGATGCAAACATCTGGGGCGAACAGGCATTTTGAAGAGCTGAGATATGACAACCCAAATTTCTCCCACTCCCTGTGTGATCTTACCCCCTGATGATTCTCTCCAGCTAAGCCAATTTCTGTCTCGCTCTTTAACATTCTCGCTATATTTCCCTTTGTCTCTCTCTCTGTCTTGACCATTCTCTGTTCTCTCTTTGTCTCTTTTGCTTTCATTTTCCCGTCCGTCACACCCCTCTTTCTGCCTCTCTTTTCGTCTCTCTGCAGCACAGAGTCCAACGGTGACCGACCCTCTCCAACAGGCTTATGCTGGCGTCCAACACTACGCAGGTGATCCGTCTCTCCTATCTCCTCTACTCTCTCACTTCCTCCATCTGTCCCTTTCCCTCTCCCCTCTCCTTTTCTGTTTGTCACATCAGTAGACACTATGACAGGTAGAGATAGCCGGACCAGCCAATTTCCTCTCGGATTAGGCTACTTTACATTAGGATTGCAAAGGGATTTTCAGTTGACTTGATTATACACCCACACAAAAAAATCTTAATTCCAAAAGTACACCGAGAGCTGAGGATCTGAACCTGCCATAGCCTCCAATACGAGAGATGACATAGACCTCTCATAACCACTGCTTTCTGCCTGACATCAGCTCTCATTAACACGGTGTAAGTCTCCCTCTCTTTCTTTGTGTGTCTGCTCAGTTGAACCGCACTCCACTCCCCTTTTGCCATACTCTTTGTGTAGTGATCCACAGCCAAACGAGCCCAGGCTCCCAGTCATAATGCAATTTATTTATGCGATGTCTAGAGGACGCAAATGAACAATGGAATAATGATTTGAGTTTTGTTGTGTCAAATATGAAAATGGAGATGTGAAAAATTCCACTCTGGTTCTCCCTTTGCAACAGCAGCCTACCCTGCCGCCTATGCGCCAATCAGCCAAGCGTTCCCCCAGCAACCAACCATCATTCCCCAGCAACAGAGGGAAGGTAAGAGCGAGCAAGCGCGCCCACCCAAGATAAAAGGTGATAATTGCCATGTTCCATTCTAATGTAGCTGCGCTGCTTTGAATTAGCGAGGGAGGGAAAAAGCTGGCTGGGGAAAATGTGAGAAAAAGGCTCCCCATTTAAAGAGAAGAACATTAGCAGTGAGATGGAAAGTTACTCTGTCATTATTCAAAAACTGCACTAATTCAAACTCGCAGCGTTGGACTGCTTAATCAGTCCATTACAATGTGTTTAAGTGGTTATAAATATTCATCAGATTAATTAGCTGCATGCATAATCATTTATTACCATTCCTAGTGTAGTGTTCGTTCGTATGCCACAGCATCAGATGTAATAAAGCATAGGATATACCGTGATGGTAAATCACTCTTTTTGACGCCATTCGTCACTCTCAATTATTCATCTATATGATTGTATGAGACAGCGTAGAGTGGCATGAATATTCAATATAGGAACTCTGAAACTGAGTGTTTCCAACATTGCCTGGAGGAAAAGTTACTTTATGTTTGCATTGTTTCAGTAGTGTGAGTGCGCACCAGGGTCACGGCGCAGAAACGTATGGATAAAGCACAGATAGACACAAAGTTGTCTTCACGTCAGCAGCGTATTCGCTTTACAAGCAGCTATTATTACGTGCCAGAGGAAAAATACACAGTTGGTAGGGATGTGTCATCTCTCACCGCTACCATTCAACATTTTCATCATTAGCAAGAATTATAAAAGTCATGGTAATGCATACACGCTCAGACACAGCCAAACACACCATCACACACACACACATACAGAGCTATTCTTGGTTGAGCCAGTGGCCTGTCTGAGTTCTGGCCTCCTCTGGGTTTTGGCTGCTTTCCCAGCCTGTCTCAGTCCGCTGCCACAGTCTGCAGCCCTGCCATTTAACAAGAGACACCTAAACCTGAATAAACAGGCACAGTCAAGCCTCAGTTTCAACCTCCCTGTGAAAGCTAGCAATTTCAACAATACATTCTCCCAGTCTGTGTCTGTGTGTGTCAACAAAGAGGAACCCACCAAATCCAAAAATATAATTTCAGCCAGATAAATATTCACACTAGTCTTTGGAAATATATGTCCTTTTCCACTTCAGCTGAGCATCTTTGCCAGCACAGCTATGTGTTACATGTCAATACTGCACGGCTCCGCATACTGAAAACATCAATATCTGTTGAGCCCATATTGCAGTAATGTAGTCCTGTCAAATACCTGTGGGTAAACTAAAAATGCTACAACTTTGAATCAGTGCTGCAAACTAATTGGGTTAAATACATCACCGGCAACTGTAATTGCTCAAGCAGAATCATTTCAAGGTGGTCCTAGGTGTAGCAAGGATATCGACTTTGTCTATTCCACGCATTCTTCTTCCTTGTCAGAACTTGTTGCCTGCCCACAGTGCAACTCTTAACTACTGACAGTTCAGTCGGCGATTGAGGTGTGCAGAGCGAGTCGCAGCTAATATAGCCTCAAGCCGCTGGCCTCGAGAGATGAGGAGAGATCTGCTAGTTCACTTCCATCCAACTCTACACATCAAGATATTTTTTTTTTACTTCCAAACCTGTAATCATCAGACCCTGCTGAAGCTGCAAGTGACATCACTTGAGGCAATTTTCGAGATTTCAATTTTACATGACTTATCATATTTTTTTGGATGGTCATTGTAACACCGCAACTTTTATTCTTTGACTCCTTGTAAACATTTACCACAAATCCACACATTCAACTGTATTTTTTCAATTGGAATAAAAAAAAAATAGATCTGTTGTTTTTCTGTTTAAAGTATATGTGTATACCCGTCAGCACAAAAGTACATGTACTTTAAATTCATTAGATTGCGGTTGGTGTACTCACTTTTTAGGAGTCAATAAGCCAAAAAACAGTATGTCTAACATTATCAAAAGTAAAATTTGCAAGCAGCCTACAAGATCTATGCCTCTATATGTGCTTTTAACACAGAGCAACTGACTTGCAGTAGTTCAAGACTAACTACTTTTCCTTCACCCAGCTGAATGGGCAGACTTGCATGTATGGAAAAAGCAGAAAGTTTTCATGCAATCACCAAAAAACAAAACACGGGGTGTTATGTTTGCGTGCAGGCAAACCTGACCTATCAGACGTCTTTACACGCAGCAGTTGGAGACGTGTCTTTCCCTAAAACAAACCACTTCTTTTTAAAGCTTGCATTCTCTAAGACACCTAAACCTAAACAGACAGAACTGAAATTCGGCCTTTAACTGTTAAAAAACCCACTCTGTCAACCTGTGTGTGTGTGTGTGTGTGTGTGTGTGTGTGTGTGTGTGTGTGTGTCCTCTATCTCACCGAGGCATAGCAGCACTACAGCCAGCCACCACTGCAGCCCTCTTATCAGCCTTCTCACCAGCCCCAGTCTCATCTCGTCATGCTATCACCCTGAGCAATGAGACAGGAGAGAATGCTAGCCAGGCAGCCAGCTGCAAGCATACTGTCCCCAAGTCCATCACATATCTCTCTCCCTCTCTCTCTCTCTCTCTCTGTCTCTCCAGTTCATTCCTCTCTTTATCCAGATTGGCCTGTACAATATGTGGCAGCTGGGTGGATGAGTGTGGAGGGATGGAGAGAGATTGGAAGACAGTCCTACTGTCACACAGTAATTGGGACAAAAACTTGGCTTATGCTCTGCCTCCTCCTCCTCCCCTCTCTCTTCCTCTGTCTCCGAGTTTCGCTTTCTCAATATAACCCTCTTAATCTTTCTCTTTCAATCAACCTCCATGTGTTTTTTTTCGTCCTCCTGTTGTCTCTGTTTTTATCTTTGGCTGTTTTTCTCCTTTCACTTCCATCTCTGCTTCTCCGGGCTGTTTACATGTGTGCTGCCATTGCCAGCACCTTTACTGAGACATAGTCGTATTTAAAATGTACAACATAATTAATTATATCGCCGCCCATCTGCAGCGTTATTATGTGAAATGAGGACCTTATAACACTTGAAAAGTGAGATTAAGGTGTGCCTCCTCTGCAAACGCTGCAATAACTAGGTTTAACACAACTAATGTCAGTGCCACAGGTGACACAATCAGAACTTGGTGTTTACATGGCTCCTGTGTTCCTTGGATTATCGTCTCGATTGCTTTATTGAGTCATTTTTCCATGTTATTATGGTCAGTCCCTCACTGGGCATCCGCTGTTTATGCTCCCATGTAACCCCCCTGTTGTCTTCCCCTCATCACCAGGGCCAGAAGGTTGCAACCTGTTTATTTATCACCTGCCCCAGGAGTTCGGAGATGCGGAGCTCATGCAAATGTTCCTGCCTTTTGGCAACGTCATCTCTGCCAAAGTCTTTGTGGACCGAGCGACCAATCAGAGCAAATGTTTTGGTAAGTGAAAAAGAAAAAAACCGCACACACTGGCTCCATCGCACAGCCACATCTAACAGGATGGTGGGGCTCAGAAACAGAAAGAAAGGGAGTGTGAAGTGAGAGGGTGGACGCTTCAATCGCCTAAAATCACACAACCAAATCCGTCATCTACCTACTGACCCAAACGTTTTTCCACGATTGCCATTTGCCCCCGCACATCTATTCATCACCCCCTTTATCACACCATTCCTAATACAATCAGCATCCATCTCCCCTTTCCCCAAGAGAAAAGCATTTTCCCAGACACTCCCCCCCCCACCCACCCACCTACTCACCCACCCAGTCCTCCAGCCAGGCAACCCAGCAGCATCCTGCCACCACTCCCCTTCTATTCTCTTGCCTCCCGCACGGCAAACCAGTTCATCAGGGTGGAGGCGGTGCAGGTGGAATCCATGGGCTTAAAGAGATAATAATAGACTGGTGTGGGCCTTGCTGTTGATTCAGTTGGACAGCAGCACCCAGGAGACAGGGCAGGCAGAGAGAGAGAGAGAGAGAGAGAGAGAGAGAGAGAGAGAGAGAGAGAGAGAGAGACTCCAAGCATTGGCTTTCTTTCACTTTCTCTTCAACATGGCATGTCTATGAGGCGTTCTCTTCATCTCCTCCGTCTGTCTCTCTCTGTCCATCTCAGGACCGTCCCTCTCTCTCCCTTTTGTGTGTTCCGCTCCAAACATATGCCTCTCGCTATCACTATCCGTCAGTCAACAAGGGGGAAGGACAAAGGGGCGGTGACCTCATCAGTCTCACTGGCTTATTTTCCAAGGCTAGTAATTAAGATCTTGGCTGAAAAACAGCAATTTAACCCATGATTCTTTTGTGCGTTTTTTTTTTTTTTTCACTCATTTCTCCCTCCTTTTTATAGCCGAGGCCCCAGGGCTCCTTTGTAAGACGTTAACAAATTAGGCAGAAGATGCTGTGCATTAAGGGGGATAAGTTATTAGGCCTCCAAGAACTTGGAACGCTTCATCTTAAAAATGTGTGAGTTTAGCCTTGATGATGTGGTTAATGGGCACAGTCGACTCACGGACATGTGCAGATATGCTGTACGCATATCCATACGCGGTAACATATGCTGAGATGGATTGGCTAATGAATTGTCTGTTGTAAAAATGTACTTATTTGACCTTGTACACAGTGATGTGAAGAAAATATACTGACAGCTAAAGCAGTGCAATTATACCAAATACAAAGCATTTTCTACAAAGAGGCTATGACCTTACTATTAGCTGAAGAGATTAGATCCAGGTCAAAAGGAAAAATGAAAACAGTATGACAAGTTAGTTATTCACATCATAATCATCTTCACAATCCAGTCTGTTTTCAGCAGTTTGTTAACCAAGATTTTAATTTTCCCACAGTGCCTGTTTAACAGTAGCATATCCTAATTCAGATACTCCTCGTTTTCTATGTCTGATTAAAATCTAAAATTAAAATTTAAAAAGAATTCATCACCTAAATGTAGCAACATTGTGTAAAAATACAACGTTTGTTACGTGAAAGTTAACTGTATTTCAGATTTAGCATAGTAAAGTAAATGAGTAGGTACCAAATGTGAAATATTTAGTTCATGTTTTTTAATCATCTCAAATGAAATACGCCTCGGCAGAACGATTCTGGTGGGTTTCAACGGAAACATACAGGACGTGATATCTCTGCAGCACAGGTGAATCATTTTGGGATTTTTAAGAGGAGATAATCAGAAATCACTCTTTGAGATGGAGTGTTTACACAGAAGCTTGAAAATTTGAATATGATGAAAAGGTCACTGGAGGAGCACTCGAAACGTGCTCTTATAAAGGATGTCTTTCCTGAGTAGGATTTGGAGTATACTCTTAAGGGACGCATCACTGTCAATTCAGACAGATGTCTGTTTAGTCTGGTAAATCTATTTGCACTTGGATAAAACAGATATTAACATATGACACAATGTGGTATTAGATGTCTCTGCAGCTGAGATGAAGAAAAGTTTAACTGATGTATAAAATACTTCACCATTAAAAATGAAGATGACAACAAAGCTCTATTGACATGGGTATGAACGTAGTACGTGTTATTGGTTAGCAATGCTTTACTGAGTCACCGAACATATATAGAACATCCATTAGGCACATTTGTACACCCCACAGACATTCACTGTTGAAGAGCTATGTGTTGTTGTGTTTCATTTAACCTGGGACTCTATGGATAGAACATCAGTCTTAATCCTGCGTTTAGTCACTCAGTATTGACTTTTAAAAGTGATCAAAGCTCACCTTGTTAAGTGGAATTAGCTGGATTTAGCTTGAAAATGAATTTCAAAAGGTCCTCTGAGAATGGAATAACACCCACACAGACGCCAAAAATATGAAGGACACTCCTGTTTAGATATGATAGAAAAAATACACACAAAGAGATGCAATTTACCCAAAGGGCTTCTGGAAATACAATATACCTTTTTTACTAACGTTGCTTTTGTTGTTGTTGTTTTGCTTTTTTGTTCTTACCCACTTTCAAGTCAGGGGGAAAAGTTGCCCGTGCATGTTTGTTTCTGCAGCACATTCATATATCTGCTGTGCACAGGTGCACTGCCCTCAGTTAATGCAAGACGTTTCAATAAAGAGCCACCAGCAAACCGTATCTTTCCCTGTGAAAGAACAAGCAAATGTCTGATCAACACTTGCAAATGAAAAATAATAATCACGATAGATAAACCGATCAAAATGTACAAAAACTTTAGGTTTTGTAGGTTTGGAGCTTCCCATGACAGTTTCAGCACATCACTTTGAGGTTCACTAACTTGTTGATACTGCAGTACAGCAGGGGATGTTGCTTTCTTCTAACCTATGAGGGTATCTGAACCAGCCCCTCGCCTCTAGACTACAGCCTAGTGCAGAGAAGGGTTTAACAACACAGCATCAGCGCTCAGCATCACTCCATAGTAACTCTAGAGCAACGTGGGACTTATGTACTGCAGCAGTCTCAGCTGCTCAACCTTGCATTTTCCCACTGTCACCCAATAATTTTTGCAACTTCGTGTTTTTATTAAAAATGCATAACATGACAATGTGTACAGACATTCTGCTGATATGGATGGCTGCGGTGAGAGCTGTACCTCAAACAATAGTGGCGTTTGGGGTATTGAGTTGCACAGCGCCACACACTCAGTACTGCCACAAAGATATGAAACACCAGGCAGTTACTTTGTCTCGAGAAAACAGCTAAAACATGTTCAAACATCTTTTTCTGCTTTTCAGTTATTTTAATATGCATGGGTCCAAGCACTTAAGAATTTGCAGTGCTGTTTTTGCCCACGTCTTCCCTACTTTGACCCCTTGCATCCTATCACCTCTTTGGCATGTGGATGTAAATGTGACGTATGGAGATCCGTTAAAGGTAGGGATAGTGTGTGTGTGTGTGTGTGTGTGTGTGTGTGTTAGTGGGATTGGGAGGGGGATCACTGCCAACTGACAGGCCCTTCCCTGCTCAGTTTGTTTAAAGGGTTTGTAAAAGCAGCAGCCTTATCTCACCCGCACTGACAAAAGCCTGCCCTCTCCCCCCAAATTAAATTGGACCCATAGCGGTGTGATCAAATCAGCTGGCAGGCGGAAAATTCGGGCCGTCAATCACAGAGGTGTCTGATAAGAGCAGGCAAGGAGTCCCGGCGTGGAAAGCTGTGGGCTCATTCCGCCTCGACACCCAGGTGATAACTCAGAGCAGCAGGCACCTCCGTCCGACACACCTTGCTCCTAGCATCTCGTCACGACCCCCATGCCCTTTACTCTTTACTCAGATACATGCTCAGTCACACACATACACGAAAACACACACACACATACAAAGCCCTGCCACTCTTGTATGGCTCAAACACCCAGGCAACATTTACAGACAACGCTTCGCTCTAAAAATCCACACGCAACATGAAACTCCCTTTTTTTCTCTCTAATCTTTGAAACACCTTTTCATGTGTTTTTGTTCTCTGCTTGAGTTAAACTCATGGTTTCTAATAGCTCTTCCTCGTTTGATTTTTAATATCTGTGTTATTAGCCTTTGTGGTATTTTATGTAATCTTTTTAATTCAAAGATTTTCAATTAATCTGCTGAAAGAAGAAAACAAAGGCCCATTGTTGTGTCATTGTTGAGAGTTAAAAAGGGTCTTCTTCTCCCCTCTTTTTCCTTTCATCTCATCTGTCTTCTCTCCCTGTCTTTTTCCCTCTCCCTTTCTCCTCTTCCTGTTTCTCTCTCATCTCCCCCCCTTTCTTCTCCCCTCATATGTTGTTCCTTTATCCAATTTTCCCATTTTTCTCTGCCCCCATCTCGTTCCCGTTCTGCCTTTTTTGTCTCAGGCTTTGTGAGTTTTGATAACCCGTCCAGTGCTCAAGCCGCTATCCAGGCCATGAACGGCTTTCAGATAGGCATGAAGAGGCTGAAGGTGCAGCTAAAGCGGCCAAAGGATGCCAACCGACCTTACTGACTCGTCTGCTGTCCATACCCAGGTATAGTAACATCCAGTATAACACACACTGCCTGTTCTTGAAACAAACAGTCCACTTAACTGGGACAGTTATAGATCTTGCTGAGTAGATATGGATGTCTGAGAGTGCCCTGTCTCAAATCTCATTTTTACCACTGAGCGAAAAATGTTGAATATTCTTCAAAACTCAAGTCTATGTAAGATTGTTCTCCTGTTTTTGTTTTGATGACCTTTTGGTCTTTTCAAAAGCAAAATTTGCAATATGGAAAATAAGCTAAAAAATGAACGAGGCTTGTATTCAGCCATTACTAACCTAGGCTTTCTGACCCCAGTTAAAACAAATGGAAACTTTTTTTGTGTGTGTGTGGACTTACACTGGAGGTGATCCATCCCGGATGGGGAGTGGAAATTAACCAAACTTAACTTTCCAGCCTTACGATCAATAGAAAACCCCATCACACTTAATTTGCATGTTAAAATTAGCAAATTCATCAATTTGACTATTAAACCTAGAAAATGCATGGATTACCTAGTTTAGTATAAACTAGGGAAACAGACTAATTCTGGAGTCACTCTCTGACTTGTTCCCATGAGCCCTGTTAAGAAATTAAATTTGTTTTGTTTTAGGTCAATGTGTTTTTGGGTTTTTTTTAACATATTACCCATGAAAGTGACAAGGTGCTAGTTTCTAGATTACACAGGCTCTCGTCACAGCCTCTGGAGATTTTTGTCAGGTTGCCCTGCTCCACTGAATTGTTTTTGTTTCTTCTGGGGTTTGAAATCTAATTTGTACCTGCAGGATGCCTCAGTGCAAATTGATGACATCATCAATACCCTGCTGTGCATAATTATCCATCTACTGAGGATGGCGTCGAGAATCGATGCGCGTTGTTAAGCTACAAATTCATAAAACCAGATAGCAGTAATTTCTCTCCTAAAATAGCTCAGAGTTAGATTTACGTAGCCGTTTAGCAAAATCTAGAGGTCTTTTCAGCTGAACCTTTACTTGTAGGATAATTCACTGAGTTCATGCACAATATTAGCACATGCATAGTGTAACAAGCCTTTGCAAGACTACCGACGATCATAATGAATATGCAAGATGCTTGAGAGAAATGTTTGCGCTCACAAAAAATAAACAAAGGGATGAGTAATGGAAAAGCTCTTATTCACCCTACAAAGTACAGTGGATTATATTATGGTGGAGAAGAGCACCATTTCCAGTAAGCACCATTTGGTTAGTCCAAGTGATTTTTCACCAGTCTGTTCTCAGCCAAAACATTCATCGGCCGCTTTTCACATTCTGTCATTCTCTGTTTGCAAAATAGCAAAAAAAAAAAACACAGCAAAGGATTGGGTTGGTATTAAAATGTTCTGAGTGCACGTCCGCACATCTCATTTAAATTAACTGTAGGAAAGATTTTATCACGCATAGAAATAAATAAATAGAAAGTGAAACATTTACTATGTTAATACATTGTATTTTAAACACCTAAAAAATGTCTTTGATTAATATTCATGTTGGAAATTTGTTGTGTGCCTCTGTGTAAAGTGTTCAAAACTATATAAAAGTCTGTAAATTATGCCAGGGCTGACACATACACAGCAAATAAGTTAAATTCAGTCCCGGACACATTGAAATCTAGCTCTTCCTTTGTTGAATGAATGTGAACATTATTACTACATTTTGTTTTTAAGATTCAGGTCATTAAAACATGCTGATGATGCTGTTTTTTTTTTTGTTTTAGTATGTGAGTATGCACTCACAAAGTAGAGCGAGAGCTCTTGCAAATGTACGGTTACCTATTTGTTCTGATAAACCTCCCCACCAGAACCTCCATCAACAGCCAACGCTTTCTTGTTTTGGCCCTTAAAAAGTCAGAGCTTTCATGCAAAATAATAAAAAGATGCTTTACTTAAAGTGGTGCCATCCTTCAATAACAACTAATTTCACAGTGTCAGGCTTGATTCAAAGAATCATCGCCCATCTGTTACAAATGCAGCTGCCAGTGCAAAATAATATAGATGCATGCTCTCTTCGCCCAATTGGCTGGGCAACTTTTCATTACAATAACATAAGCCTGGATTATATTCCTCCATAAATAAAAGCATGGTAATACCATTTGTTTGTTTTAGATTTGACTCTTTAAAAGCCACAAGATGGCATTAATGGAAGGTGGTATGCAATACAAATGATAGATGCTCCCTTTATCCCTTGCCTGATAGCATTTGAATAGAGCCGTGTCCTGCTAATTGAAGAGAGGCTTTCAAAGCAGACACCCTGAGAAAGGGTGGAGGGTGGTGGTTGGGGATTTAGCACATCAATGGGGGACAAATGCAAAATATCCTCCAACAGCATTGAATGACAGGGCGGTCATTGAGATGTACTCAGAATGTCCCCAAGTACAGACATTTCCCACAATAACATTTTGTCATTTTATCAGGATCTGAGCGTGTGTGTGGGTATGCTTGTTGGCGTGTGCGTGTGTGTGTGTGTGTATGTGTGTTTTCATGTCCTCCTCCGTCTCTGGTCTGGTTCAATCCATCTTTGTGTTTTTCTTCTGTTATTACACCACTTCTGTTGTTGAGTTAAGGAAACCCAATAGACCAAAACCAAGAGCAATCCCGTGAAAACATTAAAGGAAAAATACACTGGTGGGGCTTCTGAAGCCGGCTCCTGGTTTATAGATTCTTAAAAATCACGGGGGGATCTTATATAAAAAAATGTATTTGAAAAATTATACCATTCTACTTTTAATTTCTTTCTTTTCATTTATTGCCTTGTATTGCGACAGACAGTACATTGAGTTCTTGAGCAAAAGACTGAAAAAAGGAAAGTTCAATTCAAACTGTTTTATTTTCTAAATTCAACTACTTTATAACGATAGAAAACTTTGATGAAACTTGAGCGCCGATTTTTTTTGTGTGTGTTCCTTGGGTAAAAACTTCAATATGTAGATAACTTCAGACTCCCCTCACCCCACCCCCCACCCCCACTTTTTTTTTTTTCTTCTTATACTGACGATTCGCTTTGAAGTTGAATTAAAAACATGATCAGACAGCATTCTCTTCCGCTGGTCTCAGGAGCCCTGCGACTCTGAAATTGCGTTCTGTGTCTTAAAGATAAACTTAATGCAAAAAAAGCTGAAGCACTCACTGTACGGCCACCCTCATAGCAAACAATGCAAGGCAAATCCAATTACTGTAGACAGGACAAGTTTCTGAAATATGCATTTCTGCCTTAAGGGTTATCTTTGTGAATATAAAAACATCAATTCAACCTTTTAACCTGCGAATGTTGTCAGCCTGAGAATATTCGCTACCACAGAGGCATAGGAAAAGGCCTTTTTTTGTGCTGTGTTGAAGATTATTTGTTCTGTTATTTCTGTTTTACTTGTCAATTCTTTTTTTCCCCCCCAGTTTTATGGTAATGACCATAATAACCTCATTTGATTTGTCAGGCAGAATCAGTGAGAGTGTGGAACAAATATGGAAAAGGGTGCTTTGAATTCTGACTTAAGGAAAAGAAAATCCCACTGTTTCTTTCCTTCTTTTGCACCCCCACCAACCTGGCAACCCTGACATGGCCAATCACAGTGTGAGGTGGCCTTTCTTCGCTATAGCCACACTACCCCTACACCTGTCATGGGGCCAAGTTCCCACAGCTGTAAGTTGAACCCATGGTGTCATTTTCTTTTGGATGACGTCATGTGGTGGGACTGTGACTGCGTTGCATGACGTGGCGTTGATTGATATCGCTAAACTCTATCTTTATATTCTGCCCTCCTTTTACATATATATATATTTACTGTATATTGTATATTGGCAGTTTGTGGAGTGCAGTAAAACAATGCCTTTCTTGGCTGGTACCTGTTGTACATAATGTAACTGACGTGCTGACTGGTTGGTTGATTATAACTGGAAGTGGCCTTTAACCCTTTGTGCTATTGTACCGTGTGCCCTTGTGATGTTTTACTTTCTCTTGTGGGGTTCATGTGTATGAATGTACTGCATTTTCTATTTCTCTATTTCTTCACATTCACATCAACAGTGTGTGTTTTTTTTTATAGAAGTCTGAATCTTTGCAAAAAGGACCTTTTTCTCCCCCTCCGATCGACAGCTGTTTAGTGGAGAGATGGCCAAGATGACCCTATGTTTGTGTAGCCAATTAAATCTCCACCGTTCACGCAGAGAGCACAGGCAAATGTTGACACTCCACTTCTCCCTTGATTCCATCTGCACAGGGAGTACTTCTGCAAGATTGTTTTGTTTGCCTAACATGAGAATCACTTCCCATTTATTTATTTATGAGGGTGCAAACCAATTACACCGTGATAGCAGAGCTGCAGGCAGCACTGCAGACTCACATGGCCAAAATCTGTCCACAGTACAGCCATACTGTACACACAGATGCATAAGCAGAGTGCAAAAAGAGAACAAAACATAAATACCTGGGACGACTATTTGCTGCTGCCTGCGTTTTTTTTTTCTAGTAGGATTATGGCACCAAATAAATTATGGCTTGTGTTTTTGCTGCTTGCATTGGAGATAATTGTTACTCGGTTTGTAAAAAGAAAAAGGCAGCAAACAGATTCACAATGAAAAAGGTCCTTTCTTTGCAAGTGAGTTTGTTTCTATCCCTCCAGGCCAAACCCTGATAAGAGTTAGTCGTTTTCATTGAACTCGTTCTGCCCTATTCTTTCAGAAGCCCTGCAGGCGACTCGCCCTCCCGTAGTCTATCCAATGAACTCAGGGGGGTGTCTAGCCAGGCAAGCCGGGAGGGATAAGGTCTTTCTGGCATCAACTATGCCTCTTAACTGCCAGGTGTCTTTTATGGAGCCATCTAAGGAGGTGGCGGTGTGGGGAGGACATAATGCTGGGACAAAAAAAGCTTAGGGAAAAAAAAAGAAAATAAATTCTTTATCATCTGACAAAGTTGGAGGGTGAAATACTTGGGTGTTTACTTGGGTAAAAAGGATCTATTTTAAAGCCACTGTGTGTTTCTCCTGCTCTGCGGTAGATGTATATACCGAGAATCACTAGTGGCTTATAAAAGAAGGCATCTGTAATCGGGACTGTTAGTGCTTCATGCTGCTAATGGCTGGGCTTGCTTTGGCACACATGAGAAATAAGTTAGACTCTCCGCTCCCACATCTAAAAAGCAGATCTATTATGAAATGGTAACAAGCTCATTTACAGGAATGGAAAGGTAGAACAAAGAAGCGTCTGGGCGCGTGTTCCCGTCACAAAGTCAGACCCTTTCATGTTCACTCCCAGAGAGTGATTTGCTGTGATTTCGTAGCCTTTCTTCACCCACATCACAGCTCACAACATATTAGGGATAACAGGCTGTAAACTAGATCTTTTATATATCCAAAGCCCGCCAGCACGGACACATTTTGTGACAGCGCGGCATTTTAAGTCAACACAAAGGCAGACGAGAAGCTACATTGTTTTGTTTTTTGTTGGGTTTTTTTTTTTGGTTTTTTTCCATGGGATCTTAATGAGAGGCCATTTCTTGAAATATATAATTTTTCTTCATATTGG
The DNA here is from genome assembly GCA_008933995.1 of Datnioides undecimradiatus. Lineage (NCBI taxonomy): Eukaryota > Metazoa > Chordata > Actinopteri > Lobotiformes > Datnioididae > Datnioides > Datnioides undecimradiatus. The sequence goes on from WARS01000060.1 coordinate 2,254,399, forward strand.
ACAACCATCAGTTTTTTGTTACAATCATTCACACACGCGTCTTGTTTCCTTTATGTTCTCTTCATGTTCTTTTGGTAGTTTATTTGCAGTGGATTAACAATACAATGAATGACAGCAACATCTCAGGCAACATCCAGCTATGTTTTGTTTTTTTGTTTTTTTCCTACAGCGAGATGTAGTCAGTTTAAATTAGGCCTTTCCTTGGATTAGTGCTGTCACTGTGTAGATGTCTGTTCCATATGGTTAAAACACAAATCTCCCACCCCACCTCTAGCCCACTTATTTCTGGTTTTGATTGACACACTCCTCTTTTTTTTCTCCTCCCCGTCTGTTTCTCATGCTGTTGGCTGTGCCTGTCAGTCTGTGTGATAACCAGGAGCCAGCAACCCTGAGCATGTTTGCCACAGCCTCAGTGAATCCATTCTCCTTATTCTCCCCTCTCTCTCCCCCTGTCCCTCTCTTTCTCTCTCTCTCCCTCTGCCTGTCTCTGTGTCACAGGATGAAGGGCCACAACACCTTATTTCCACAAGTGCAGTAAAAGTACAAAGACTTCTTGCTCTGCTACATATCATGAAGGAAGGGTGGTCCCTTGATCCTGCTGGAAACCCGCTGAAAGATTGGGTGACTGAGAGAGGGATCCCAGAGTTATTTCTTTTTATTATTTTATTTTATTTTTTTCTTTCTTCGCAAATGCCTCTTTTTTCCCTGTTTTGCTTTGGCGTCTGTGGAAGAAGATTTTTTGCAGAGACCAACTTTTTGCTGCTGTTTTTTAGACATGATGGGAAAAAAAAACCTTTATAGACTCATTATGCTCAAAGCATGCATACTGACACAGGATATAGATAACTACACATACACAGATAACAAACCAGACATACACATTTAAGGATGCTACACTTAAAAAAAAAAAGGAAAAATCAAAAAAAAATACTTTGTACATGTATAAATACGTGCAAATGCCAACTCAAGTACTGAAAGCAAACACATGCGTGTGCGCACACACACATACACACAAACACACACACCAGCCTGCTGCCATTTTGGTTTTTGTGCCTACACAGGTGTTGTGCTCTGTGACAGGGCAAGCTCTGGATCAAAGAAGAAAACAAGAAGAAGAAGAAGAAGAAGAAGAAGAAGAGGAGAGGAGAGAAGAGAAGAGGAGAATCCAGGATAATTTACATGCATCATTCCTTAGGAAATAGGGACCAAAGGACTAAACGCTTTTTAAAAGAATATAAATATATAAATATATAAATATATATTTAAAAACTCATACCTTGTAGCTGCAAGTATTACAATTTACTCGTAGTCAAAAAAAATCATTAAATCAATATCCAGTGGCCTACTGTAAGTACGAATAAAAGAAAATGGAAATACTGTATAAAAAAAGACATGGAATCGTAGTATAGGGGCTGATCTTTTGCTCTGGATGCTGATTTAGCACCAGGTTGTAGAATAGTAAAGTAGATTAGAAAAAAAAAATGTAGATTTGCTAACTTTTGCTGTTGTTTAAAAAATACTTGAAGTCGTAATGAAAAGAGGGCAAAAGGTTGAGGGAAGGGGGAGAGGAAAAACATTCATCTGCCCCTGTACGCAATGAGTCTCTTTCTCCTGGATGTTAAGGTACCAGCCACTGGATATTTCGCTCATCATGATGTACAAGTCACCGCACTCTCTGACAGCTGTGAACGGACTGTTCTGGAAGAAAAAAAAAAGGATGAAGAAAGACGAGGGGGGGGAAGACCGAACTTACTAATGTCTGTGCTGGACAGGGTGCAGACGTTTAAGGCTTCTCACACAGCCTTTGTGTTCAAGCGACAATCCACTGTAAAGACCAAGCAAAATGGACATGGTGTGTCTTCTGGTTTTTTTTTTTTGTTTTTTTGTTTGTTTTTTTTCCTTTTTCCGTTCTTGACCTTTTGTATTGCAATAAGGGGTGTGAATTATGAAGCCACAAATTGTTGAGAGGAGATTGTTCTACAGGGAGAGATGGACAAACGGATGGTCACGAGGGGAACGGAACGAGAGGAGGAGTAAGGTGACAGCTACTGAAACTGCCAGCAGAATGAACTCAGTATACAGAGGGATTGGCCCTTGCGGCGTCAGAATTCTGTCACAAAACACAAAGTACGCCCGTTGTAAACAACCAGGACTTACATAAGTGACATGCCAAGGATATGTATGTCCACTGGAGCTGCTGCAAAACTCCAGATTGAGAAAAATTGCCTCTTGTCTCTTGGCAGATACAAACAAACATTTGTCTGAAGACAAACTCAATTTACTGTATTGATGGCAAAGGGGTGCACGCTTTTAGAGCTCATTTAGCTCTGTCAAATATAATGTAAATTCCATTATTAACATGTTCCCTGACCGGCTTTCTTCATATATTATACATAGAGCCTATGGAAAAAAAGCTACTACTTAAACAGACTATATCTAAATTAGATTTAACAGCCACTCTTAACCATCATTCAGCTCGCTTGTAGCCTCTCTGACACTGACGCCAGGCAGGACAGAGCAAAGCACTCCAGTACTGTCATGTCTTGATTTAGAGTCCTGTAGCCTTTATTTTGACTGTTTTAGAGCTCCAGATGCGGGCTCCTCTCTAAAAGCAGATCAATATGTTTGGAATGAGTCTAGAGGGAGGAGCGATGCTGTTTCAATCAGTCTGAACACTTCCCAATTTTCTCTGTCGAACACCAGCTCACATCCGTACACCAGCCCTTTGAGCACTGACAGCTGGCAGTAAGAGGCATGGCTAGGCAAGAAGGAGAGAGGGAGGTGTAGAGAGGAAGTCAACAACTAAACATGACATCGAGATCCTTTAAACTGATGCTTCAAGGATGATGCCCAATGACTTAATCCATAAAATTAGAAGCTATAATCAGGCTCCAAGAGAGACACACAAGATATCTCTGCTATATGCTTCCAAAGAGCAGGATTAAAGGGTTCAAATAGGACTGGAGTCTGGTACCCTAGGCTCCAGTCCAACCAGTCCCTTTTTACTCCTGAGACTCTTCTCTTTGCCGTTCCCTCTCTCTTTCTCTATCTTTCTTTGGAGAAAAAAAGCAGACCAGACACACTCCGAATCACTGAAGAAGGGACTGATGTAATGTGCCAGCAGATTCAGTGTACCACCATTCTTTGTCATTTAAACAAGCAGAAGGTCTTGATTTGAGTCCTTGATACCAGTGTGCCATGCATCCCCTCTCTTTCCCCTGTCCTGAGCGCAACCATGCCTTTTCCAAACCTCAGCCCAACTGTTCAGCCGCTCTCCCCTTGGAACAGCATTTCCGAACCTGGCTAATGTGTGTGCTCACTACCCTTCAATTATCTCCTGCACCGTATTAGACATGCTATTTCACCTTTCCCTCTAATCACACTGTAATCACCAGCCTCTATACATTAGCAGCAACCAAGTGAAAAATCACCGGGATAATCACTTGGACCAAATGACGGGAGAGATGGTCCCCTGCATGCACATGGATGACAGAAGGAAGATTAGAGAGAATTATGTTTGCGCCTACTCCCTGGCAAGGCTGCCGACAGCTGACCTGGCACCAATAATGCTGCCAAATTTACCCGAAGAGGCGATGGAGGATGTGGGATAAAACGTTCCATACCATAGCGAGATGTTAATATTGCAAAGTGGATTGACATTTCCCCCAAAAAGAAAATTCCAAAAATTTAAAGACAGAAGTGGACGATAAAATATACGAAACCCTTTTCTGTTCCTTTAGCACAAACACTGCGAGAATAGTTGCTAAGAAGTGGGTCGAAACCAACGACTTTGCTGGAAATCCTCAATTCTGTGGAAGCAACTGCTGTGAGGACCGTGTTATTGTGCTTCTTCTTTCAACATGTAATTGCGTCTCAACTATCCCTACAGAGGCCGCGATTTTTTTTTTTTACAAAATAACTTGCTCTACACTTCTTTCTTTTTACTTGCTCGAATTCCTGCTGGGACACCTGCAAAGCACAGTATTGTTCAGAGCTGAAAGAATATTTGTGAAGCACAGTAGTTCTTCAGATTCAAAATGATGCCCATCAAAATTACAGCTTTTCTAAAAAAAAAAAAAAAAAAAAAAAAAAAAAAAAAAAATTGCCTTCAAATACATGTAGGGTAAAACCTAGCCCTCCCGCCTCGGCCCTTGATCGGACATTAGGTGGAAATGAAGGAAGCTACAGGCATGGTAGTGATGTGAAGTAGGTCAAAACAAAGCCATGTTCCGCAAACCGTTTGTGCTCATTATTCATGTAGAGCTGAACTAATCGATGGGAAATCTAATGTTCCATGAGCAATGAAATTTCCTGTGCTTGTCTCGGCCATCTTTAGAAAACATTCTGCAAGTGAGGCTCCGTCAGGCTGAATATGAACCTTGCATGCCTGCTCCACTGATCTTCTCTGTCTTGTACCAGATGCTGTACTAGTTCCCACTGCTAATGGCAGGTTGGGTCCCTAGTGAGCCAAAACCCAGCCTAGCCTAGTATCCTGCTGTCTGCTTGGCTAACAGTGCAGTGTTCATGTAGCATCGCTGCTATGCCAGGGCTAAATTAGGCAATGTGAAATCAGCACTTCAACACTTTTAACAAGGGTGCTCTTAGTACTTTTACAACCCGGGGTGGATGTTACTGAAGTGACGTTCATTAAAAACAGAAATAGCTGTGAAACATGCTCCGGAACCACCAAAACAAGAAGAGATTGTTTTTAGATCTTTCCATCGCACCCTATTTATTGACAAGAGTCTCTTGTTGCCCTGCTCCAAGCCTCAGACTGGTCTGTTTTTGTTTTTTTGTTTTTTTTACTGGAGACCAGGCCATGTTTCACCTCTAAGAGCAATGACAAATGTCAACCCAGCAGGCACTCACCAAGCTGTTGCCAAACTGCTATTTGATATTTGTCCTCTAATTTACAAAGAGAAAATATAACTTGGCATATTAGCCAGAAGGAATTAGTACGGATCTAATTAATTGTGAGAATATAATATTCAGTCAAGCAAGCAAAATCCCACCAGGATGTGTCAAATGCTATGTCCATACCCCTGAAAAGCATACAGCTCTTTTCTTTGGCTGCTCACTCCTTATTCATCATTTCACAATCAGTGGTTTAGTACATAAGTAGAGCCTGTTGTATAATATAGAGCATTTTGAGCGCTTGCACCTCTGTCACTGATGCACGTACTCTGACCCAGTATCATTAAATGAGAAATTGGGGGGTATATACGTCATATACCCATTTCCTCAGTTACCACTACAACACTCCTCACAAGGTCAGTCCTCTGGAGGCGTATGTATCCTTAGAGGGCTCCAGCCAATGGCAGGGCCAAGGAGAGAACTGCTAGAGCATGTCTACGAGTCTCCAACCCCCTGGGTGCATAACACTCACCCTAAAATAGCAGTGATTGTCAAGGAAAGGAAGTGAAATGTAATTGACTGAAAGTGGAGAGATAATTAAAGGAACCTGTTGGACAGGAGGGGAGAAATTAATGCCTCTCATTTAATAGCTGCTTTGGGAGAGAGCTTTTCCGTCATCTCACTTTAGCGTAGAAAGGGGCTTGCCGTGGAAATGGGATTTTGTATGGAAAAAGGTGGTGGTGGAAATAGGCACTGGGTGGTGGGGGTGCTGTGTGCTAAACTGAAACTCCACAAAATCACTCCCAATACTCAGGGCATCAGGCGCTATGATGTCATGATTAGTGGAGAGGTTCAGAGCCTTGCCTTACCCCTGATCGTGAGGAAAGGTCGAGCAGAATCACAACTATGAGGTCCGTGCTGTAGGATCGCAACCCATCCCATCGTGGAGAGTGCTGAGCCAGCAGAAGGGCTGATGAACCACCTAAATTGTGCTTTGGATTTAGAGCATCGTCATCCAATTCCAACAGTAACAAACAAATATACAAAACAAACAAACAAACAAAAAAAAAGATACATCGCACACCTGACAATGCACAGTGAATCGCTGGTGGTGTGCGATTATGTTCGACAACCTGACTGACAGTAATGAAGACAAAGACTTTTTTTTATTCCTTAATGTAAATAGCCTATAAAAATACAAAAACAGACAAACGTTGTATAGCAGCTTGTGGTAAGAAGCCCAACTCTGTGGGACAATGATGTCACTATAAAATGTATCCACAGCAGTGCAGGGATCTGGGAGAGTCTTAGTCCTTTTAAGCCCCTTAAGTTTGGGCTCTGAACATGCATCCTACAACCCTAAGCGTCGGACCAAGGCTTAGAGAGTATTTGACTTAGTGTCAAACCTAAGCCACGGCCCCGAAGTGATCCGTTAATTAAGATTCTGTGTACACCGACATGTCATGATTTTTCTGACAGAAGAAAGATCGCCTGTGCGGTAATTGGATTAGTCCAATTGGGGGCTGATGAACAGATATGACAGTGACAGTAGAGTTCATCCATCTGCATGCTTACCGCTTGACAGTGCGACAAAAGAAGAAGAAAAAAAAAGAAAAAAAGAAGAAAAAAGCATCAGCCACCGCAACACTTTTTCAAATTGTTTGGAAGTAAAAGTTTGGGCGCTACAACATTTGAGGAAGTTAGTTTTACAAAATGAAACTCCAGGTAACAGTTTGTTCAACATGTACATAAATCATCATTTAATAACACACGGTCAAACCCACGTGTACACGGTTAGGCTGAGATTGGAGGAAGGGGACAAACGAGAGCAATTATAGAACCCAGCAGAACCCCCTGCCTGCTTGACCCAATCTGCCACTGCTCTCCTGACCACACAGCTGCATTTACCCCTGTACATACAATATAGCTTATTTTTCAATTCTGTTTGACCTTCTTTATAGGCCGTACAATAGATCATGTTCAAACGTTTAAAAAAAAAAAATTAAAAGAATAGTTAATATATTTCAGTGAAACTAAGAGAAGGAACCTATGAAATAATTTATCAAAAACAGAAGATAAAATGATGTTATTTCTTGTACAGTGAAGCACTGATGTTCAAAAATGGGATTTTATACTCATCTTATTAAATGGTTCTTTATTTCCTCTTTTGTTTTGTTGTTATCTGCTGAAGCTGGGATAGACCCATTGTCATGAGGTTTATTCGTATATGCTTTGATCATTTTTCTTTTGTCCTTATTTTGTTTATTTATTTATTTTTTTAACTTTTTTTTTTTTTTTTTTGGCTGCACAATCCCTGTATGAAATCCCTCGTGGATGGGCAAGTTCAAAGAGATTTTGCTCAGTGAAAGCTCCTAAATCAATACAAGAATTAACAAACTGCACTGTAAAAGGATGATTGATGGTACTGGTCATGTGGATTCAGAAAAAGAAATGAGTCCATTGCACAACTGAGTTCAAATGAATCAGCATTGCATGTTCAAAAAGAATCTCATTTGAGGCCTTTTGTTGTATTAAGAAAAAAAAAAAAAAACAAAAACAAAAAAAAGACAAAAAATATCAAACTTTGCAGTCAGATTGGTTTTGAGACCTATGCTGTCATATCTCATTGTTTTTAAGCCATGACTAGCTTCCTGTAATATTCTTGTCTTTCTGTCACAATGTAATTATGTTTTCATTCCGTTTGTTTATAGTTTCACAGGTTGGTGGCAATCATTGACATATATCTCTGATTTTCATCTTCTCTTTTCTTACCAGTGGGATGTTTCACCCACATGTTTGTCATCTAATGTGACTCCATGCACTGACGACGACGTACCAACAGTAGATAGTGCCACATTGCTTTCCTCCAGTCAGGTTGATTTGTTATCGTAAGGAGGGAATTCTGCCTTAAACCCAGCCTGTTCTCTCTGACAGTACTACCTGTGAACAGTGGTCAGACACACTGTATTCTGGGGATGCCAAATGTTCTATCCTGAAAGGTCAGAAATCTGTTGTAACGACAAACACTTTGCCAGAGTCAGTTCTGCCTCAAGCCCATTCTGACACAAATAAGGACGTGGTCATCCACCTCCATTTCCATTGGTTACAAGGACCAAAACGTAAACAAACTCAGCTAACTGAGCAGTTTGCTCCAATCAAGCATTCAATGAGAGCCTTTAAAGAGTTCATATTTAGTCAGAGGTAATTTTGCACCATGAATCTTTGTATCATGAATCATTACATTCCCAGCTTCACTATCTAATTTTGTCCTCTTCATTTGTACTCATGCAAAATTCATTTATCATAATATATTTGGGTATTTATATTCACAATGAATGAAATAACCATTTCTTTTGTTATTGGACTTGAACAAACTGATTTACTGTTTTCTTTTTGTTCGAAACAGAGATGTAATTTGAATAAGCGTTGGCTCGGGTCCGTTTCCCTGATTCGGGGTGATATCTCCCATAGTGCTCCTGAACTCTGTAGTTCTCTAGTTCATTATATTCTGCTTAGACTAAAATAAAGCACAGTCCTGTAGAAGATTGAGCCTGCTTTGTCCTTTTTATCTATTCACATAGCTTGATTAAATAATTCCTGAAGGTTTGGATCTATCATGGTGTGCATGCACGACCCCGTTTGCAAAGATGTGAAGTGTTCAGTGTCCTCTTGTCACTTGGATTGTGGAGAGAATGCATTTAGGACATGTCATTGTATTAATTGAGCTAACAGCGCTAACCATATCCGAATACCAAATTAGATGAGACGGTTAGTAGAAAATCGTTTAAAAAGGGCGAATAATGCATAATAAATGGAAGGGAGATTGGAAGAGGGAGGGGAATAAATTGTGAATTGATTAAAGGGAAATGGATATTCAGCTCTTGTCTCGTGGAGGTGTTACAGTGGAAACAAAATCAGGTGCAGCGGGTGCTGCTGGTTATCGTCTGTGAATAAGAAGCAGGAGGTCAATCGATTAATCAGAGGTTTTTTCTCGAGCTGCATTTTATCGACAGAGACGTTACGGTAAGGAGGGTCAGGTCACATTGAAGCCTATGGTCAGTGTCCTTTTTATGGCCCCGAGCCTCCTCCTCCCTCATTAACCCTCAGAGCTGGTCAGAAGTCACCAGACGCTTCAAAGCCTATTACAGTGGGAGGAGAAGAACACACGATATCATGTACCACAACTGAACCGAACCCCCTGTGCACAACGGGTGAGATAATTTAACTTGTTTCTTCGGCCTCAAATCAGCATGGTTCAACAATTTCCAGCAGCCACAGCTGTCCGTCACAGGACAGGGAAAACATCAAAACACTCTGACAGTGATTGTCCCCAGAGTGGAGTATGACACCCCAGGGAACATCAATGACCAAACCATCCCAAGACACCAAACATCATTTCTTGTTTATGGGCCTCTCTTGTGTGTCCATGTAGTAGCATTGGTGTGGAAACAGATTTATGGCCGCTAAATTTGCAGGTGATAAAAAGGCAAAGAGTGGCCAGTTGGGGCACTAACTCTTGGCTATTCACATGTTGACTCCCGTGCCGAGTCTCAGGGGACCCTTTCTCATTGTGCGCCAGACACTCCATGATTCCACATGACAAACTGGATTGTTCCTCGAGTGAGTCCTGCTGAATTATTTTGGTCCTTTCGATTGCATCTCCTACCCCTGAGATTTTCCTCTACTGTTGCCTTTGAGCCATAAGCCTCGACAGCCACCGTTGTCGATACTCAATCTGTTCTGTAACCCCTAAAGCTAATGAAATGTGCTAACAGGGGTTTGTTTGTTTGTCTCCAGGAGGGGGGCCAAGGGAAAGAAAATGGAACAACAAGACTCTTTTGACAGTTCCATTTTTTCCAATGTTTTGGAGTGAGGGATAATCATGAAGTATGGATTGGATAGGGGGAAAGTTATTACACTTTGTTGTCTTTATCCTTGTTTGAGTTGTAAAAAAAAAAATAAATAAAAAAAAGGTCAGATTGTTCCAAACATGGTTCTTTGCAGTTACTGGGTTTATCCTCGATTCTGACTCCCCTACTCTCGGTGTGGGAAAGGAAAAATCGTTTTTCTCACTTCTCTCAACCTTGTATCCCTCTAAATCTTCAGTGTAAACTTGACAAACACACAACCGCCTGTCTGGCTGGAGTGTTTCTTGTGTGTATTTACTTTATTGGTGATGTTGATTGGGGCCTGGGTGGTCTTATGAAGCTCAAATTTCGCAGTTGACAGCACAGCCACACAAGAAGGGGAAAAAAAAAAGGTGTTAAAAGATCTGTCTCAATCCCTCTCGTGTACTCAAGCAAGTGTCGTCAGGATTTTAGAATTACATCATTCACATCAACAAATGTGCTTTTGTGCAGAGGGCAGTGTACGAATGGCCTACATCAAAAAGAATTTGGGGTTTGGGTTTTTTTTTAAGTTTGCACAGGTCAACCAAAGTACGCATTTGGTGACAATAAAACTGCACATTCTGTCATGTAAATCGTGTCTTCAATTAAATCTGCAGCAAAAGACAGAAAACATGATTACTGTGAACGTGGATCATTATCAATAGATGACTTTATTTATTCTTTTCCCTCACATGGAACATTTAATTAAAAACACTTATTTAATGGGTTAATGACAAGGCGAACCAATTTCACCACGTCTCTCCGATTCTTTTGCAGCTGACACTAATATATAATTGACAGAAATGCACTGCAGACCATTACTTTAATACACTTTTAAATTCATGCCATGTGGCTCATCATGCCAAGGAATGGCTTGTCTTTAGGTAATCATGAATAATGGCCTTTCAACTTCTTAACTATGTCCTAGACAAATATTTACCACACTGACTTATCACTTGTCACTTACCGTGCATTTAGCATTTGACTTTTATCGTCCATTAATCTATCAATGCATCCATTAGGGACACTCAAGCATTCGGGAGCCTCTGCACACTCCAACGGGCCTATTAGCATGTTCTTTAATGGGAAACATGTTGCAAACACCAAGCATAAGCTATGCCACTTAGAAACCCGAGTGTGCTGTCAACACTATCTTTAAATTGCAGATTTGCATAGTAGAGTCTTTGTGCCTCCTCTTCTGCATTCTTTTTAAAAACGATTATATGAAGAAAAAAAAGGTTTTGTCCCTGAAGGAGGCTCTGAATGGCGATGACAAAGGGTGGCAAATTTCGATTCCATCCCTCTTAACATGCAGATTCCTCAATAACAAAAGAATATAACTAAATGAAAGTGTGAAGAAGACCTGGGTAAGCAAAGCTGCACAATCCCTTTGATCCTATTATGTATTACAAAAGCTTAATCAATATCTAATCAAGGGGAATACAGCATGCCATGTCTTACAGAGCTCTTTGCTGTCAGAGGTGAGGTTGCCATGGTGACTGGACAGGTGTGGAGAGCTTAGGCTGCAGTGGTATTGATGGAAATTAAGAAGCATTGATGAGACTTGAAGATGCCGGGATTGAAAAGGGAGATAATTAAAGAGAGGGATGCGGTGAGAGACGTGGGGGTGGGAGGGACAAAAGAGATTTAGGTTGGAGATACAGAAGGTGATGCAGACAGGTGTAACTTTGGACATATTGCCGTCTCTTTGTGCTTTACTGGAGCAGCGGGAAGTGCATTTGCTAAGATTTCTACCCCCTACTGCGTGAACAACAGAAAAACTATTAGAGCATAAACAATGTCTTACAAGACACATTTAAGTTACACGTGAAATTAAAGTTGGGAAAAGTAAAGTGCAATTACAAGGTTTTTATTTCTTTACTTGAATGTTCCAACTGCAACTCAATTTATTTTTCAAGAGCAGCCTGACAAAGGAAAACCACACGCGGCAACAATTACGTTTGCAGATGAATACCAGCAAAACACAAATTCTCATATAACATGAAAGCATCAACAAAGCACAGGCAGGCTCCTTGCTCAATCTGTCCCGAAATGCCTCAAAATTAAAACATCTTTATTACTTGATAAAGACATTTTAGAGAAACATATATCTGGGTTACGACTGGCCATATATAGTATAAATGCACATTTGGAAAGTTATTTCATTCCAAACTACAATCAGAAAATTCAATTTACTGTAGTGAGCCTTATTCCTATTAAAATCTCTCGCCTTTCAGGTGCGCAATACTCCACAAGGTTAACATAGCTCCTCTGAATTTATGTAACTTTACCAACTGCTATAAATACAAAATGAAATGAGAACACACGGAGAGCACACACGGGCCTTCATTTTTATGTATCAATTCCTCTCCCTCGCTCGTTTAGAACTAATTCACGGGGTGGTAAAACTGTAACAAGGAGAGATAAAGTGAGTGAGAATCAACGTGTTAAAAAAAAGGCACCAAAACATCTGAGTCATAGCCGACCTGGGCAAACTGAAGATGATGTCATCTCGGCGCACAGACTGCGCTCCAGAGGGAAACTTGTCGAGCGGCGCGTCTGCACTCCGTGTGCTGCTCACCCCTTGACTCATCCGAGCGGCAGGAGTCCAGCAAGCTCTGTCCATTCTGGCCCTCAGCCCTGCCCAGTCCCACAGAGAGCTGTCTGTCAACACCTGATTAACACTTGAGATAATAGGTCATTAAAGTTCCCCTTCAATCAATGAGACCAATCGAGTAATCAAGGCCGAGATTGAATGAACCCAAACCAGCGTGGAGCCCGGTGGGAGTGGAGAGCTTTTAATCAGTATTGGAGAGAGCGTTGCTTTCATCTGTAGATGTATGCAGAATAAAACTGTTGTGGTTAAAACCACGCTGCTGCAAATCTGGTGATTCTTTTCCTTCACTAATAAGGTGACTGAGTTTCATGACCCTTGTGCTGTCAAAATTTTAATAAACAGGGAGCATCAAGACCCTTCTCTTTCCTCATGAAAAACTTCTTGTGCATACTTGTTTTGCACCCATCAGGAGCGGCCGAAGTACAGAAACCCCAGCACCCCCTTTTGTCTAAAAAGGTTTGTATGTCCCTCTGACTCTTTAGGCTGTCCAGAGCACTGCGACACACGTGCATCCCACTCCCCAACCCCCTCATTTCACTGATGAATTAGCTCTGGCCTTTGTTTAAATCTCTCATGGTATTTAGCAGGTCAGTGTTGTTTAACCTGCCACCTTTCAGCTGTGAAATTTCATCCATTCTCATAAATCACACTGAAGTGTCATTACTTTCTGATTACTGTCTTAATCACACAAATACACAATTAACGCTGCTTATAAGCTTACAAATTACCACACATGGGTAGTTACTCGTTTTCTGAAACATGATACACCCAAGCACGCATGTTTTATTGGACTATTGTATCATATGTTTCATCACAGTCTGCAATTATGTACGAGCATGCACACAATCCTGCAACCTCAGATGTTGCGCGAGTGTCAGTGTGAGTGCGCGTGAGCTCGCACGTGTGCATGGCCACTTGAGTGAGTAGCCGTTGCCGGCTGACAGCTGAGCTGAGCTGAAGTGAAAGCACGAGGCCCAGTGACAGAGAGAACAGAGGGATCAAGCATTATCATCAAAAACGACTCCAGTGCTCCCTACTGCGGCCTCACAGCTTCCTCCAGTCAAGCTGTTGGTTTGTTTGTTCGTTTGTTGTGTCAGTGTGGATTGTCCGCCTTTTTGAATCAATGCACTTTTCAGCTCCTATTATTTGATGGGAAAAGAGACGAGCAGAGGACAAAAATAAAGAAAAAAAAAGTTGGGGTGAGAACAGAAAGGTGAGGACACCACCTGTTTTTCATCTTTTCAAATCAGCATTCACATCGTCGATCCTGATCCACATCTTCATTTATCTGAATGTCTGAGCAATTCATCAACCCAGTATCGCATTCAAAAAAAAATAAAAAGAAATCATCTAACTGCTGCTGCTTTGCTATTACGTCACCTCACAAGAAACGGAGTTATCCAGACGTGTATGTCTCCCAGTAATTCAACTGTGGTTTGTACCTGTAGGAACTGGCACACATGATGCCAATGTGGTTCATAAAAAGACATATCACTGCGGGGAAGTGTGCCTAATTCTGCTCTGAGAGTAGCTCTCGTAAAGAGACATTGTGGCTAGCCTACTAATAGAGCTGTGAGGGGAGAATGATGCAACTCGGAGGCAATGCTTTAATTTGCCCTTGGTTTCGCACACGCGTCTAGGAACAGCCACTCTGTTCCAAACCTGATTGGCCCGTTTACCTTTAGACATGGGCCAACCACTAGCCTCCGAGGTATGAGGTAGCTGGATTTAGCAAGTGTTCAATTTTGTTTTGCAGTGTTCCTTTTCGGCCTGGGTAGGTCAAACGTGGTAGATGCAATCACTATGGTTGTCGATGTAACACTGCTGGAGTTTTGTTTGTTTTTTTCCTCCCTTTACATTCCTCAGTGTATATAGGGCTCTTTTGCGTCCACATTACTTTTAAATGTTTAAAGTTCATTCTTATCAAAAGATGTTTGCAGTTCAGTCCGCTGGGTCCAGAATGCTATTTGTATCTTAGCAACCTGTGCAGCAACAGAGAAAGATCAGAGAAGCTACTTATTAACCTGTTGCTATGACTACGGCGGTAGGCAATAACTCAGAAGATGCTTTAACCCTTTCTCTCTAGACTGCCACCCCCGATCAACAGACAGACGGATAATGTTCAGAGCGTTTGGTGGAGGGAAAAATCAAAGCCTTCATAGTTCCTTTCTGTGTGTATCTGATTTAATTTCTTTTTTTCCTCCAACTGTATTCGACCGTGTGTGTCGTGTGTTTTCATGGGGGTGTGTGTATGTGCCTGTGGTACATCCCCAGCAGAATATGTTTGCTCTTCAAACCAAAAAGAAGTCATAACCCAGGCACCGCTGTAGTAAAAACCGGAACAAAGAACAAACACATTTCCCCCTTTGTTTGCCTCCTCCACGTGCCGAGAACACTTTATTGCATATGCATAGATGTAGCACATTTGATTCAAAGTCTCGCAAGCCCAATCAATTTGACGTACCCACGTGAAAGGGTGCAGATGTTTTCATTTTTTTTCCTGTATACCTCCAAACAGGGACACTGAGCAGTGACAAATGCTTTCCGCGCGCAGGTTGAAGCATGAGTGTGAACTGATTTGAATTGATGTTATTCCAGGAGAAATCAATGCATTTTTTTAACAGCTGCAATTACGCCCCACACGTCAATTCATCAAGAGATTTGCATGAGGTAATTGTTGGCGCCACGTCTACTGATGCATTTTTATTACGTTTCAATTAGGAATTGAATCCAATTAGGAAAGTCATTCCAATCAACCAACAGGGGTCTCTCCTCAAAGGAAAGTCTACAGTACAGAGATGCTGCTGAGCTGAAGGACAGATACTGAGCCAGAGGTCCATCTGATGTTCAATCCAAAGTGTTTTACGTCACAATGCTTTTTTGAGCTACAGAAAACAAGTAGTTTACCAAAAACTAAGAAAGCTGTCTCTTGCCATCCTTGTACTTTTACATATTTTTTTGTTAATTTGATTCTTTTTTTTCTTTTACTACGAAAAGCGCAAATCACAAACTAATAAGCACTTAATTAATTTCTCATTTTTTATTTCTATCCTTTTGTTTGGATTTTGTTGGGGTACATTAAAACATCAAAGCAATAACACACAGCCAACTACTGAGATTTCAAATTCATTAACTTTCATTAATAATAACAAATTGTAGAATATTTTAAGTACCTCATACAAGACTTATGCTGCCTGAATTGCTTTGGTCCTAAAACTAATGAAGTAGGCTAAGAGACAGGAATGAAGATAAAAATGTGAAATTCAAACAAAATTAGGTGTTGGTAAGCTGTAAATATTTCAAGCGATGACAGCCAGTGACTGATGTAGGTGATGTGTAAAGCATTACTCATGTTCATCTATATAAACGCTCAGTTGCAGTTTCAAAAGAGATCAAAAGCCCAACCTCTAAATAACTCTGATATTTGCTCCTTCACCAGATGACACAATATCAGTGAAATACACACACACACACAATAACCAAACCTGAGAGGAAAATTCACATAGGGGTTTACACACTGTTTATTTTCTCGTGAGAATTATCTTCCTAATAACATTGTCAGAAGCGATGGGCACGGCAAAGCTGCACTACCTATTCAAAGCAAGCAGAGAGCTTTGCTTTTGAGGTCGGCGTCTCATTCAATGACATCATGCTAATATTTTCTTTTTAAGAAAAAAAATAAAATAAAATACTGAAAACTTGTCCTGAGCTAGACAGAGGAGAGGGCAGCGGTGGCTGTTTCAGCTTGCAGAAGCTCTGTGCCTTTGATCTCTGAGCAGAGCAGAGCTAAGTGTGCCGCGTGGTCGTATGCACGGTGCTACTGCCCCCTGGGGGAGAGACTGGGGATAATCAGCGCTGGGAGCGGCAGATGGCTCCTGCAGCTTCAGCAGCAAAGAACACTCTTTCTATCTAACAACAAGGAAACTCGTGAGAAGTAAGCACTCCCATGGGTTTCTATCATCGCCATACTAATCGGATCAGCCTTAGAAAGAAATGACAGCTTGTGTAACTCAGGTGCTTATATGGCCATGAGCACTAATAAACAGAGCTGTTGCTGTCTCTGTATGCAACATCTGTGGGAATATGAAAACATCCAACATGCTGAAACAACTAGATTTTTTTTTTTAAAGACTGTCAAATTCATCATTACTGTTTCAAAATATTTGGATATCTTCTAATCCTCGCTTCTTATTTCTTTCCAAGAGAAGACACCTAACTTGGAAATGCTGGCCAAAGTTTCCGTCTTATTATGTTTTTCTGCTCACTTCTTTCCCACAACGCAGGGAAAAAAAGCCCTGTGCACAAAAAAATTCAGCGATTGAAGTCATCAGTGCAGTTTTTTTTCTAATCTTTCTTTCTTTTAGCATAATAGCAGGTTGCTCAAGGAGTCAAAGTAGATTCCCTATCCCCATCACTTCCCTGCTGTCACTCTGTCTTTCACATGCAGCACAAATACACACAGCAACAGATGCACACAAACACACACACACACACACACGCTAAAACGTAGCTCCGGCAAATGGAGGTGTGCAGATTGCCCACTTAGACTGTTACATTATCCTTTTTGTGTTTACTTTTCATTCTTTGCTCTCATTTTCAGCCTTTCTTCTGCGCCGTCTTTGTGCCTCTGCTCATACAGCCTCTGTCAGGTTTGTGCGTCTATTTCCTATCCTCATTGTCCTGTCTCTTGTCATCCTTTCACCCGTCCCTCATCTCTCTGCCATCATCAAGGACCCGGTGGCCTCCTACGTAGCGCCAGTGGAGAGAAGGGTCTGTATCTCGGCAACGCACCTAGCAACCGCTCCTCGTAACTATGGATTATAACCTGTTGCCAAGGGAGACAGAGATGGAGGATTGATTTTTTTTTCTTTTTTTTTTCCATGGATGAAATTGAAAGTGAATTAGATGCATGAATAAACAATGCATCAAGTCAGGGCACACTAACATTTATGAATGGTGACTTTATTCATTTAGGGTTTTATCTGTGAGCTTCATACCTTATCTTGATATAGATTAGTAAAGATTAGCTGACAGATTAGCAGTGAAGCCTAGTTTTTATGATTTGAAGTGCCTTCAGTGGGATACTCTGAGGGTAAACTATTATGGACTGTACTCATTAACAATATTTGATATTCATGACTTTTATTGCAATGTAAAAACAAAAATACAATTAAGAGCCTTGCTGGCCACAAAACCATTTAATCATCAGATTATGTCTTATTTGTTAGTTTTAACTTAGCTTTAACTAGCATTAACAAATGAAGTAATAGATTTATTCAAAAGGGAATTACGTTTCTAATTTGCTCTTCAAATAATGCGACTTTAATTAATATGTTAACATCAGGCATTTTACTTAATTATGGATACACAAAACTACTTTGGATTCAGATAAATCTGAAATGATGAACAATATTTATGCACTACATTATTGTTGTGTTGCAGTACTGAGTAGAGCAACAGTTTTACTGTTGTCTTTGTTTCTCTTTTTGATCTGAATGTCCAATATCGGTAATTTGTTCACCAATTTTATAAAAAGAAAGGATGCATTTGCAATTTAGATTTTACCCCTGACATCTAACTCATTCATTTTCTCTTAAATGAACAGATAACCGACTTAAAGTTGGTAATTAAGTTGGCACTCTATTATAAAAGGAAACCAGGGTCCTGATAAGACGAGGGGACACACACACATACTCAGAAACCAACAGACACAGTCCCTTCTTAGTTTTGGTGCTTCTCACCCATTCTCTCTATCGCCCACTCTCTGATGAGTGCTTTTACATGGCCACACAAACTTGTCATTAAACTAACCTACTATTTTCCATCACCTCTGAGCTAAATTGCCACACTCTGCCTGGCATCCTGTGGACCAGCTTGTGGATATGAAAGCCCACAATTCCCCTGCTATCACCTCTCTGGGCTCTTGCAAGTGCACTAATGATAGCCTGCCATCGGAGAGCTGGTGGAATGGAGCCGTAATGTCCTTGGAAAGTGCAGGCTGGTGCGCATGCTGTGGGAGAGCAGCCTGCTCCGTGTCAGGCTCGCTCACTCACTCTCTCGCTCTCTCTTCTGGTGTGGATAGCCTGCATCCTCCGGCCTCCGTGTTAATGGGCAGATCCTAGCTTGAACCCTGATGGCTGGATGCTTGTGATGGGGGCCTGAATCTGACAGAGGTCCGTACCATTAGCACAGCAGTGTTCAACAGAGAGTACTGATGCACACATGAGAAAACACACACACACACACACACACACACACACACACACACACAAAAACTGCTGTTTACCACTGCCTTGACTCAACATTAAACTGGTAAAGTTCTGCGGTCTTGTGTTGGCAGATATCATTACTGAACCTCAACTATGGACATGAGGAATGCAATGTACACTGGCTATAAACATGTAGGATCCCACTATACATATTTTCCTCTGTTTTCACACTCTCTCACACACACACACACAAACTTACTTTAAAATTAGAATGCTAACCAAAATGCATGCTACCAATGTTATATTTATATATTATTTATAATGTTTGTGTTACTTTGATTGTAAATTGTTTTAAATCTATTGATATAATCCGTGATATGAATTATTTTTGAATGTAAATTTAATAAATACTGTAATTTTTGTCCATTTTTTTCTGTATAATCATTTAATAATTATACAAAATGTTCTATAGTGTGGTACAATACAGGACTTGATACATTATTGTGCCATAATATATCACTATACTCCCATACACATGTACATATGTATGCAAGCAGATTTATGTGGTGAAACTGGCTGAAACTGCTAACAGTGCAGATTAAGCTTTGCTATGTAACAACAAAGGATTCTCAGTGCTTTGATAACCCAACATCCCCATCACTCTCATGTCTCTACAAAGATCATAACTGACTTTTGTGCTTGAGTCTGAAGACAATGTTCAGTCAGAGAGGCACTGAGCAGGTCAGAGTTCAGTGTCTTGCTCAAGGACACTTGAACGGGACTGGTAATGTGACTTTACACTAACATGACATCGACTCCAACTACAACTCCTCCTGCTCCTGCGGCACTTACAGTGAGTTACAGTTGAGGTTTCATAACATCTAAATCTTAATGTTTCACTGGCTTTAATGGCCAGGTTTGTAAATATTAATGTAAATGACAGTTTATCACATGGATATGTTCATTTCATCATTTCATACCATGCTGTTCTGTGAGGACCCAGGATAAGTTTTTCTGTATTCCAAACAGTGACACTAAGTATAAAAAACATTTTGTTTCATCAAATCATGAAACAGTTCCTAACTTGGTTGATGGAAGTGGCTTTTGTAACACTATTTTGTGTGTTTATTTTTCATTTTTGAAGCAAAGAACTATTGAACTAGTGGAAAAGATGAAGCACAGGAGTTCAAACTGTGACAACGTTCAAAGGAGGATGCAACATGCTGAATTTTTTTTGTTGACTTGAAAAAAAAAAATAAATAAAAACAGCCTTCTTTGTTGTTTTCGGGGATTTTAAAAGGCATTTTGGCTCTACATTTGAGAATCCAAATCAATTCTAGTGATTTACTACCACCTTGTGGTTGCTGGAGGGAGCAAGACGATAAACAACAAACATAATGTACTATTACTGAAAGAACATTATTTAAATAACATAGTAAGTACTTCTCAGTACATTTACAAAACTGATAAAGCTGATATATGGTATATATATCCAGTATTTTAAATAAAAGTGGGATGGTACGCAAAGGGCAACTTAAAGAATCCATGAGTGTATTATTAATAAAATACTAACTTGCACTGACGTACAGTAGAAAGTCTGCTGCATGATTTGCAGTTTGTCAACCCTCTGTTTGCAGAGTAATGTTACTGAGTGCTATTCAGTGTGCAGGGATTGTGGGTTCCCAAACTGAATTTAAGGAACTATGTTTTTGGCCCAGTGGAAATAGTTTGAATGATTTAATATCTCATTTGTTGTGTGTGTGCATTTATAGCCTATAGACAATAAATCATATGCTGTCACATATCTGTGAATCACCACCAACAAATACAGCTTGCTGAGCACCAACAGTGTGCACTTCAACAGTGCAGGGTGTAATATGCCCTTCCACCACTGGAGGGCAGTAAGGCTCTGTCACAGATAGAGTGGACAACATGCAGCTGAAGCTCTCCTGGGAACAAAGGATTAGTTGGTGGTCCAGCACAATCAAAAGACTGTTGTATGTAAATCGTGTAAATCCACTGTGGGAGAGGAGGGTTATGCCAGTCTGATTTCATGCCCGGTCAACCCACTGGAAGAAGACCTGCAGGCCAGCAGACCTACGGCTGAACAGTTATGGGAACAAAAAAAAAAAAAAAAAAAAAAAAGAAGGGCATTGTGAAAAGTCAGGCACTGACACAAAATCACTTTCCTCTGCAAATGTTTTGCACATGCTGTTTTCATTTGGGGAAATCTTTTGGCTTTGGTTCCATAACTGTCCACGTTCACGGCTCATTTTTAATTCTGTTTCAGCTCTGTGCTGAAACATAAAGACACACTGACTTTGTTGCTTAAATATTGTACAACATGCAGCGGTTGATAGGTAAAAGTTGCCAGCTGCATGGTTAGTAAGAAGAATCCTGAGAGATTGTTGATGCTGTAGTGATTATTGGTTAGATGTAGGCCTCGTCTTCCATCCTTTTCCAGTGAAAATAAGTCAAATTATGATCCAAGAAACACATTGCCATTCCAGTCAGACTATCAGTCACCTGGGGACAATGGGAGCTTTGCAGTGTGGGTGAGTGAGTAGGTAAATAATTTGGGAGAGGAGATAAGGACACAATTAAAGTGACACATGTAAATGTTGGCTAAATGGGACGTGTGGAGGAGAGGGAGCTTTCTCAAGCAGCTAATTGTTCAATTAAGTAAACAGAGGCCGCTCCTGGAGGGGTGTCGTGGTGGGGCTGGAGAATGGGTGGGAGACGAGGCAAGGTGCTTATGACTCATCTGTGGCTAAAATATGAGTGTGGAGATGATAATCCGGCCAAAAACAGCTGTGGTGAGATGTAACATATATTGTAATACATTGTAAATCATGCTAAAAAGTCAGTATCATGGGATACTGCATGCGTGTGTGCTGTAAATGTGTCAGAATATTTTGTGTATTTAATTTTAAATTCTTTACATCTTACGTATTTCATAGTCCTGTTTTCATATTTTACATTTTCATTTTGGTTCTCAAAGGCGCCATGTAGTATTTCTGCTACTCTAGCTGCCAGTGTACTTGCTGCAGGAACATAATTCAGCTCATTCGCACAAACAAAGGGACATGTTTGTGGAGATACAGATGCTTCAGCCTTTTGCAGAGACTTGCTGGCTGAACAGGGAGCGCTCTTCACACAGCAGATCCCAGGGCATGAAAGTCCGTAATTGGTCTAAAATATCGCAATTTGCTTTTGCTGCCTTGTGGAAAAGCGTTTCCAATTCTGCTTCCTGCATCTCTGCTGCCATGGAGTTTTAAGTAAACCAACAATACAAAGCCTCAGTGAGCAAGTACAGGGGAGTAGACACAATAACAGGAGCACGGCACAATATATGGTAATCCAGCAAGACCACAAGCTACAGCCTGATGTATTACCATAGAGTTGCCACAGAAAGAAAATATTAGCTCCACAATGGTAGGATTTATTGCACGGCTATTATATTGGATTGGATAAGATGTTACAGGTGTTCCTGTATTGTGTGCTCTTATTTGTATGCAGTTCAGCTTCAGTTTGATTTCAGGCAAGTCCGGCCTATTTGTAAGTATACCGCCACCTTTAGATAGAAAGTCGGCGTTATACTGTATGCTCTGTATGTCAGGGTGTGTTTGGCACTCTCTGTTTCAATGTGGAGGCCTGCCTACTCATGCCCTTTGCTGCTGTGCAAAGTACTCTGTGAGGCCTTTTTGCTGAGTGTGCTGTACAAATAAAATTGACTTGATCCGACTTAAATATGAACGTGGATAACAGCTTTTCTGTTTCAATTTGAAGATTAAATGTCTTTGACTTTGGCTTACTTCGATCATATCTTGCCTCATAATGGGGCTCTGTAAAACTGCATTATCCCTGCGCTTCAGAGGAGGGTAATACATTGACAAGAGACACGCTCTGATGTTGCAAATATGTGGAGTAAGTGGCGCCGAACGAGACGGGCTCCAGTGCTGACAACCAGGTGGACAGGTCCCCACCCTCATTCCCTCCATCTTTCATTTGAATAATGCATGCTAATTACCTACTTGCTGAGAGCAGAACTGTCACCCCACAGGCCCCAACAGACATTTCCATGCACATACAAGCACACGTACAGACACACACACCAGCACACACACACACACATACAGTTGCTGTCACTGCAGCAGTTCTGCTCACCTCCTAAGCACTGGCACATTTACAATAGAAACTTCAGAGGGCCTAGTTGATAAACTTGAGGGAATTCCTTTAACAAAAGCACCTGTCAAGACAGTATGTAGGCTAATGATAGACTACATCCACCACTTTGCAGGAAGAGCTGAGCATGGCACTTCTTATTCTACACTATTGAACAGCAGTTTTTACAGAAAGCGACTGACAGCATGGGTGATAGAACATTATACTAAAGTAAAAGCAGTGTTACTTTGATTGATATTGTTTATGTAACATCCATTTTATGATGCAGAAATCTACTTAGTCGTGGAAAAAAAATAGCTAATTTCACATTCAAATCAGTTAAAAGAGGGAGTGGCAATGAAAAGTTGGCATTTCCTTTAACATTAACTACAACTGTTGCAGCCAACCTGCACCTTAGAAATCCTATAGACCTTTTATGGCAAATGAACGTCAATGGCATGTCACGAGAAGACTAACCTTACACCTGGAACCATTTAGTCCATTTGCATATTACTAGCAGTGTTATTTAGTAACAGGGCCACATTGTTCTTTCTAGTTTAATGTTCCCTGATTGTCCCGATTTTACATTAATGATATGTCTTCTCAATGAAATGCATAATCAATTCCAGGCCAAGTCCTACACAGCTTACTTTCTGTAGAAACAAATTAAGTTGGACATCCAGTCACTGATTTTTAAGCTGTAGAACTTGCATACTGGTGCTTTTCTCTCACTACCATCAGCAACATAACCCTTGAATATAAATTTAATTACACGATCGCTGCCTGTGCTTTAGCCTTTGGCTTTTTCATTCATCTTTCAAAAACAAAACGTAACTTCTCATTGTCTAGAACACTGCAAACATTTGGTTAGAAAAATAAAGTCTCATCAAGTCACCTGTCTCAAGTCTAAATCATGAATGCCAAGATAAGTCCTAAAATTTGTGATTCCAGTCTGATTGGAGTCAAGTCATGTGACTAGTTTTAAAATGGTACCAGTACCAGCGTCCTTTCGGGACTTTGGTGACTCATTCAATCTCTGTCACTTTTTAATACACTCTAAAAAAACCAAATAAAGTTAAAAGGAAGAACTGAACAGACATTTACAGAAAGGAGAGTGTAAGCAAAGAAAGAAATGTTTATCTTTATTCAGAGGCATAAGTACACCATGCAAATGCAAATGAGCATACACTTTCACACATCAAGAATCCCATTCGTGCATGTAAACACATCCCACAGATGAATATGCACCAACATGTATGCATACTCGGGCGCTCTCCCGTATGTGCACTTGAATACGCATACTTCTCTGTAATGTAGCCCTTGCATGGGACTAATGCTCGCGCCTTTGCTGAGTCGCACACCACTTACAGTATATCGTGGGAGCTCAGAGGTTTTTCATCCCATTCATTTGAGGCTTGGTTACACAGAAAAATCCTCAGTTGGCTAAACCTGCAATTCCACTGATGAGCTTCCTGGCTGCATACCCAGTACGGAGGTAAATCTGGCAAACTGTGTGTGGGTGTGTTTTTATGAATTCATTGTGTGTACGTGTGCCTGTGTGTTTCTGTGTGCACGAGTCAACAAATAGCCAAACATAGCTGCCAGCGCTTGCTTCTCCAACTTCCATTCCCACAACCAAAACTGTAGCAACCTGGGGCTAATCTGACCCTCATGTCTGTCTGCCTGTGAAAGGCCCGCCATTGGTATGCAAGGCGTGGTGTGTCCTCAACAATAATTCGGGGATAAAATCAATGATGCTGCCAGTGAACGGCCCGTGGTTTTTACTGGCTCCATCAGTGACTTTTGGGAGGGTGTGTGTGGCTCTCCGACACAGAGGTTTGACAGATCTTCAACAGCTGTGTTGGTGGAGGGCCATGTGCGAGTGGGGATGAGGATGTTGACAAGGCTGTCCATTAAAGCTGCGAGTGACACATGAGCAGCAGTAAAGCCAGTCTGTCCCATCCTCGTCATCACTGTCACCAGTTCGCCGTTGCGGAGGGTTCAGCCCTGCATTAATGGATTCCTACTTGACGGATTCCACTTGATCACATCTCAGTTGAATCTCCATTAAGATGTCAACGCAGTGGTTAATGTATTTGAGATTTTCCCCCTCGTCCTGCTAAACCGTTATTTATGACTCTTATTAGGAAGTATAACCCGGCCATCAATTAATGTCCTGCAGGCATGCTAAGCAATTGGGCCCATTGGCGTCAGACCAAATGTACTGGAACGTCCATTAATACTGCAATCCACACACAAGTGCTCACATTTAAATGAGAACATTCAGACACACAAATGTACTTTAGGCAGAGCTTTGCATACATGCACATTAGCAATTTTCTCAAGTTGCACTTTGAGAAAAGGTGTAATGTATCATGAAACGCAGACAAATTTCCCTCGTGCTTATACTGTGCTATGGGGGTGAGACACAATTTTAATGTTTGTCCGACGTAAGTTACCATTTGTCTCTCAGTACTGATAGAAAAAAAATGCTATTTAATACAATGAAGCATTTTCTTTCAGTTTGATGTTAGAACCATTGATTTTAAATATTATTAACACTAACCGTTGATGTAAATTCTTCCATTTTACATCGTCATCTAACTGACTGTAATGAATACATGTGTATCTGCACCGCTGACTGGACTCACATCCTGTGAGAAGAGTAAAAGGTCTTTAGGCTAAAGGTCAGCTGATGAGATCGCATGCAGTGAAATGTCAAAAATCAGTGAATGTTGTGGCGTGGCATGGTGTGCAGTTGCATGACAGCTTAATACACTGACAATGAAATGCCTGGTGGCATCAGAGCAGAATGACATTTTATGAGCAGATTATACTTTATAGTGTCAGAAGTAACCGTTTAACCTTTCTCTCCAGCGCCCATGTGGCTAAATTAAAATGGTTATTTTAAAGGTTTACATATCATTTACTTTTCAAAGCAAAACTAATGTTAAATGTGACAAATCACCTGAAAAAAATCCCATGAAAACAATAATATGAGTTTCCATTTTGATTGCTTCAGACCCACAGTGTGCTGTGTTGCCGATAAAGCTGTAAACCACATGGACTGATAAACAGTGAGAGGATTTTGTGGGTTAAATGGGCGCATGGGGGCAAATCAAAAACAGAATTTATTCTGGTGACTAACATCAGCAAATCAAGCTGCACTTAAGTGAACTCACAGGGATTTATTTTGATGGTCTGAGCAGCAAACAGCTCCCCAAAAAGTTAGTGAACTTGATCAGTTGAGATGCCAACTGTACCTTATCCATCATGAATACTAAAGAGGGAGCAGCTGAAACAGAAAAATTAAAAAAAGAAATTGTTCTGATCAAATGATTAATTTAGAAATGCAAAAACTCCAAAGAAAACATGATTTGGCTGAGTAACTCATGAACAAGAGGTGATCAGTGAATACACAAATATGTTTCCATTTGTAAAAAAAAAAAAATAAAAATAAAAATACCTGTAACGTTTTTTTCCCAACTTGTAATCCAGTGTTTGTTCACAAGCCCAACGACCTGGTTATGACAGGCTGTGAGAGGTGTATGTACTGAAATGCAATTTTTTATGAGTTACTGTTGTTTCCTTTTAGCAAAGAACAAGTAACAGTAAAGCAATACTACCATGGCTCATGCCACGCGGCCCATAACTCATTTGATGTGTACTTGCGTTCAGGCACACAAACTATCTTTTGGCAAAATGATATGTCATCTAGGTGATTTGTGTAAACAAGATTTGGTGACAAGTAACTCCCAGATACTGCAAGTAAAAATTACTGTTTTGTTTTTTTTTAAAATGGATTAATTTCTTGCATGAGTTTTTCTGCATATCCTGCTCTTGTTAAAGGTGATGTCTAAAAACTTTTCTTCCAAGGAAAACCGAGGAATGCATGGGACCTCTGTGTTACTAGCAAAACTCTACTACCTGTAATATAAAGGTCTATACTATAAACATGCTGTGTACTGAATAAATTATGTTCAATATTAATATTCTCTTGAAATCTAATCCAACATTTACGTTCCAGGCGATGCACGATGCAGTCCCAATCTTAAAACCGCAGGGCATGCCTTTTGTTTTGAACAAACACCATCGGCGGCACCATAGATGCTGGCAGATCTAAAATTCACCACTTACACTGTATATCGTGAGATGCAGAGCGATGCGTCTGGCTGTGTCATTTGGCAAGAGCTGTAATGCCAAAGACAGTTAATCTGTCCAACCTGCCAATCTAAGTCCTGCACTGTATTTTTAAGGGAAGATCTTATAAGTGTTAAAAATCATCTTTAAATAAGTAATTGATACAAGTCTTGATTGCTTTAAAGTATGTACCTGTACAAAGCTGTGAACCTAGTAATACTAGCAGTGTATATGTTTAACATACAGCTGCAGATTTTCCTCAAGTGTGGTTCTTTCCATTTTCCCGGTGCCTTTTGACGGTGTAAGCCACAGAGCTCAAAGAAACTGAAGTTTTTTTGACAGCTTTTCCTCTGTAAGAAAATCTTTCATTCCTCAGAGTAATAACAGCTTGTCTTTTTCCTGTCGCGAGATGACATTTGCCTCCCATGATGACTGCTGCGCGTCTGCAACCACTCTCACACATAAACTCCCAACGTTTGGGGCAGAGTAATGAACACATTCAAACTGCTGAAGTTCACATGTTACCTTGGGCATACTACTGCAGGACAACTAGACAACATCTTGTATGTATAATATATACAGATATACAATATGTCCTCTTTAGGGCTGTTGAACATGTAACAGGTAACACCAGTGCAGCTTTAAGGGATTTATATTCTTTTGTTTCACTTGATCATGGAACAACCCTCTACATGCAAATATGGATTTGCACACCCTTTAATGATTCCACAGTATTGTATTCCTCCGTTATCCTGTAGACAAAATGTTTTGTCAGCTGTAGGTGCCCATATAGAGTGTCCATACTTTAGATTAGATCACCATCTTTTCATTTAGAATACAAAGGAGCAATTCAAATTTTCAGAGAAACCCTCACATCCCTTTCTTGTTGCGAGGCACGTGATCAATAGGGGTGGGAATCTCTGTCAT
Source organism: Datnioides undecimradiatus (assembly GCA_008933995.1). Lineage (NCBI taxonomy): Eukaryota > Metazoa > Chordata > Actinopteri > Lobotiformes > Datnioididae > Datnioides > Datnioides undecimradiatus. The sequence goes on from WARS01000060.1 coordinate 2,282,199, forward strand.
CTTGTAATGTCTGACTTTGTAAAACACAATTTGATTCAGAATAAATTCCCAAATAAAAGCAGACTCTCAATCAAATAAACAGAAAGAAGTGCATTACTGTCAGACTTCTACTCCACAGAAATCAGATTAAAAACAAAATTGGCCATAACCTAACTGCTCCTTTTGAGGAGAACACAAATTTAAGTGTGTGAGTATGCAGCTTTGTAATTGTTTAAAAACCTCATCTGCATTCAGTTTGAATCATGTTACAGCCTTCTGGCTGTATGCAAGCAATGAAATTAAATGTATTTTACTGATTCAAATCACTGGGTAAATGACTTTTTAATAAAAAAAAAAACAGCTTGATGTTTATGTATATATGTATGGGGGAAAAAGGAAAACAGCTGATTGCTCTGACATCTTATCTGCGGTAGTGGAGAACAGCCTCTCTGCTGCAACATTAACAATGGAAAAAGCCTCTGTTACACCGTATGCTCGGCAGGAGGTGGAATCTCCAGGAGCTGGTCAGCCTGTCTTGTTTGTAACTGCTGGTCACTTTTATGTCTTAACAACTCACTTCAGTCACAGGAAAACGGTTCCAGTGTTTGACCAAAGCTACGCTAGACAACTGTTTATTTACAATAGAGACGCGGCTGGAATAATCTTGTGATCTAAAAGCAAAAAAGAGTTTTAACCAAAATATTAAACTATTCCCTCAAGCCACAAATCTTTGTTTCTACCAATTTGTTAGTATTGTTTACCTAAAATGAGGTTATTAATCTACAGATGCCACCACACTTTGAAAAAAAAATATTTGACTGACAGTGTGCAGCAGCATAAGTGTGTTTATATGCAGGTCTCTGGCCTGTTGGTAGTGTTACAGCTTGATGGTATTGCTGGTGTCTCCTCATTCTACCTCTGTCATCTGTGCATGTGTGTTAAAGTGTAAAGGTGTGTGTATGCTTGTGTTTATGTGTGGACCCATGGCCTGTGGGGCAGAGGGTTCTGTCAGGCCCACGACTGAGTGATGAATGTGTGTGCAGAGAGGGGAGCCAGGTGCCAACTGCATTGACTCCTCTTCTCCACTGACTTTGTGCACGTTTGTGTGCGTGTGTGTGTGTGTGTGTGTGCAAGAGAGAGAAGGAGATAGTGAGTGTGAACATTATGTGCATACATGTACATTTTAAGCACGGGCATGTGGGAATAACTACGTACAAGTTGATGTAAGTGCATGTATCTACACAGAGAAATGTGTGCTTGTGCACATGCATGTGCAGGATTCTGAAAGCGCGGCAAGATAATACTTCTCTCTTTCTCATCTCCCTCATCCTCGCTCATCCTGACACCCCCCATGCCCTCTCCGTCACACTGCTGCCTCTCATCACAAACCTAATCGTCTCACCCCCTCGGCAAGTACGTGCTGTGTGAATTAAAGCGCCCCTGCCCTCTTTTTCTCTTTCTTATTCCTCTTTGTCTTCCTCCTCCTCCTCTTACCTCCTCCTCATCCTTCTCCTCCTCCTAATAATTTTCGGCTTTTGTATGGAATGGGTGTCCGACTTTAAGTGGCCACAGCGTTTCAATAATGTGTTTACTTATCTCCATTTAGCTATTGAGCTTCTGACATTTTCAATTTATGTTTACAAATTGCAAACATTAACATGTAAATGTGGAGGATGCCTCACAGGGCTTCCGTATTCATTGAAAAGGGGTCATGAAATAGGACAACAAACCAGTAATGGCACAGCTTGTTCCAAAGCATTTGTTGTGTAGCACTATTCTGCTGCTAATGGGTCTAGATGCGCATACAGAAAATTGCACTCGCAGTGGGTACAAAGGTCTTAGTTTATGTTTTAACTCGTTGATTAGGAATACGTGAGGTCTAATTTTCCCCACCAGACACATATATCATTAAAAAGAAGTCAGCAGAAATTGTCTGCTCAGAAGTTTAACAATATTTTGTCAGTAACCATTCTCTTACATTAGGGGTCGCTTTGTTGAAGCAGCCAGCCTATTTTTATTGGAAGACAATCCTTCAAAAACACCTTTTCGTGCTTATGTTAAATCACATTTCTACAAAGTTACAAAGTTCTTGGTCTCTGCTGCAACAGTGACTGTTTTTTTTCTTGCACGTGTTGAAACTAAAAGTCTAAAAGTCTTGAAACTGAACGAGCGCCACTCCATCCAGCTGAGCAGGGACACAATGTAATGCCAAGAGAAAGGGTGTATCATGAACCAGCTACTAGCTCCCCTCAGAAGGCTTTTCAATCAAACAAGTAGCCCTAATTCATTTTCTCCTCAAAGACACAGTTGGTTGCAGTTGAAACCACAATTACATGGACAGACAGAGTGACTTAATGCTCATGAAAGGGAAAGAAAAAGGCAAAGTCTATATTCAGGAGTTCAAACTGCGTTTGGTGCAAGCGTGGCTCTGTAGACTGTAACAGAGACTGCCTGTGGCTGGGGAGAGGAGTAAGGCAGGAGTAATCTATAACTGAGAGGCTAGTAATGAGAAAGATGTGCCAGCCGTCTGCTCACTGTGATAAGATGAGGAAGTTCCCTCAGGGTCTAAAGCATCTCTGACCCAAACAACAACAAAGACAACAAACGGGTTACTGCCCAAACCACCCCCCCCCCCATTTCAATCCATCGTTTCCATTCCTTTCTCCCTGTCTCTCCTTCTGTCTCCTCCTTTCCTCTCTTCCCTCTCTTTCCCTCGCTCTCCAACCCTTTGTCTACAGCTTTTTTCTGTCACTGCCCCCCTACTTCCCTTTTATCTCTCTTTTTTCAATGTCCCTCTCTTTCTCTATTCTTCTCTCACTCACCATCCGTGCCTAAATCCAACTCCATACAAAGCCCCGCTGCCATGTAATCGGTTTCATCAGCGTTTTTTATTAGCTAAAGAAGAATACATGGTAATTAAGGGGAGCGCGGCCAAGCGTGACGGGGAGAGGCTTCACCCAGCCGCTGATGTGGAACAAGAAGGAAAGAAAGAAAAAAAAAGAGGAGACGGAGGGGAGAGGATGGGGTGTGTGGGGGCAAGGACGGGAAAAAAAAAGAAAGACAGCAGAGAAAGGGCAAGGAGGAAAACGGGAGAACAGAGAGAGCGAGCGATAAGGAAGGCTTGAATGGCGACAGGAAATGAAAGGCTGGAGCGTGAGGGTCACAATGATTTTGGTCGCACTCTCCAGTGTTGTGTGGAAGCGCACGCCGTCGGAATGGAAATGAGACTAATGTCCTGTTAATGTGGTCCGAGTCACACTGCACCAATGCGAGGACCTCGGCTGCCATCATCTGCCTAATCCCCTGTGTCCACTTAAATGGCCCATTCAGGACAAGTACACCATGAGGGTGCTATCGGAACGTTGTTTCATGCTAGGTCGATTTTTATGTTCTTCAGACTGGCTGGATGATACATGTGTTAATGAAGTAGACAAGAGATGCTCCTCATTGTGGAGCAACTTGATACCACTGAGGAGCACTGGGACTGATCAAACGCTGCTCATACTCTCGTTGTATTCCTTCACGAAGTGCTCTTGACATCTCGAATTGTGTGGCAACACAGTGGCATCACAAGACCAGGGAGTGAAAGTGTGTGCCATCAAAAGGGCATTTCTACAGCTCCAGATGTAGCAGTGAACCTCCCTCGGCTTTGTCGCCGTTAGTACAGATCTTTAAATTAGTGGTAAAATGCTTATGCGCCTATGTGCGTGTGTAAGAACGTGCATTTTCCCGGCACAGGATGTTCATTTCACACACAGAGAGTTGCAGCAGAAGCCGGTGGACCAGAGAGACCCAACTCAAAGTATATTTCCTGAAACATGCCGACCGTTCTGCCGCCAAGCTGTGCTAACATTAATTTTCTGCTGAAACAGCCACTGGCCTGCGAGAGCAAGTTTGCCCAGAGCTGAAATATCAATTATACTGTTCTCCCTGGCAGAGAGAGCGAAGCTTTAATCTTCACACAACCAATCAAAATGTCGTCTGGACTGGACTGAAAGGGGGAATTGTTGGCCATGCTTAAAAAGGGCAGCAGTTTCAACCCGTCTAGTTAATATTGACACAAAGGAGGTCTGTTGGTGTGAACCGCTTTGTTGCCACGTTCTGCTTTTCTGCATTTCCTTCCCCTTCTCTCCCCCTCACATGTCACGCACACCTACGCACGAACATCCGAAATCATTCAACCATGTGTTTTCTATACCCGCTGAGGCAAATCCCGGCACGCGCTGGGCGAGGGGTACACACTGGCCAGGTCGCAGGTCTGTCCCAGGGCTAACGCGCACAAGCAGACAAACGCATCCGCGCTGACATCCAGAAGTACGACCAATTTTCAGTTCACCGGACCAGCATGTCTCTGGACTGTGGGAGGAAACCAGAGCATACCAAATCAGTTAATCCAAATATGGAATAGGCAGACTAACTTAAACACAAACGCTCACACACACACTGTTTAGACTCATTCTCAGTTCTTTTTTTTTTTTTTTTTTTTTTAAATTGTGAAGGTAAATGCAAGCCTGACAATAAACTTATAAACTGAATCAACAGTGACGCCTGTTCTCAAACTAACGCCTTCAACTAGAGAGGCCAAAGATCTCTCGTTCAAACATGCACACAAATACGAGAACACACACACCACCCCTTCTGCCTCCACACAGGCATTATACACCAAAACGTCCTCCCAATTCCTCTGTCTTCTTCACACAGCAATGGCCCCCACCGAGCAGCAGCAGCAGCAGCCTTCCTGGCTGGCATGTGAAGACTGTAATTTTACGCCACACTTCCCCTGCTGTTTGCTGGCTCTCTCCTTGGTGCCGTGGAGATAGCGAGTGAGCGAGCGGTGAACAAGGTGCGGGCCTCGCCAGCTCTCCTGCCTCCCTGCGATTATTAATGCAGCAGCAGCCAGCGTGGCCGCCAGGTTAAAGCAGCAATCAGCGCACACTAAATAAGATCATTCACAGCCTCTTTAAAGGCAGACAGACAGAGCTGCAGTGAGAGACACGCACGCAAACACACACATACACACGTGCGGACAAACACACCAATGTGCACACGGATGAAAGAGGGTGCAGGTGAATGATAGAAAGTACAGAGCGTGTGCACGCACACACACACACACACACACACACACACACACACATAAGCCATGGAAGAAAGGAGTGAGAGGATACAGCACCATTTGAGAATATGTATGGATACAAAAGTATGCAGAAAATAATATCATGTTTTATATTAGCAGCAATGTTTAATATTGATAGAGTGGGACTCCACAACTAATAGTTATGCAATTAATAATTTTCTGGAGTAAATTTTAATTTGAAAAAATGCAATTTTCAAATCCCATGTGTCGTGATTAAATCATAAACTATATTTTCTCTGTTGCAGGTAATCTGTGTTTATTTTGTGAGCTGGAATAAACCTGGGTATAAGGGTTCGGCCAAAGATGGTTTAGTCATATGCTTGCACTACTACAGGCGTTACAGGCTCTTGACCCAGGTTTTAATGTCTGCTCTCTGCTAAAGGTTGAGGCTCAGAGTGACAATGCATAAATGTGCACAGACGTGCTCCTACAACAGGTCACACAATGGCTGGTACCTCCAGTTCTGATGGTGAGTGTACATCCGTAACTCCGTATTATAACTCACATCAGTTACAGTTACAGCTCCTGTGTCTGTGCTGTGTTCAGGAACAGCAAACGGAGCTCCAAAACATGATGGCACCTCAAATTTAGCAAAAAAAAAAAAAAGATAATGGCTCACCAAAAATAACTGCATAAACATTAATACAGTATGTAACATGTATATAACATAGAGTGCAATACATTTTGTTTGCTCCACTGTTTGGTTTAAAATGTCCGCTCCTTCTAAAACTAACTGAAGTCCTTCGGGGGAGCTGGTGCTTGTCAGGCAGTGCACGGCGAGAATGGAAATCAATGGAAAAGGGGTTGAAGTGTAAACAGATTATTAACACTGTGTTCTGTGCCCATTTCACTGTATTACATACCTCTATGATTCCCAATAGATGACCTGAAGCACAATAGATTTCCAGGCGTAAGCTCTGCAGAAATCCATTGGTAATTTCAGTCTGATCAATTATCCACTCAAGCTCATCACATCCTCAGTTTAGCTTGTTTTGATGTGCTGCTGGGTGCAACGATGACAAACTAGTTACTGTAGTTTCTATACTTTCAGATAAATTGCTATATATTTTTAAAAGGTCTGTGCTATTGAGTTGTCTTCCAAGACATAGTATTCACTTTTACCTGCCAAACCATGTGAGCTGTGACCGCACAATGTTTTTAGAGGCTGAATATTTTTTAGATGATACTGAAAAGACTTTTTTCCCAGTGAAAAATCCACCCATTAAGCCACTGCATCCCGCCAAATTGGCCTATTAATCTAATTTTGCACAAAACATCAAAGGGAATACTTACTACTATTTTTGTGGATGTCCAGTTTTTCCTAAGCCATCCATTAAAACTATCTCTGCTTAGGGTTGAGAAGCAAATTCATGTACACACGCACACACACAGAGATGCGGTGTCACGCTTCAACATGTATTCTCAGTAAAGGAAAATCAGTGAGAGCCTCTGGATGAGCATCCCCCCAAATTCTTAAATCAACTTAAATAAAATCTCAGGCACTTTCAATTAGCCTATTTTCTTCTAAGCAGATTTATGTCAGTTTATTTGCGATTGACGTATTATCCTTCGAAAGTATAAATCACACTTAATCATGAGCGTAGTATGTCTCTGTGTTCAGATTTGACTGGGTTATGACTCAGGGGATAAGTGCTATTTTTGACACAAATCACAGCAATCCGGCACTAAGGGTTTTTATCATAATTGCCTCTGTGAGCCGTGTGTCACAGTTTCTGCTGCTGCTGCTGCTGCTGCTGTTGACCGTGCTGGTGAACAGGCAACATCAGCAGGTGACACCGTGTACAATAATGAACTTTCCGTCATTTTCAGGATAGCAGCATGTACCTTTAACTTCAGGCAGTATCTCTGCCTAATGTCTCAGCCTCCGTTTGCCCCTTTAACACTCGTGCACTCCCCCGGGGTGATGCGCCCAATAGTTTTAAAAAAGTCTGGAAGGGACCATTCTGTTAACTAATCTAATTGCTGTTCGGTGATTAAAAAAAAGCAGTATGCCTTCCAGTTTTTAACCCACGTAATTGATGGGAAATGCAATTTCTGCACTGCACTAAATCGACTGTACCACAACTACTGTTGCTAAGCTATCCACAGAAATACTTTGAGCTTGTTCCTCCCCCTGTCCAGAAACCTTTTTGGCCACCCTCTAACACAGAGTGAGCACATCTTTTTTTTTTTTTTAATCTTTTACTTTGGTCTGTTCACTCATATCATAACAGCCGAGAGTCACTCTTCAGACTCTGAACTTTCTTTGAGCTTGGCTATTTCAGTCTTCAGAAGACACAAACAGCAGCCATCTCCTCATCTGTGATCCACGGATTACTTGTTGATCTCATCTCTATGTCTGACCAAGCATCTAGGTCTTGTCTGTGAAGAACGTGGGTATAAAAGGACAGATAACCCTGTCGATGTTTCTGACTTCTGAACATTTTTAATGAGAGAAACCTTCAGAAAAAAAAGCAACGGACAAACTCAAACAAATAACCCCCCCTCAATCATCACTTAAGACCTGCTAGAACAGTGTGGCAGCATCTGTATGTGCAGAGACCCTGCACTTTGCCTGTGTTTCTTATTTGGTTTTGATGGCAGGACTCTTGAAAACACAGGACCAGGTACCAGATTGTTAGCAGACATGAAGGAGAAAGCTACAAGCTGGGGAGGAGGGGACAAAAAGCAACAACAAATGGACAAATCCATTTGTTTTTCTTGAAATCCTGCCGTTCAATATGTGTCTTGGCCACCAGTATGAGTGCGATGACATGTCGTCCTGAGACTTGAAAAATCATCGCAGCAGGACTGCTTGCTGAAAAAATCAAAATGTTGAGGAAAAAGCATTTAAACAGTGATAACTGATTGCTCTCAGTCATATTTAATCAATTATCAACTGATTACACTTCTTGTCACTGATTTGCTTATTGTCTGAGCTGCTGAGTTGTTAAAAGCCGTAATTTTCACGAGAGCATTAAGTTTTCATTTCAAAAAACAGAATTCACTTTTAAATAATCATGCGGTATTGTGTACAAGGTTTGTGTCCACACATTTTGTTTTGAGCTTGGCTGATTGTGATGTGAATGGTGGTTTATAAATTGATCCATTAAGTCATTTCATCCACACAAAATTGGCCTAAACCTCAGGTGTGTGTGACGGGGACACATGTTGAGGAAAAAGAAACAAGCTTAGACGCTCAAATTCTGAAAAACTGCATAATGATTTTCAGTGACTTCAGTCATTTTGCAGCAAATATTCCCAAATATGAATGAACTTAGTTGCAGCCCTGTTCTAGATAGCTGGCATACAAAATCCTTAGTGCATCTATAAAATGTAAGATTATATAGACCATCAGACAAACTAAACCTCCCCCTCCTCCTCATCATCATCATCAACCATAAACACAGCTCTTAAATCAAGCCATTCATTCTGATTGCCTGCCATCTGAATGGGCTGTATAGAGTAGGCTGTAGCCTTCCTGATTGACTCCATGTTGGTGAGAGGTGAATGTATGGGGTGAAGACTGCAGTAAGCTGGAGGCACCGATGTTCCCATAACGTACTACTTTCCTTTTGGAAATGTATGCACTGCATTGTATATGTATATATTTCTGTATAGATATTGTATACATGTTTATTTATGAACTATTATAAGTGTTTTCTGAACTAAGTTTCTGTGGAAAGGAGAAATCCCTGTTGTGTTCCACTGAGTGTTTTCTTTAGTCTTAGCATTTCATTCTTAACTGGCTGACAAAGTTGGTACTGTTGTGAAGCTTGGTGAATTCATCACAAATGTTTGAGTATGCCAATACTAACTTAAGTGCTCATTAATTACAGACTAAAGAATTAATCAATCCGTAGGGAAAAAGAAGTGTGCAGTATGTAAACAGCTTGAAATTGCCTTGTTTGTATTCAAATAAATCTAGGTAGAAAAGACCGCAGTATATAAAAACAACTGAGCATCGTCTGTGCAGAATCTGGTCCAAACAAAACTTTAATCTGAATTTTTGGCAGGAGTGATAAGTAAAACATGCTAATATGTTGTTCTGCATCTCATCAATGTTCAGTGAGCAGAAAGAATCATCTGAAAAGATGGTCCAATATCATCTATAGAAAGAAAGTCCAGGGTCACAGGGTTCAGTTTCTGACAAAAGCAATTCACCGGAAGCTTTAGCTTCTTTCCAGATAAACGTTCAAACTCTCACAACTCAAAAATCTGTCTAACAACTACCGTAAGTAACCAGACACGGTGTGGCATTTACAGCCAACCCTGATGTTAAGTGAACAGATAGAAATAGCATGTGCAGAGGAGGTGAAGTGTGGTAATTTTTCAGTGCTCTGCACTTCTACAAATATGATGGGATCGAGTGATGGAAAGCAAAAAAAAAAAAAAAAAAAAATAGCATTTAGACAAAGAGTGATGTTGAGTGAAGAGATAGCTTGAGCAGGATAGGTGGTGGAAAAAAAGAGTTGGTGATTGTGTTGAGCCATCCATGGTGAGAGAGCGAGTGTTTTTCCTGCTCTGAGAGCAGGTTGGGGGGGTTGTATAGTCACTGGGCAGATAGATGGAAGGAAAAAACGCTGCTGTGGCACTGATAAAGTGACTGAGGACCACTACTGCCACACTTGGACAATTCCAGACACAATCTTCTCCCCTCTTTTCTTTTCTTTCCTTTGCTGCCAACCCCTGTTCTTGCAGCCGTAATAATGGCTGTTTCTGTCCCCTGCCCTCCTCTCTCTCTCGCTCTCTCTCTCATATATATATATATACACACACACACTCACGTACACACACACACAAAATGCGTTCCAGAGTCTGTAAAGGATGTGGGGAAAAGTAGGAGGGGAGCCACTTTGGGATATAGTGAAGCTTTGACAACCTATCATTAAACAGGCCAAATTAGAGGTTTGTAAACCCCCTCCCAACACAGCCACCCGAGCTCATCCACCTCCACCTTATCATTCATGGCCGCGGCCCACTGATTCTGTATCTCAGGTCTGTCAGACGAGGGTATCTCTTGAAGCTCGTGAGCCAGAAACAGTTTCTGATCTGCACTTGCACATTATCACTGGGATGTTAAAATGCCTTCAGTCTGTACACCACAGGCTCAGCTAAAGGGGGGGGGGGGTAGGAAAAAAAGGCATTAGCACAAAGGTTCACAGTTGACGGCATGCAGATTTGCTGACGCCTGTAATAAAATAAGGCCAGCCGGGTGTGCAAGAGTTGACAATGCATATAGGTGTACAGCCGGGCATCTGCATAAAGAGCCTCTGCTTCTGCCAGCAGCCATCATGGCCTCGACAGATTAGAAATTGTGTGTGTAAGGATTCACCGCAAATAATGAGAAATGAGTTTTAAATTGTAGCTCAGGCACAGTGGAAAAAATGGGCCCTGTCAATATGTGGTGCGTGTGATGCAGAGAGAGGGGGGAGAAGGAGTGAGAGTGTGTGTTAGAGGACTTAAGGGTGAGAGAGATAGGGAGAGACATAGACAGAGGGAGAGCGAGAATGAGGGATCAGGGGATGACTTTGTTTTGGTTTACTGCTTATTACCATCATAATCCTTTGTCCTGTTTTCCACTCTGCAGTCCGGGCACACCTCTCGCCTCGTCTCTGCGTTAGACACTGTGATTGCCTTGTATTTAAGAAGCCTTCTGTGAGCCTCTGTTCCGACAAATGCTTTTCCAATACCAATCACAGCTGAGTGCACCTCATTTGAATCTGTGAAAGGGGTTTTGATTCCATCAGCAGAATGCTCCTCCAAGCGCGGCACAGACCATTCAATACTGTGGCAACGTGTGAAAGCCTCAGAATATTCTCACCTAGTATATGCATGCACTGTAAAGGGTTTGGGCTAGGGCTGCCTAGCCTCTTCAAACCGTGTTGTTCATTAATCCCCCTTTTATTCACTACACAGGGCCTCATTAGCTGTTCTCCTTTATGGCATTTGGAAATTGTAAGCTGTGTGCTCCATGTGACTTTCAAATGTGTGATGAAACAGAGGCATTTCACTGGTCGTAAACTTTGATGAGGAGCGGAAAAGGCTAATTGTACACTCAGTTTTAGTGTTTGATAGTGTTTATGCCACCTGGTCAACCCCTAATTTGTACGCATACATTAAATGTGTCTGTATTTTACTGCGTCTGACTGCGTGTGGTACAGACCAGCTGCTGATATCTCCACCGCCGCAGCTTGTTGACCTTCAAACTTATCAGTGCATATCTTTTGTCAGAGCAATTGCCTGCCTTTTGGTCTGTGAGGAGTTTGGATAATGCATCCAAATTAAAATCTTTTGTAAATCCCATTGCTTGATTGCTTGAGAGCCACTGAGAGTTGTTCAACATTAATGGTGAAGGACTTCCTGATTCCCAAAGTCATTTTCTCTTCATTATTCAGGCGTGTATTAGCACCTCTTGTTTTGCACACAGAGATAACAGCCTCCTACTAAACTGCCTCATACAACACAGTTAGCTCAGGAGACAAACAGGTCATGTGCATCATCTTATCTGCGTCACTGTGCCCCCAGTGTTGGGTTCAAACTTAAGTTGAGCCCTTTATGTATCGCTAATTTAATGCAACTTCCTAGCAAGGATCGTACCTTTTTTGATATAGCCATCAAAAATGGTTGTGCATAGAGTATGTCCTACTCTTCTTGCACACCAGTCCAACAGACAGGTAAACCAACAAAAAAAATAGAGACATGACAAATTATTTACACATCAACAATAAACACTCTTGCTTCCTGCCTCCTGCTTAAATCAAGCTATGTGAGGATATTATATCCCGAGGGATGAAAAAAGAAAAAGAATGCAAAGTGTGCAATAGAGGGTGTGCACACGGTGTCACCGTACATGTAGTTACCGGGGTCAGTTCCCCCGTGGGTGGCAAACACAGCAGTCAGCATCTGCTATCATGCATTCACATGGAGAAAATTGCTAAAACGGTAAAAAGCCGTTTCGCAATGGACTGCACAAAGAGATGCTGAATGTATTCAGGCAGAAGTTTTAACAAGCTGCTGAAGGGTAAAGAGAAGAGAAGCAGTGTGAAGTGATACTACCGTGGGACGTGAACTTAACCAGAGTGCTTTTCAGAATGAAACAATAAAATCAAAATTTTTTTTTTTTTTTATTAGAATCAGACAAGCAACTATCTACGCTCAGTTTTCAGTTTATTAGATAAACCTGGCTAAAACTAAAGCGGCCTAACACAACAGTCTTTTACCTGAAGCCATTTCAGGGTTGTTGATTCATCCGTCTGCTCACTTCAGAGGCTGTAGTTTGTGGTTCTACTGAAGTGTATTGCATTACACAGAGAAGTGCTTTGGATATTCAGCATACCCTCATTGATAAATGTGATTAGGCAGCATTAGTTTTAGCTAAGTGTACCTAATAAATTTAATATGATATTGTCTTTGTAATATGATAAAAACAAACTGGAAGCTTTTGGTCAGAATTCTTCTCAATGAAAGCATCTTGTATATTATTTCAATGCCCGCTGATCACTGCACATACATTATGTTTTCATCTCTGTACTGCACATCTACCCATCCGTAGCAGCTGTTGCAGGTTTGCCATCCTGGGTCAGCACCCTCTATATCAAAGTATTGATAAATGTGACAAAACTGTAAAAAGGAAATCGGCGCAACAAGAAAAATGTCCCAGAGCAACAAACATTGTTTGAAGTAATGAAGAAATATGAGAAATTCTCTCCAGACAGCAAAGCTAACGACATTATCAGCTGATAACAGACTCCGAGACAATCACAAAAGTTATTATGATGCATGGCAGAATATTTTCCTCCATCTCTTTTTTGTTGTGGTGGGGGGGGGGGGGATCTGCAGTTTGACACTTAATTAAAACATCTGAAGCCTAACTACCCATGTTGCTCCACGTGCACGGCCGAGTTAGTGAATTCAAATCGAAACACTTGTGGCAGGGTAACTTTTCAAACATGTATCCCATAATTGTACTAAGCCTGACGAGAGGCTGCAGCAGGATTATAAAAAAAAATCATCAGTCAAATCAAACGTCAACTAAGCATTTCTTAATCTAAAAGTACAATGTAACATTTCTGCATTAAACATTTAAAAGCAACTAGACCTTTTTATATATTTTGGCGAGTTGAGCACTTCTATTACCCAAAATGTTTTCGACAATTTTCAGACCAAGAGAAATCCATATTTTTTTATTAAGCTGGCAGCCATAATAGTTGATTGCCTGTCAATGGCGTCAAATCCCCTTGCGAATGCATTACCACTGTGGTTGTTTAAATTTCATTTCATCTGAGTTATAATGCCCTACCAGGAGATAAGGACCGGTTGTGATATTTTCCTGTCAGAGCCTATATTGTAAAACTACCTGGTATACTTTCGAAAACAGGGACAAGCGCAACTTGGGACTCACAACAATGAAAATCCAGTCAAACAAAATGAAATGCCAATGTGGCACGAATACAATATCTGTCGACTGCATTAATTTTTCTGTTATATCAAACACAATTTCATGGTTGACATGGTGAAAGAGGATTAACACCCAATTTATATACCTTTAAAGGAAACACAGACTGCTAATGCTGTATCTTCTAATCCTCCCAGCACTCCGGGCATGGATGTGTTCAGTCTGGTAGCTTGACTCGGAGTGTGCTGGCTGCCCTGGATAGCTGATGACTTAAGTAGTGACTGAGGGAGTGCAAAGGCTACAGGGAAATCAAGAGTTGTTGTACCCAGCAGCCAAGAGAGGGACTTGACAGTGTCGGATTATGTACTGCGGGGCTAACAATACTAATGGCACTTCTTTTGCATTATGATAATTGCCAAGACAAAATTGCCACCTAATTTCTCCCTGTTTCTAATTATTGGGCTCTTCAATGCAAGCAGGCAGTGGGAGCAGAGCATTGGCAGGCAATTAAACTCCTGCAATTATGGCTCTATTGTAAAGCTCAGCTTTACCAAGGATTTGTAGGGCAGAGAGTGATTGCTCTCCGATGCAATTAAATACAGGATAAATCTGGCGTGGACCTGTGAACGGATCTTTTAAAGTTCACTTCTGTGTTTTCTAACAACCAGACACCAGCCAGGAAACCTGGACCAAGTCTGGTCTGTTAAGGAGGCCAAAAGAGGCACACCTACTGAGCCGTAGTCTGTTACAGCACGCCCACTGGATACACATGCTTGCAACCAAGCCACTCTCACTGTGGATCCCCAAAAAGCAAAAAAACAACCATTTGCATAGAGAGCATTTCCAGGGAGGCATGCTGGGTAGGATTAGTGCTCCTCTTCCTCTAGCGTGTCGGAGTGAGCAGTGACCCGATGCAAATGTGTGCGCTAGGAAGTTTAGAGCTATGAACTGTGGGATACAGAGGAGCGTGGCCATCTGGAAACTCAGTGACAGGAAGGTGTTTATGAGAGACTGGGGGGAACAAAGAGCCACAACCTACTTTGTCTCATTTTGTTGTACAGAAGCCACTGATCCAGTGCACTGTTGCTAAAAGGCTGGTTTGGGACCCAAACGAGGGAGGTATAAATTGGTCAATAAATTGGTGCGAGGAAAAGTAATATCCAGCTGAAAACAATGATGTTAATGCTGAACTGGAAGACTAGAAAATGGGTAGATGAGCAGGTGACTAGCCAGAAACAAAGTATGTTTAGAATAGAATAGAACTTGTGGTGTTACAGCAGCTATAAATAATACAGTGCAAATAAGCTAAAGTAGAAAAAGAAATGGTAACTGAAAACGACGTCCTTTAAAAAGAAAGAAATATATAAATAAATAAAGTAAGGTAAAAAATGTAACATATTTACAAACAATCAGTGCAAGCGACCATAGTGTTTTGCAGGAATGCCTCTGCATTTATCACAATAAAGAAAATAATATAATATAATCAAATTGACCATCATAACTTTATGCTGGAAAATAAATAAAATAAACTAAATATATTATTTGACATTTAGATGGACTAAGTTACAGAAAAAGATCTGTACACATTGGCATTCTGATATCAATGCTGCTTCAACAGATGGCTAAATGGGTTTACAAGTCACTTTCCATTTACATGCATCTAGGTGTGAGACCAAATACAAAAGGTTATCACATAAAGTAGTCCACAGTAAAAGTGCATTTCATTCATGAACCATGTGCCATGTACTCAGGAGTCTAGTGGATTTGGAGAGAGACTGATGGACATAATGGCTGTCTGGCAGCAAGGTAAAGCAGTGAAAACATTTTAAATATGGCATAGGCTTAAACTGGTCAGACAAAATCATATTAAATAAATAAGTGTTTTATAGTAAATTTACACACTGAAACTAAGAATTATGGTACTGGTATGGTGCCTGATGCGCAGTAAGAACATACTGCGTTAGAGTACCAACACTTGGCACTGCATCAACATCAGCTTTGTGTTTTCTTTGTCTTAGATGTTGACACTTACTATTCAAAGAGAGGATCTTATTGTTGTGAGAGACGTCTGCCGGTTCGCCTGAGAATATACAGTAAGTTGCATTACGCTCCCAAATTGAAAGCCACTGAATTAGCGAAAACTTGCTGTGAGGCATTCATTTACTTTTTGCATTTGTTTCAACATGGCAAATTAACTTTTCACATAATTGATCACAATTTTTCTATAAACTCCATTAACTTTTAGCCTGAAGCCAGGCAAAACAGAGGCAACAAACGCAAATGTGATTATCAACTGCTGCTGCCAATTTAAATTAGAGACAGTGCCGTTAATCAAAGTGTGCGCAATAATACACCTAAAAGCATAGATCAGCAGGGTTCAGCTCCAACCAATTCAATTTAATGCTGGAACAGAAAGTGCCACCCTTTTGTATCACGGTGGTACTTCAGAAACATCAAAACATTTGTTAGGTGGTGTGATAGCTTTGTAGGGCTGTTTAGTTGATGACGCTAAACACATCACTTTCATCGACAGGCCTCATAAATCAAGAGTTGCCATGTCTGTTTTTTTTTTTTTTTGCGTGTGTGTCTACCATATGCTTTCGATTTCTCACATTCAAACGCTTCAGGTTTTCCAAGCGCAGAAACTTTTTGCCTTTATCTCTTCTGGAGGAATTGCATATATTCCGACCACTCCTGCCCCCACCCCCTTCTACCTTTAGCTCCATCTTTTTCATGCCCTTCCATCCTCTCCCTTTCTCTCCCTCTCTCTCATGTTCCTCTTTCACAAGCATCTTCAATGAAAGTTTCCTGCCACTGTGTGCGACACATCTGCATTGCAGTGCCGAGGGGAAAGCAGCGGCTGGAGGAGAAGAGATGGGCATGAATAGCTTGAGACAGATGCAAAAATACGGAATGAGAATAAGGAAGTCTGACCTGTCATTTAGTAGAATAATGGTTGCATGAGTGACAGGAAAACATCACTTCACGCATCATTTGGTATATTATACCAGCGTTGTTTTATATTTATTTATTTATTTATTTATTTGCCTTTTGATGGAAAAACATGCCCATTTAAACGTCCAAAAATCTAATACAAACACAACCATTTGCACCTCAAAGTGCTGTCACAGGGAAATCACAGAGATGGTCATCCACCCCCACCTCCCTCCGAGCCTCCGAGCCTCTCTGTTATTAATGGCGTCATCATTTTTCCTCTGCTCACTCTATTTCCCTTCTGATAGTGGGGCCTGCTTCATCGTGTTCTGCCATGTTTCTGTAATTGCTCCAACAGCCTGCCTTATGCTGAGCATATAGTTTTTTTGTGTGTGTGTGTGCCTATCCAGTGGGCGTGCGCGTGTCCATAAGTGTGTGCATATGCATGCGTGTGTGTTGCTCTGTCCCCCCACCAGGGCCGGCTGTGAATTTGTGGGGCAGAACCAAGCCGCGGGCGAGCTCCACACGGAGCAAAATGACAGCCTCCAGGCCACCATTGGTTGATGACCGTGAAAACACTTGCGGTTAACGTAAAGTGAGCGACCGGCTGTCACAGCGAGGCACCGCGCTTATGTGCAGCCCTGACAACAGCACAACAAGCCCCTCTACAACTAGACTCTGCAGTGCTGCAACAAACAACGAAGGGACAGTCGCACAATTCATAACAGCAACCACTTCAGATATCTGGAGTACACAGCAAAGAGGGAGAGGAGCAAGACACAAGCACTACTATTTGTCACGGTGTTGCGGAATAAATGGTTTTTCTTTACTTAAATTCAGGTGGGCAGGAGTGAAAGCCGAGGGTGGTTGTTGAACGAAGACAGGGAAGTGAGCGTACAGGAGAGAATGCCTAGACTGTCACAGATGCCAGCCAAGGTCAGATAAAGTGAGGAGTAGGTGCTTCGAGAGCTGTGGGAGCAGAGGCCAGCTCTGTGGAGGAGGTGTGAAGGAGTGAGTGACCAAGCGTGAGCGCCACCGCCTCTACCCATCATTAAATGAAGCCACTTAAAGGAAAAAGGTGCTCTGCTCAAAAAGGTCAATACACGGCACTTCTGCAAAACCCCTGATGGTATTATTTAGCCATCTGGAGAATGGGTTTGTCTTTGACGGAGACACAAAAAGTTGCGTGTATGAGTCTGAAGACACTCTGCCGAGAACCCTGTATTTCTTCCCAGACGCTCAATTGCTTAATCTATCACATTCCCGCCAGCAAACAGGTTCCTGAACTTAAACTAGAAGCAATAAATTATGCGCCAACGTCATGTAGTACGGAGGGATGATTACGGAGCTGCTTTTCTCATCAATTTTAACCTCCGTGTGGTTAAATCAGACTTCTTTTACCCCCTGCCCTCTTGCATTGCTCTCTTGCCTCATCTCGCTCGAACTCCGAACACACACACGCACACACGCGCGTGCACACACACAAACACGGTTTATTATGCAGTAACATTACCAGATCCCCTTAGGCAGCTGTGCATCTCTGTATGACTGATGAGGGTAATTTCTCCCAAACAACAGAATGATCACTTTGGTGGTGAGCGCCACAGACCCTCCCTCCTCCCCCTGTCTTCGCTCTCTTCCCTTTTCTTTCAGCTTACAAAAAAGGCAAGAAAAAGAAAGATATTTGTTACTAGGTCTCCTGCAGTGTCTGGAATAATTCCAGTGGAGATAAAAAGCCCTCCTTCTCCATACATATGAAGTAAAAAAAAAAAAAAAAAGTTAATCCCTCCATGAATCAAGTCAATCTATTGATTCTTCAATAATGATGATGATTCCCATTCAAACCCTGCTAATAAAAGACACTGATATCCAGTTTCCACTTTGCCAGTTGCAGCTGGAGGTGTGGGGGCTTTTCCTTATTTTTTCCTTGATTACTATAGGGATCCAATATAATACACATGCCACAGTGAATTAGCCTCACACTAAGGACTGGCCTGAGCCACGGTGAGTTTATACTGTCTGTGTACTACTGTGCACCATGGGATATACTGAGCAGAGAGTAGTTAGGACTTGTCTGCCTCTCTCTCTTGGCCTCATAGGTTCAGCCTCAGTGGGCTGTCTTTACCTATTCTCCCATCTGTCAGTCACACACAAAAACAAATCCACCTGTCGACCGGGAGACTGGGCTGAACAGGACGATGCTACAGCTGTCTGGGCCTGACTCTGTGCAGAAGGGGGCGAGCCAGCGCCCTCCACTGGTGATGGAAAGCCCATTAAGATGCTTATTACCCCACCTGTCAGCCCCATCTCCTCACCTGCACAGATACGCCGGGCTAATGAAGACAGTCACTATTAATACCGCACCTTGAACATGGAAGTCATGCCTCTATGCTTTTTGTGGTCCTTGTGTCCTTGATCACAAGGGCTCTCGAGCCTTGTAACAGTATAACAATCCAAGCGTTAAGAGACAGGCATTCTTACCGTGCCACTTGATTGCCTCAACAATGAAGCTATTAATGCTGCATTATGTAAATTGTAATGGTCACAAACATCTAATAGGATAAAGGCTAAGTACAGTGCAATTTAATGCTGCTGACTTTCAGCGGCTCTTTGAAGGATGTTTTCAATTATAACAGAGCTAATTTAATTCATTGTTTCGTAGCTGAAAATGCATTTTTAAAGGTTGACTGAGTCTCTATTTCAGAACTCAGGTTTAATCAGTCATGTACATTGAACACTGGAATGTCCTCTAAAGAGATTGACAAAGTTGCCGGGGATCTGCGCTCTAGGTTTTAAAGGGACACGGTAGCCCTGCCCTTCTCTTTTTCCTCAGATGGCAGGCTTCAGTTGTGGAGGGGAGGGTGTTCATCTAAAAGATGAAAAGACCTGCGCCTTTAAGAGGGCTGTCTCCCCTTTCCCTCATGCTCCCCCTCAACCACACAGACACTCCTCCTGTGAGCATTTGTGAGGCAGCTCCTGTCCCTTATGTCTCTTTGTGGGGAACAGAATAGACTTCCCAGAGCATCACTGGAGACAAGACAGAGCTCTAGGGAGGACACCTCAGGTGCAGACTTCCATGCAGCCCTGGCCTCAACTGCTGTGGATCTCCAGATGAGCACGAGGAGAGAGGACGCAGACCCACTCAAGCTGGAGTAAAACATCCAGAGGTCCAACACAGGAGGTGAAACAGCTGGACAACCCAAGAGGTCAATTTTGAGTTAAAGGCGACATGATCAGCAGAACAAAAACAACAACAACGCTGGACTGGATCGCTGAGAAAAAGGTGGAGTCTTAATATGAGCTTTTAGTTTCTCTTTACAAAAGTTTTGCTAAAAAAGAATAAACAAAGTACTTAATATCTTTTGCAGCTATTATGGATAAAAGCAACCCATGAAATGCATACAACGGAGAAAAGAAGATAATTTAACTTTTTATTATTTTTTATCCATATCCAGAACACTTTCCAAACAGTCATTTGTGGTATGAAATTGAGATGCTCTTTAAAGAACATCTTGAATGGTCCCGACAGTGCTCTTAATTCACCAGCCAGGCGTTTATCTTATTTCTCCAGCTCTTTCGGAGAGGGAGCATTAAAGACTTCATTGATAGTGCTCTTGGGGAGCGGTTAATATTTCTTATATGAAGTCTTGAAACTTTACAGCTGTTGACTGGAGGGAGAGAAAAGTGCCACATATGTAAGAAAATGAGCTGTATTTCATGTGGGGAAAGTGTGTGTCTGGACTAACGTTGTGGTGGAGCATTGAGGACAGAAGAAATGTTCACAGGGTGTGGAGTGGTCAGCAGCCAGAGCCAGTACCTTACCAGAGACGCTGGCAGGCCCCACCCAGGACTAGACGTGAACGGACCGATCCAAATGGAGAATGGGGTAACCCAGGGGACGTGTTCTGTCTACCAGGATCAAACTTACAGCATTGCTGGCCAGCCAGCAGTGGTGAACAATGTTTCCAGCCCGCTGACATCATTGCCAGTCCCTCCCCCTGCACTCAAACTAGGGCAAGAAGGGTTCAAGAAAGTCTGCCGAACTGAGGAAGACAGCCCCTGTCCCTTTCCAGGACTCGCCTCTGGGGTGCTGGAGATGCGCGTGAAGGAGGGAAGTAAGATCCGCAACTTAATGGGATTTGCCATGGCACGGATGCAAGGAGAGAAGGGTGTAAATGGGGGATGTGTGAGCGGCGGTGGGCTCAGGCAGGTGGTCTTCACCGGGTCAGGCCGTGCGGTCACAAAGACGATCACCTGTGCTGAGATCATGAAACGAAAAGTAGGCTCTCTGCACCAGCTGACGAAACTGCGGTACAAGGTGGTGAAAGAGGTGTGGGAGAGTACAGAAGGAGGGGCATCGGAGATGACTGTCCACAGGACCGTGCCCTCCATCAGCATCCTTCTTTCCAAAGACCCACTAGATCCCCAGGAACCGGGCTATCAGCCTCCAGAGACTCTCAGTGCATTGTGGGAGGAGAGAGAGGGTGTCGAATCTTCCTCGCAGACAGCATGCAAGAGACCTCTTGGACCTTCGCCATACAGCAGTTTCCCTCACTGTAAGAGAGTGTGTTTGGGGGAAGGAGTCTCAGTCCACCCTCCTCACTGACTGGCTGAACCGGTGTCAAACAGTGGAGAGGATTGAATCAGAGGAGTTCATTTGGCGCTGCCCTCCACTCAAGCACAATGCTGAGACAATCAGAACACTCACTCAGACAGAACAGTGCTTTCTCAGAAGAACTGAGTACCAATTCCAGCCTCCAGAGGTCAGTTTGACGGGGACCTAAAAGCTTGCCTCTGTACATGCAGCATTTAAGGGATGTGTTTCGCTGCACGTCCAACATGGTTGCTCACATCCCCAAAGCTGTGATGATGTGCGCAACCGTGCTATAAAACCTTGAACAGATTCACATCCCATTTCACACTGTCAGAAGAGAAAGCCATGAATAGCACAGGTTCCAGATTCCTGCTCGCAGTAAACTTATCTACAGCCTATGGAGAAAATCATTTATTATCATGTTACAATCGTTTCTATTCCTCCATGTTCTTAAGTGTAGCCTTTAAAATACACAAAGTAGACCCAAGAACATAAAATATAAAAAGCTTAAAGCCATTGATGGTATGAGAAATGCAAAACATACCAAATTTTTTGTCTGATTATTAAATCTCATGAAAAAACAAAATTAAATAAATTGTTTTTCTTTCCCCAGTGGAAATTTTGTGCTGTATTTCATCTTTCGTACTCACACTTCATTGAATTTGCAAAGCTCTGATTGAACAGAAAATCACAGTGTGCTGATCTTTTGATAAGAATAACTGCAGTGAAATTTGTCTGTAGAAAAAGCTGATTTAATGACAAAGCTGTTGATAAGGCACAGCTCCTAAACCAACCCAGCCTGACAGATATGCCTAGGGGCAGAAATACAGGCACAGATTATCATTAAGATAACAACATAACATCACACAACACAGTGGAGAAAGGATTAAAACTAGGCTTGACAGAGCTTCACACTACACTGTTCCTGCAAAATACGAAACCAAGGAAACACGCTGTACTCCTTCCCTTTCAGCCAAAAGGCCTACCCGCCTACTGAAGCTATTGTATAGTACAATCTACGTCTTTTGCTTTGTTCTAACGTTTCTCAAGCAAAATATCATCCTCAGCGGTGCGCGCTAAAGTGAGACAAGTTTTCGCAGTAACAGTTGTAGTTGACTGACATAATAAATGAAATGGCTGCAGACTTTCTCCAGCTGACGCTTTTTATGCATTGCCTGTCTGCATTTTCACACCATTTAGATACTATTAAAAAAAAAAAAAAAAAAAAAAAAAAAAGGGTCCCTCTGAGTAATTGCTGAAGCTTAACTTGATGCTGCAGACATCTATGGCAATTGGATCAAAATTCAACTCTGAGCAGAATGCATAATGGTGCAAAAACAAATAAACAGTTGCCAGGGTACGTATTGAATTTTATAGATTACAGATTTCTACATATACTTCTTTAACAGTTGTCCAAAACACGGCAAACAAAATAAACTGCTAAATACTTAAGAACTTTTTCCACTTAATCAACCATGTCTTCTGGGGATAATAACTTAGACAACTGGAACCTTGTCTGAAGCTTTTACTGTTGATCTTAATGAAAATCTGCATACCCAGATGTCGGCCTCCTGAAGTAAATTAATCAAAGTGACTCTTAACTGGAGAGACAATTCTGTTACTGCTTAAAATGGAGAAGAAAAAAGGGAGAGATCACCCCTGTGGCATCTGCGTTCATTTTCGTCTTCCAAAGGAATACAAAATCGTAATATTTCACGTAGTGGTCAGCCAGAACTTTAACAGTGTATGGCGGACATAGTGATTAACCTCCCTCTCGATCCCATTAAATGAATCAGAGCACAGCAGAGCACCCAAGGTTGAATAAGAAATGCTGCGACCGCAATACAGCACATATGTAGCAAACCGTGTGTCCTCAAGACTGCTGGAAGGTTATCGCTTCATGTCGTTGTTATCACAGAGTTAACAGCTTTCACCCAAGAGCCTATGGGACAGTCAGTCTGCGATGCAGGTCAAAAAGATAATGCCGCAATAAGAAAATTTCAAATCGACCTGCATCTGTTATCAAGCATTAAGAATTCTGGGCCAAGTGTAAAAAGCAGTGGGGGTAATTAGGGATAACAGCATAGCGTACCTGAGTGAGAGAACAGATAAAACATACTGACAAAAGCATTATCCCGGAGCAAAATCCAATGTGGCTGGCACGAAATAGCACGGTGGAGGAGTCAACAAAGTGCATTATAAGAGTGTGGACAAGGTTATTCACAAGCTGAGAGTCCATTTTGCCAATAATGTTTGTTTTCAAAGATGCAGTCAAGGTGGATTTGGAGGTAGATACAGGCCTAGACCTGAAGTGTATCTTTGTGCTAAATATATATTAAACCAAGTGCAAGTGCTGCTTTAAACAACACCTGTGCTTTCTATGACACACTAATGAAAGGAAAACAAGTAAAAATCACGGCCACCAATCAGATCGGCCTTTGAATCCCAAAGGAGATGCACATAAAAATGACGTGGGCTGCAAATAAACTTCTCAATAGTTACACCAGTTATTCCTCAACTGTGTGCATAGGGGTCAATGGTAACTGTTAATGCAGCAGGTTTAAAGACACATCTAATAATGTTAACGTAGATTATATTGTTTAAGAAAAACTTGCATCTTTGATAAATT
The DNA here is from genome assembly GCA_008933995.1 of Datnioides undecimradiatus. Lineage (NCBI taxonomy): Eukaryota > Metazoa > Chordata > Actinopteri > Lobotiformes > Datnioididae > Datnioides > Datnioides undecimradiatus. The sequence continues at coordinate 2,305,867 of WARS01000060.1, forward strand.
TAGATATTGTCATATAATATTGTTTTATTAAATCATTAATAAAAAACACATGCTACAAACAATATGCTGACACTGGCCGACCGACTGATTGTCTACTATGACAGACACGACAGTAACCTTCTGTTTACCAAAGCCAGTGCGCTGAATGTGAATAAATTCATTTTGAAGTTAACATAATGAAAGTGTTGGCACTCTATTTTTCCCGTCTCTGCCGCTGCAGCAGATGAGAGTGAGGTCTCTGGGATGGTGTGGGAGTTCGCTATCTCCCAGCCTCCAGATGGCTCCGTCTTCTCTTATCTAGAAGAATGGGTGCTGCCTCAATTTTTCAACTCGCCTTATCTGGGAATCCTTTAAATTGAATATTTACTGGGCCTATGTTTTCTGCCTGTGTTAGTCCTCTGAAGTCGACATTCCTCTTGCTTGTCAAGACAGGCCAAAGGTTTTTCTCACTCATACACTCTCTTTGTCTGCCTTGTCAAGTAATGGGACAGTGATTGATTATGTGATTGTCAGGAGAGAATGGAAGGTTAAGCAGTTAAGCAGAAAGCAGGGGAGACATATTAAAGAGTGCCCATGGAGGGAATACGTTCAACAATGGAAAAACCTATATTGCCCAAACCTGACATCAGACAGACCTTCATTTTATGTCAGGAGTAAAATAGATTAAATTAATCACTTTCCAAACTGTCTATTGTTTTGCGCACAGTGTACACTAGAGGTTAAGAGAACACTTAAGCAGCCATTGAAAACATCTTATTGCAATATGACTGGCTGTGGTCTATCTGCATAAACAAGCTGTGCCACAGCTACTCCCTAGTAAGTGTCTGGAAATGTCTTTTCAAAACCATTTTGTGAAATGCCTCCATGTTGGATTAATCAGCGCAGCTGAGGATGTAATTGCTATGCTGAAGTCAAAGCTGTAAGAGCAGATAATGAACACTGACTACAGGGCTGCCAGAATCCAGGGCGAAAGAAATGAGAAGTTCAGAGACCAAAATGTCTTCAGCAGCCTTTCAAAAGCCCTCCTAGAAAATGAGGACACACGGTATTTACACTAAATAAAGAGCAAAAAACATCACCTATGACTTAGTGGTGACTAACGTGGAGATGTTGTGACAGCTGCATTGTGCTTTTAGAATTTAAAAGCAAATTGAGGCTAAATTACATTCGCTTTAAGGATTTTAATAAGCTCTTACATTATTTATGAATGTTTTTTTTACGTATTAAGTAACACGCAGGCATCTGTCAGTTCCGAGTATTATATAGGTATTTGATTAATTTCCTTTCATGAGGGATGGGCTTACAAAGGAGAAGAAAACCAACAGGAGTTTGTTCTGACTGTTGCTGCCCTCTGGTGGAGAAATAAGTTCAAAGTCTTATTCAGAAATTGAGACAGCTCTTCACTCTGGAGAGCTGTTATTGGTATATTTGACAGATATCTCTGGTCCTGCACCCTAAAAGGTTTGAATAAATATATAAATGAGTAGAGGATTATCTGTAATCACGTATCAATAATATAAAACAGCTTCAACAATAAGGAAACGGGAGCTGTGGGAAATGCTATTTTTCTGATGCTTTAATGGAAATCTCACTGCTGGGCTACTGACATGTTGCTTTTAATTCATTAATTTCAACAACTGTAAAGACTATGTTCTACCCTTTCATCAACGCTACCTCTCCTTTGCATAATGAGGGCACTTAGGGCTTAATTACCTTTAAGAATTTGAAGTATAAAGGAGGTCTCATATATATATAGAAAAGTGCTCATAATAAGTAAGCTGTAAGTAAACAGGATAGGCAGCGCTCAGAGGATGATGTTTGTAAAATAAAGATTAACATTGCTCTGTCTCACTCATGCCAAGTGAAAGGTGAAAACATGACAGTTGAGACCTGAGAGGAGAGGAACATACACACTACAGTGGTGAGCTGAAAATGGCTTGTTCAGCATTTGACCTCTGACCTCTGAGGTAAAAATGTGCCACGTGCACAACAGGGGGAAGTTCTACTGCTATTAACGCAGTGACTGCACTGCACTAAAATATTGGACAGTCTCAGATGTTAAAAAAAAAAAAAAGTACAAGCATAATGTGCAATACTCCTGGGCTGCATATTAACATTCTTTAGTCTTCTCCTCAGTACTGATAGAGTGGTGAGCAGCTGCTGCCTCTCGGTGTTATCAGTGTAATTGGATGCCCCATTCCAGTGCGATCAATATAATCATTGAAAAGAAGGCAAAGTGGTTTTCTTAAGCATCTTCCCCCTGGAACAGCAAGGGACTAAACATCTCTCTATAGGCTGCCCTACAACTTTGAAGAATAGGCCTACACAGTAAAACTGCAACTATTACAAGTTTTTTGTGTGTGTTTGTTTTATGGTGTTACAGTTATTAGAAGTGCACCAAAAATCTATTAGGTTTTTTTTTTTTAAAGGAGGTATTTATGGTTACAAATACAAATTAACTATTTCCTTGCCTACCAAGCAAGATGAGACTGTTGTTATTTGCTTCAGAGGGTTATATTCGCTTCAATAAACACAAGTACTTTACAACACGGATTTCATTTACACAAGCTTTCCCTTACAAAATATTACCATTATTCAACACATATACATTTAGTGAATACTAGCGTTAGCCTTATCTTTAGTGTCAGTTTTAGTATTTGATTCCATTAGAATTATTATGTTTACATTACATGATTTACAGTGTGTTTAAGTGCACTTGTTTCTCATCCACTTCATTAGTTTGGGGGATTCACATGAAGTATCAGCTGTAATACAGCAACTTCCCTTTTAATTAAGTACTCCATCGTTCTCTACAAGACAGGCAGAGAAAAAGACTGCATTTAGGATCACACGCTCCCTCGAACTGCCGAGGAATTGGTCTTCTGTCTGAAGTTTAGCAATCACGATATATGGTCTATTTGCGCTAGATTTTATAGACACTGAAGAATGATCAGTGCTCCAATAATAAATCGCCCTCAGCGCAATTATTATTTTTAATACAGTGCTACGCGCACATCACACATTTATGCATTAGGATTAAAACAATGACAAACCTGGGACTTGAATTTCTGAATCAAGGTTGTTGGTTGACATTTAATTGTGCAGTTGTCCACAAACCACACACATGAAGTAACTAAACTAACTAAAAAGGAGCACAATTAAGTTAAAATATTTATAATAATTAGGACTCACACAAAAAAAAACATAAAGGACAGTGGAATTTCCAAATTGAGTGATCTTTTTTTCCCCTTGTGATCAAGCACCAAAGTGCTTCTCTGTGAAGCACTGTTTCATTAAATGTTTGGAAGAAAAATATAATTATTCAAAACTATATATTTTCAGAAGTGCTCCACCTGACAGTGACCAAAGCCATGCACCCATACTTTCTACAACATTATTTAAAACAAAACCAGCAGACAGCTACACTAATGAAAAGAATTTGGCTGAAGCTCTCTCTACAAACACTAAAAACACAGTTTAACGTGATTTTTTTTTTTATCTCTTGTATTGCCAGTCACTTTCAAAACCAAGGTCGACAATATGACTAAATGATTTGGTTAATTTGAATTCAAACAGTGTCAGCTGGGGGTCCACTCCGCACAGTGGGAGGACTGGTAGAGTAATATCAACACAGTTGTGATTACTCCATTGAAGCAGTAGGGTGCTACAATCAGAGCCGAATCACTCTCCTCATTACAGGCTACAAGGCCAAATCTCAGTGGGTGGACCACAGAATCAGGCATCGCATCTTCCCACTGAAATTAATTGAAATTCATTTGTGGCACCCTGATGCTCCCTATCAACACCAGACTCATTCACATTTGTGAAATCCTCCCCGGATTCATTAGGCATGAACATGTTTCAGGTTTGAAAGCACGTAAAAGCACATGTTGTATTCTGTGGTCTGGACCTCTGCATTCAAGCCAGGCTGGCATAACATCCAAGTCCAACAGTTTGTTATAACGCAATGCATTCACCATTCCCATCACTACTCGGAAAACTATTAAGATCTCCTGTGTCCACTGAATGCCAAAGAGCCAAACTCATGCAAATACTGTGCCACATTTGTTAAATCCTGGTTAGTGTTTGTAGATCTGTAGCTGTAGATCAGTTTAGCTGGAGAATCTATAAACTCATGCCATTACATTCAATGACTGATAACTATCCCTGTTAAATTCATGCTTACTATGTGATTCTGTTGCTGCCATTAAGTGATCCAATGCAGTTTGACATTCAAATGCATCAGTACGGATTACTTTGTTGAGAAATTTGATTGAATTGTCTTAAAGATTTATTATTTACTCAAGTGTCGTATCAGGAGGTTTAAATGAAATAAGCGTGAATGAGTTTGGTCTAGACCTGCTCTGTTTGTAAATTGCCCTGAGATAATGTTTGTTGTGCTTTGGCACTATGCATTTAAATTGAATTGAACTGAATTGCACAAAAGACCGCCTCATCACATAAAGGCTGTACAAGACAAGACAACAAGAAGCATGCTGGAAAAATCAACTAAAGGTATTGTTATTATAATTATTACAATATTCCTTGCATGTTGGGAAATGGAAGCAGAGCTTTGCCCTGATTCTTTCATTTAGGAAAAATAACTCAAGAAGCGACGCAAATGGTTACGCAGCACCATCTTGCAGAACTTTATCACTTTCACTGAGACACTGTGACAGTTTACGCTTTCAAATCTAAGATTTATCACAACTTGAAACCTCAAGCTAGTGTGGGCCATAGCTATGGCAAACACACTACTGATACAAAGTCCAAAATAGCAACCCACAACAACAGGAACATTTAATTTAAACTGTATCAGGGATCCCGTCCATCCATCACTGACTGGGCTGAGTATACATCAGAAATGTAAGTACACTTCTCGGCTACTAATGCAGCTGCTTGTTTATGGCAAAAATCATGATAAAGATTGTATTGGCCAATACTGAGATCATGCTCACTTTATGAGATTCTAGATGACTTACATATTAAACTGATGTTATTAGAAACAAGACAGTATATATCATCTAGATTAAAACACAAGAAAAGCACAGTTTGGTTCTCAATACAGCTAGCCAGCCTTTTGCCACAGAACACTGTGTGCACAAGAAAATCACTATGCTAGACAGCAAGCTGATTTTACGTGGATGATGAGCTGTGTTGTTGACCAGCACACATGACCTACTGCCATCACTTCACAGGGAAAACATTTTTAATAATGATTGCCTACTAATAGTTTCCTACATGCTGGAGATCTTGTGTGCAGATGATGCTCGGGGTAAACCACAGATGATGCTCTTAATAAACCATACAGAAATCTAGTCCATTCTGTGGACTCTGCAGGCTGTAGTCATGCATGTGTATCGATGTCCCGTTGGCTTGAGAGTGTTTGCCTGTGGCAGGCTCGCACCAGCTCATGATCCTTCCTCTTTTGTCAAAGCAGGAGATCTGGAAGCCAGTGGATACCCATGCTGTTTTAACCCCCACCTTCTTTCAATACCCTAAAGGGTCTGCAGCACAGCCTGCAGATCCGCCATTTTTATCAAACGGTTAACAGTTAACAGTAACAATTTAGCTGCATGGGCCGTCCTTCACAGCTGCCAGTCTTCAAGAGGCCCACTGTTAGGTCTAAAGCCTGCCGCCACACCTGGGTCCTGCCTTTCAAGCACCACGCCCGACCACCCACTTAATGTTTTGCTTAAATAAAATTATTAATATAATTATAATAAAATTATTAATATAATTATAATAAAATTATTAATATAATTATATTTAATTTATTCCTTCCTCATAGTACCAAGCTGTGACACCCACTAGCCCACCACAGGCACAACAAACCCACAACGACAGCTACTTCTCAAAACATAAACAAAAAAATAGGCACTCAACACCAGACAAGACACATTATAACCATGCCTGTATAATGCAGAGGTGGTCCATCAGAGAGCAGACTTATTCAATCTGCTCAACCCAACAAAATGATCATATTTAAGATAAATTACTTACAATGCAGCGGGAACATCCTTGTTTTCAGTCAGCCTGCAGCAGATGCCTTTTCTGTCAACATCCGTGTTTCCTGTCAAGTCAGCACGCTGTCCCTGTTTGGGTTAGTTCAGGGCAAATATCACACAGAGTACAGGGTCATTCTTAACATTAGTCAGAAATGACTTTTACAACTGCTCAAACCTGCTTCAATGCTGCTGTAAAAAGAGCTCAACCTTAAACTTCCAAAATGAGCGCGCTTCAACCAAACCAGGGGGTGACCGGAAGCGACCCAACAACTAGCTTATGTGCATCATTAAAATTTGTTTTTAATATCCATAAGTCTGATAGTGTCGTCGCACGACACGTGTTTTAAACGAATAATTCATCTCACAAAACCTAAACATGGCAGCTCATTTTAATATGTTATCATCAACTACACAGGAGGTAGGCAACCGACGGGCCTTTTACGGTAAAGACTACGTGATATGGCCAACAGATGGCAACCTCAAATCCACAGGTCTCAACGGTGCTTTCAAATGTCCCTCGTACATTTTAACTCCAAAAGACACAACTCCGTTTAATACTCGTACGATAGGAAAGCAATTAGATGAATAGACTTAAACATCAAAGAGTAAAACGAACAAGGTTTTTCCTACCGCCGTCACAGCATCGGGTTATATCTGTTTGTTTGCTAAGCGCGGTGTAATATTGATTCTACATTTATATTTATAATTTCCGATAGTCTTGAAGTCACCACTAAACACAGCCGCTACAATTGTATAGGCTTGTTCTTCATTTGTCTGGGGCGGAGAACTGGAAAGTTCGTGCTGTTTGCATGTAGTTGTCCAAAAAGGTGGTCAACGAGTTGCTTTTAAACGACCTGGCAGGTGAGTTTATTGTTGTTTAAATTAAATTGTTACCGCTATTATATAGACCTAATCTGTTACTGGAAATAAGGACGCTCTGGTTTACTGTTCAGCGGGCATTTCCATAAATTACCTATTATGGGTTTTTTTTGTATGTGTGTGTATTTCTGTTTCTCTCTGGTGCTGTTATGATAAATAGTCTTAGAACACAACCCCATCACACCTTAGGGCATTTTAATTTCATGAGTCAGGACTTCAAATAAGCATAAGACAGTGAGCAGTAAGAAGTTTATAATGATGGATGTTTTATTTCTAGCTGTCACTGTATTATATACATCATTTTTATATGTAATATTGCAAAAGGCACTGTCTCTGCTGTGAAATTAGTTTCCTTGCGAGATTTATTATAAATCCAAAATTGTTAATGTAACCAATATGACTTAAGTTATATAGCCTTGGTGTGTGTTTGTGTGTTGACCATATTATTCGTTATTATCAGACAAAAATGATGCATTGTTGTCTTTTCTCTTTTCAGAACATGCCCTTTAGGAAAATCCTTTCAAGTGCTTCAAGCAGCTTCCGGATGAAGTCCCTGAGGCATCTGGTGGTTCTCTCCTCTCTGTACAGTTTAATATTTGGATACTCAGACAGAGACAGAGTACACGATTTGATGTCCAAGTATCCTCTTATCGATGGGTAACGGATGTTTATCGTCTCGCCTACTATTTATGGAAATATATGAATCGAATTCAATTAGAATACGCCTTCATCCATCTCTTTATTCTCTCTCCATCTGTTAGTCATAATGACCTAGCCCTCCAGCTGAGGAGATTTCACAACAATCGCCTAAGTCAAATTGACCTTTATAATGTTACCACAGTGGTCACGGACATCAACCGTCTCCAAGCGGGCCATGTACAAGCACAGGTATTGTAATAAAATCAATTTTTCACTTCTGACACTACTACAGTATGGATTGGATCTAAGAGTAGCCTGGTATAATCACACATTGGCTTTATTCGAACTGTTAATTACTGACAGCTTGGACCAGGAGGAACCATGTTGTGGAAAGATCAAACCCAGAATGGCAGTCACATCAGCAACTTATATGTCTCTCTCTTTTTCTCTTGTGTCACACCCCCGTCCCTTTGTCAGATGTTTGCAGTCTATGTGATGTGTGGGGCCCAGGAGAAGGATGCTGTGAGGCTGACTCTGGAACAAATAGATGTAGTCAGACGCATGTGCACTGAGTACCAGGACTTTGAGTTGGTCACATCTGCCCAAGGTATAGTACACACTTCAACATAGGATTTTGATTTAGTGTAGGTTTTTAGATTTTTTTTTTTTAATTTGACAGTATTGAGTTGGTTTTTGTCTGAATGATAATACAACAATGACACAGATAAAGGTTATTGACTAGGCTCGAGGCTTTCACAATGTGTGTACTGTGTGTGTGTCTTATACAAGTCTGTGTGTCATTGCAGAACTAAAGAATTCTGAGATGAGGCATAAAATAGCCTGTCTGATAAGTATTGAGGGGGGCCACTCTATTGACAGCAGCCTGCCAGCCCTGCGGATGTATTACCAGCTTGGAGTCCGCTCCATGGCCCTCACGCATACCTGCAACACACCCTGGTAACTGAAGAGAATCATTACGAATGCAATATATTATTAACAATATCATAGATTGTTTATAAATGGCAGAAAGCCAAAAACATGTTAAAGCCAAAAAAAATACATTTAAGTACTTTTTTGCTGTTGTATTATGTGATGTATTCTGCACACACACACACACACGCAATTTTTTTTGCAGAAGGAGGTAAGTTGAGCATCAGTGATGACCAAAAGAGCATCACTATGCAACAAAGAAAAACATGATCTCTATGTAGGATAGATTTTAAACTCCCTATAAAACTATGATAGCTATTTTATATGACTCTATAAGATAAAATGGTTTCAAATGTTTTTAAAATGATTTTTCCTTACATTATTCATTGGCTTAAACATGTGTTGTACCTTTACCATGAGCTTTTGTTCCTATTATAAAAAGTATTATCTTTTAGATTGAGGGTTTATTTACAGGACTGACTGAATGGAAAGGAAAAATGTGTTTTATTACTCAAATAAACTTATATTTGTTATCTGTTTGTAAGCCCATTTCAGAATAAAACACTACTTGGATATATTTCACTGGTTGGGAATGACAGGCAAGACATTAAAAAGAAAGCATTCTTTGACTTTCGGCCTTGACACTTTTTTTCCTTTTCAATTCAGGGCTGAATCATCCTCAAAGCTTTACAATGTCTATCAAAGAAAGAACAACAGCCTGACACCTTTCGGGAAGGTAAGGGTAATCCTCAGTAACATCAAGAAGTGCACAGAATTATTTCATATTTCACAAAGCATTATGCCAGCTGCTGTTTCTGGCCTCCCCAGAGTTTCTTAAAATCAAACGTATTGATCATCAATACTGTGAGCTACTGAGTTAATTATCTATGTATTACTTTAATTTATGTAATAGTGGTTGTAGTAGAGGTAGTTGGTTTGGCTGTTGTAGTATAAAAAGTCCAAATACTGCAAGCTATGCTAAAGAAAATGGACCCTGTTATTGTTAAGTGTTGCTTAATGCTTTGCACAGTAAATGTTCTCGTTACCAATAGCTGTTAAGGGAGAACCTTCTGCAACCTAGATAGCAAGTACAAGTCCTTTCACACATGCCCGTTTATTACAGCAAAGCTGTTGTTCAGTGTAAACAGCTGCTTTTGATAATGCGTTTCCTATCCAGTTAGCCCTCTCAACAGCAGCATTGTATGATTTCCTCAATTGCTATGTGCATGAGCATGTTTATATGTGTTTTCGTGTAACCATCTCCTGTTGTCAGCTTAATTGACTTCCTTCCTCCCCATGATGCTTTAAATGGCTGTGTAAATGGTTTCTAGGCCGTAGTAGAGGAAATGAACAGACTGGGGATGATAGTGGACCTCTCCCACACTTCTTGGGACACAGCCGGGGCCGTGCTGAAGCATTCCCAGGCTCCTGTTATTTTTAGCCATTCATCCTCCTTCTCCATCTGTAACCACCACCGCAACGTACCTGACGAGCTGCTGCACGAGCTGGTGAGAAAACCAATTCGCTGAGTGATTAATTGCCTTCTTAGATGCTTGATTATCAGTCAAGTAGCTGATTAATTTATTTTCATTACAACTTTTGTTTATACCTCATTACTTTAAGTACTTCCAATGCAATGGAAATAGACAAGCTCAGTGTACTGCACATCATGCTGAATGTTTATTTAGTATAAAACCTCTTTTAAGCACTTTTTATGGCTGACATCAGGCCAGCATGTTGAATGATATACCCAGATTCTCGTGAACTGAGAACTGTTGAATGTAAAGTGAGAGAAATAAAGCCTACTCATGTGACACTTGCATGTTGCGTTTCAGAAAAAGAAGGGAGGTTTGATAATGGTGAATCTCCACAGCAATTTCATTTCCTGCAGGGATGAAGCCAAAATCTCTAATGTGGCTGGTAAGGCATCCATATTGAGTCTTTTTTGCAGTGATGAAGTGAATCTGAATTTATTACATCTCAAGTTGATTTATTATTCCCCGGGGGTTTTACAGATCATTTTGATCACATTAAGAAGGTGATCGGAGCTGAATCGATAGGAATCGGAGGCGATTTTGAAGGTGCTGTGAGGTAAGAAATATTTACTTGCAAACACAACAAACAGGCATACTGTTCGCAATAAAGAAATAAAGACACACCAAAGACCAAAATAACACAAACCTCTTGCAGTTTGGTGCAAACTTTCCAGACAGCATATCCCATAAGCTGTTGTTGAACGAGATCAGTTTTGTGCTTTTCTTAGCCTGTCATGATATCAGCAATTTGGCTGTCTCAGCTGTCAACAGGCTGAAAAATAGTAAAAAAAATCAGTAACTAACAGGCATAAAGAGAAGGCAGTTGCAGTAGAGTTACTGTATAATGGTAGGTATTCAATCTGTTTGTTCCCTGCATGCAAATACAATCTCATCCATTTTTGAAAAACTATTGAAGGACTAGATTAAGATCTAAATGTTTATTATTATAACTACTTATTCATTCTCATGAATAATTTAATTAACACCAAAATAGTCCGAATGAGTGGTCTCTCTTTTGCAAAACACATTTCTTGGAATTAACATGTGTTTTTCATTCTCAGCTTTCCTCAAGGGTTAGAGGATGTATCAAAGTATCCTGCCCTTATCCAGGAACTCCTGCAGAGGAACTGGACAGAGAATGAATTGGCAGATGTCCTTCGAAGGAACTTCCTGCGAGTGTTTGAGGAGGTGGAAAGGGTGAGCTTGAAGTTTCATATATTTTACGTCAAAGAATAGCCTGCAATGACAAAACAGAACGTGGGTAGGTAATTGAAAGGTATATTTGCTCTCCATGTCTTTAGCAAAGGAGCGATATAGCTACAATGAAGGTCAACTGCCTCTCCTGTCTCACTCTATATTCCTCAGGTCCGTGATCAGTTGAGTTTGAAGTCGCCCAGTGAGGTCCAGATCCCCATAGAGCAGGTGCAGAACCCCTGCAGGCTGGTCCTCAGACCTCCTGACCTGAGCAGGCTACCCTCTGACCGGAGTTCCTCCTCCAGAGCCCACCACGAACCAAAAATTCTGCTCATCCTGGCCATAGTTCTGCTGCTGTCCAGCATAGTTATGACTGAATGAATATTTGAAACTCAGTTCTCCTGCATCTTTCTTTTTTAAAGTGCGCAATTTTTAATGTAAATAAGAAGAGCTTAATGAGAATGCTGTAGCCATTTGTGGGTCATTGCAGAGCTCCACAGTTCGCCAAAGATAAGGGGGGATTAATCCCTTTCTTAGCGCCAATACAAACAAAAACATTCAATGTGTACTGCAGCCCCAGTTGGGAGGTAATTTAAATGCCAAACTGTATATCCAATGTAATATAGATATAAATTACAGAACATCACTCCCTCGAAGGTCGCTCTGACATTCATTTTGGAATTTATGTATAAGATATTTAATTCAATGCTGAATCATCTTTATGAAATATGACATGAAGAGAATAATTGCACTGGAATAAACTGATATACTGGCACCTTAAGTTCTATAGTTTTCATTTTCATTTGTGAGGTCTGTGCTTTTTAGCCAGGAGCAGGAAGTGAGGTCATCAGGTCAAGGTCACATATGATAAACAGTTAAAAAGCAGCATTACCATCATATTAATATCACACTATTGCTTTGATATGATTTAAAGGGCCAGTTTGTAGGGTTTAGGGACATCTAGCAGTGAGGTTTGCAGATTGCAACCACCTGAATTCTCATCCTAAGAAAACCCATAAGAAAACCTACAGTGACTGTAAAAATAGCAAATGTTTGTGGGTCTGTTTCTTTCATTTTGCCTTTTCTGAACTTGATAAAGTTTGCAGCGCATTATGTTGCATTCCATGGAGGGAGGTCATAACCTATTTTGATATAAAAGGCTCATTCTAAAGCATTGAAAGCACACCAATTCTTAGTTTCAGTTGATTATACACGAATGAAAACATGAATATGAATATTTCTAACATCAATGACAAAACATCCACCAAAATTCAACAGACTGGGCTTTTAAAGGTATTTTAAGAATTTCCTCAACAGAAAAGTACAAATGATGGCTTAGAAACACACCTTTTTCTTTATTTCTCTTACAGCACAATAAGATATTATGGAAGTTTACAAAACATAGTGTGTAATGCTAGCTAAACTGCTCTTTGGACAAAGAGAAAACTGCTTTTGTTTGTTTCTCATTTCAATATCTGCACCGGGAAATGATGGAACAAAGGTTTTTAATTAGAGCAACAGTTAGTCAGAGCAATAGTGTGAAAGCCTGCCTTTCTAAGAGTTACGATTCAGACAGTGCCAACAAAGTTGATCAGAATTAAATTTGATGAACGTACTTCATTAACTTCTACACCATGTGCTTTTTAAAAACAGTTCTTCTAAAACTAATATCGTAGCTTCAACAAACTACTGCCAACGTATGTTCTTAATGAAATGTTTTTATTAGAATTAAAGTGAAGTGAAGACCAGGAGGATTCTGATCGTTGCGTGATATTTTTTAATAACTGCTGTCATTGTGTATTTCATATAAAACACTGTTGCCTTGTGCAGAATATTTAGTATACATAGTTGTTCTCTACACTGTATGCTGGTCTGAAATACTGCTCACTTTCAGCTTTTGAGAAAAAGACCTGAAAAGACACAAAACGAGGTCTGAAATGTCTAGTTGTAATCCTTAAGATTTCAGTGAAGTTACCATTGTAACAGCAAGCTCAGCACTTTAGCAAACGCTATTAGAGCAACTGCTTTCTCAGAAAAAGCAACTGGTGTATTTGTTTGCAGTACAAGCAAACAAACTCACATTGTAAGAAGCTTAGATAGGCAAGTGGAATCCAGAGTGGGATTGGTGGACTTGACTTACAATGAATGAATATGGAGAATGAAAATTTTTTGAAAGGCTGTTGCAGAAAAATGTCAAGCATCAAAAGCATCAAAAAGACTATTGGATGTCAGTAAAATCTTAAGGATAATAGTTAAATGGGCCTCTTTTTTGTGCATGGATAAGCTTTTCAGGTCTGTAGCAAAAATACAAACGCAACAGTTCAAAAAGTCATTCACCAAATACAGTTTCCTCTCATCAAGAACATAAAATCTGTCCAAAATAATCATAAATTATTACTCTGTATAAAATTTGCTTTATGATCTCTGGCATCTGCATGTACAAACTGGACTCTGTGCCACCTGTACAACCAGCACAACCAACGTCAAGGACTGTGATATCTACAGTAACATTTTCTTTACCTCTATGGGGAAATGTTGAAAAAAATAAATAAATAAATATAGAAGATGTGCTTGCAAAATTTTAAAAAAACAGCTTCAGAATAAAAACTTGGCATACTAAAATAACAGTTGTGACAACACGTGTACTACTCAGGATAATTCTGTCAGTTAATGGTCAGTTATATGGTTATGAAGAGGTATTTACCACCTATAAATATAAAAACTCTCATTTAAAGTTTGTCTTTGACACACAAGTGTTGATTTCTGAGGGAGCAAAGTAACAGCTTTCATTTGTAAAGAATGGCAGAGCCGTGAACATACAGGTGGGATATGTACACTAATATGTCCCAATATTCTACAAGAATAGAATAAACCTCTTTTGTACTCAAAAGTCCATACTTCACAATAAGCGTCAAATTCGTGCATCTACCCAGAGCTGTCTGGCAGCAGAGCAGGAGCTGCCACGTGTCCAGAGGTGGAATGTATTCTGATGAGCCCAGTGCTCCCGAGTAGCAGCTAATAGTTGGTCATGAGTAAATAGTGATGACCTCCCGACCTCCGCCGCGCACCAGCAACACTCTTTCCAAGCCTTCAGTCAACACCTCCAGGAACTCCATATCTGATGTACAGGTTAAAGAAGCACCAACAGAGCATAACATCCCAAGTAACACACTTTGTCTGTGTACTGTAGCCCCCATATCTTATCCAAGACCCCTTTCCTTCAATCACGTTAGCAAAGGATACAGTTCTCATCTCCATCTGTGTTACGAGGTGGCCCCGGCATGTTGAGCAGCACTAATCGAGCATCATGGGACCTGTTGACTATTACCTCGTTCAGCTTCACAGCCGTATGCATTCTTCGCACATTGGACTGATCCCTGGAGTGCAGCAAGGGGGAGAGACGTGTAAACTGGATTTGTGTGAATAAGACATTTTAGTGCGACCTTTCTCTGTGTCAACAAGAAAAAGCATGCATAATATTACAGCTTTTACTGGTTAAATGTTAGGCGGTAAAGAAGATGCAGACGATAACCGGATGCAACTCACGGTTTGAGGCTCATGAGTTCTCTGAAGTTCTCAGGTGCATTGTTCCTGTTCCTCCTCTCAGCTTCACACTTCTCCCTTGTCCATGTCATCTGAACCTTCTCTGGAGGAGCCTCCACCACCTCCTCCTCCTCATCTGAGTATAGACTTCCCATACGCACTAAAGAGTGTCTGTCCTTAACCAGCTGGGCCTGCAGATAAGTGTCATTTGGATATTGTAAGGCTCTTGTCTTTGTTAATATACTGACTGTAACAAGCACCTTGAGGTTGAGCTGGTAAAATTCCCAAATTTGAACATCAGCTGACCAATACTGAGAATAAAATATAAACACACAGCAGTCCTAAAGGCAGGATGAGTAAGATTTGTCTGTTGCACTCTTAAAGAACATGTAAAGATCCTACTCATTCTGCCTTTAAGTATTTCAGTGATTTATTAGACGTATTAGAGTCAAAATCATACCTCTCTTTGTCTCTCTGCACTGGACAGCCTCATCTGCCTCAACATCTGGGACCTCTGCTCCATCATTAATGTTCGCTCGTAGGTGTACGCTGAGATGTCGCTGTCATGCTAAAGAACAAAGGTGATATCGCTGGTAAATCCAACTGACACATACTTGTCTGTTGAACATGAACAGCTCAAGGTGAGCACTGAGTTGTTTTTTAACGGTCTCATTTTTCTTCGGAACAAACATGTTTACTGCTTCTTTATGTGAACAACAAACTTGTTTTGTTTCAGTTTACCGTGATAGACATCTGGTTTCATTTGCAATTTTTACTACTGAGTTGCGCTCATTCTGAGCTTATAACAGCCATAAAATAGCCTGTTCAAGTGTTCCTGTTTGTTCAGATCAGTATCTGTGTGAGAGAGATTCTCACCATCTCCACCACCTCCACCTCAGCCTCAATTCTCAGCTGGTAAAGAAACATCGCCAGATCCTTCTTCATCTGGATGCTGTTGTCGTCCATCTGGGCAACAGTAAAGATGCGCATCTTGCATTTCCTCCAAACCTAAAATGCAAATAAAACCATGTAATGATACAAGTTTAACACCATGTGTAACATTTTATGGGTGTAAATATCATTACAAACAGAAGACACGTTGTTAAGTTGTAAAAAGTAACATTCCACAAAAGGGAAAGGCCCAAATAACCGAAAACTGAAACAAACACTACTCGAGGCAAGGATGCAAGTTTGTAGAGATCACTTTTCAAAGTTTGTTTTGATTTTATTGTCAATAAATTGAATTTAACAACATATTTCTAATTTTGTACACACCTTTAATAAAGTCCTTAGTTTTTATTGTGTGTTTTTTAAAATAGAAATTGAAAAGGCTTGTACAGACAGTAAAACTACATGATTTATATCCTAAAGTAGCTTATTAAAATGAAACTCACTTTGTGCTGTTTGAGCAGGAAAGGCAGCAGCATTAGCATCCCCCCATCGTGCACAATCCACCACACGTCAATGTTGCCATCTGTGAAGCGCTCATGGTTGCTCGGGTAAAAGGACACATTTTTAGGCACCATCAGGGCCAGGTGGGCAGCTGTGGTGCAGCGGACTGTGTCTGACGAGAGATGAGAGCATAGAGACGTGGATATTAACTACACTAGACAAATGAACACTTTATAAATGAACATGGCTGCAGCTTACATCTGTACAAGTCAGATGAAAACTAAAAGAATGTATTTAAACGTATTTTTACATTAGGTTTTTCAGACTTTTCAGAGTTTGTTTTATTGACGATTCAAATGTGAAAACTACATACTTACCTCTGTAAGCAGTTTGCAATCAAAGCTGATTTGTGTGACTCATTTAATAAGGGTCTAATACAAATGCTGATTGGGTCTTGATTAAATCTTATTGTATAAACAGTATTTCAGTGTGACTTACTGATAAAAGTCTTCCAGGCGCGAGGGTCCTCACTCTGTCTCCAGCCATACGGCCAGCCCATCATCACAGTGTTGTGCTTCATGCCCCCCAGACCACATGACTGGATCAGGTGGACGATACCCTCCCGGACTTTAGATGCCACCACGACTTGGCAGAATCCCTTGACTCGCTCGATCTCCATCATATTTTTAATAGCCTGGCAGACAAAATGTGGGCAAAAGGCATTGGTGTTGTGATCAGAATAAGCAGCTAAACCATATGTAAACAGTTAAAAACCATAACTAGATAACAGCTTTAGAGGAAAATTATAGAAAAGTTCATATGTCTGAACAGATTACATCGCATGTCTTGCAATTGCATCACAAACAATTGCATCAAAACAATTGCAGAATGATTTAAATTAAATTAATACAGGTTTTACTGCCACTAACTCCACGTGCTGCACATGGTCTAATGGCAGCTCCTAATACTGGACATGTTGCATGAGAATTATGTAAGTGTATGGAGAATAAGAAATTAATGTCTCCAGTTATTGTCACATTATCAAGAACACACTTTGCTGCCTTTGTTTAATTCTTTACCAAACACAACACATTATGAAAAATGCTCCTGCTGCACCAGTCCCTGAGTTTTTCCTGAAATGGCTCATTGGCACCATATTGTAGATACAACAACAAGCTGTTTTCAGCGAGGCCCCGGCTAAAAAAAAAACAGTCGCCGAGGAAGAAATGTGACAAAAAATGTAAATTTCCCTTGCAGCCTGTTTACACTTAATTATGCTTTTCAATTTACAAAAGGTGTTCATTTGTAACAATTAGCTGCAACACAGTCAGCAAACCTGTTCAAAAGAAAACTATGTACAGTCAGTGTACGCCCCTTTCCAGTATTTACCTGCTCGGCTGCCTGCATTTCTCCGTAGCTGTCCAGGAAGTTGCCCTGGATGACAGAGCCCACAATGGTCAGACCCTTTCCTGCCTTCAGCTGCGAGGAAAAGGTGAGCAGCCGAGGATATTTCACATGGAGGTCCTCATCCAGCTTCAACAGCACCAGCAGCTGAGGCCTGTCGTGTAGGGATTCAAAGACAAAATGTCAAAATGAGACAAAGGCCTTCATCAGTGATGTGTCTTTCAGCTCCCGCTGACAGACTGTCACCAAAGTATTGAGAAAAAATATTTTTATTGGATACATTTGAATAGAAACATCTATCAAAGCAAGATTAACTGAACTGTCATTGTAATTGGATGAATGATGGTTATGATATTACATCATATATTTTGATCAAATTGGATATAAAGGACCATTGCCAAGCAATTATTCTCTGATATGCTGGTCAAAACACAAGTTGTTTGCATATTTAAGTTACAAAATAGTTGCTTTTATACTTAATTGACACTTAAGGGACTCAAGCTGTACCTAATACATACATAAATTTAAAAAAATGCTGTTGAGACACTATAAGTGTGACCCAAACACGTAAAACAGCTCTAAATTGTTATCTAAATATTGCCATGCTTTGTCTGTGATATGTAGACCTGTTTTGGCCTCTGAATCAGGCTGCCTTGTTTACATTTTACTGATATATTGCCTCCATTAATTCTTACATAATCACAGTTATTAAGATGAGCTGTTGTGTCTTTCTAATTGTAGATGGAGAGAAAGCCAAAACAGGATGTGCGTCAGAGTTAGCGCAGTTAATGTAATACAGCAAAGGGCAAAATAATTTACTGGAACTGCCCACAAAGTATGCTTATAATTTAAAAAAAACTCTTTCTCTGCTCACAGCTTTGCAAGTCTGTTTTACATTCAAACTTGGCAGATGGCACTTACTCATTGTGTGTCAATATTCATAACAGCTGGTAGTAAATCTCTCATATGTTGCTTACATTGTGTGGAATTATCATTGCTCTGGTTGGCCATTTTTACAGAAGGTATTGAACCTTCTTATTTACTAAATTTGCCCATCTGAGTGCCACACAGAATTTCTGATATGCAAATGAGTCTATTTTGATTAAACTTGCAGCTCCTCACTAATCCACTCTCAATATTTTTTTTTTAAATTACACCCACTGCATATGGGATGCATTTCAAACAATGTGAAGTATTAGTCGTCAGAGGGTGACAGAGCGGGGCGTTTGATGCTGCTTCATTTGCAGCATATGCATTCTTCTCATTGATGGCCACAAAACTGAAAACAACTTTTACATCCCCAATAATAATAATCAACATGCAGTGTGGCTCCTCAGAGATGCAGCCTGAAGAAGACATTCAGACGTCTACTTTAGGTGCAGCTGTACCTCCAGTTCTTGGTGTGCGGGGGTCCAACCTCCAGTCTTAGCAAGGCATATCGTGCAGCGCTGAGGGACAGTCCTCTTATACCGTCTCCCCACTCCTTCTCAGCTCTGTTAGATCGGGTAACAAAGTACATTTCCTCAGGTACCATACTTAAACATGAGTTTGAGGGACTTTACTCCTGTCTTTTCATGCCAATTTATATTGCTACACACTACATCTCATAGAGAAATTACTTTCATACTTGTGAATAGTGTGGTACAGTGAGGTATTAGTACCTTTACTTAAGTAAAGATGATAGACAATTTAGGTATCCAGCTGTAATGTATCTTCATGGGACTAATGAACAAAAGTACAAATGCTTATCACACTCCAGACATACCCCTGGTACTCAATGTACTTGTAGATCATCCCAGCAATGCCCATGGCCACAATAGCATAGTACCAGGAGGAGATAAACATCAGAGCCAGGCACATACTCATGCCAAGAAAGGACAGAGCCCTACGGATGACACACACACACACACACACACAGGTTTTTGCATACCAAAAACAGTTTGATTATTTGCAAATACACATAATGCATGGGCCTTTCATAAAGGCTACTGTAGTATAAATCTTACAGAGATGGTCTTTGGCGCCTGATATAACCTGGACAATTGCAATGGTCTCTTAGTGATGTGCTGCAGGCAGACCTGTACTCACCAGTGGTAGTATTTAAACCTTGGCCTCCAGTTGGGTGTGCGTAAAAGAGTCTGAACTGCACAGGCTAAGTTTACAAAGAGATAGCACATCAAGAAGAACCTGTTAAATAAAGACAAAGAGAATTTTCAACATATTTGACATAGACGTCATATCATCTGTGGTGTATTTGGCCTTGACCACATAGTTCATATCTGAGAGAAATCAATGTGTAGGGTATGTTTTACACATACTTGGCATGTGTCATATTCTTGGCTTGTGTGCTTACATGGAAAGGATCGGAGCCACCATATCCAAGGAGGCAATGAGGATGCCCAGCTCAGCTATGAGACCAGTCAGTAGTAGTGCCCACGTGGGCTCCCCATTAGTCTTTCCATGACCAAACACCTGGGAGAAAAAAAAATGTACATCCCTGACATGCAGCAATGCAAATCACTTCTTCAGTGGCACTGTATAATATTCAAATGTGTTTCCAAGTCAGATATCTCCAAATGCAAACTGTTCCACCACAAGTTTTTTGGAAATATAACAAAACTGACTCTACGCTAACAGTTGTCTTTTCAGTATTTCAGTCAAGGCTGTAGGAGCCATTTCTTCATCAACAGCACGTAATGTCTGACCCTGAGAAAAGGAATGATGTTGTCCTTGGCAATAGCCTGCAGAAGTCTCGGAGCCCCAGTGAGAGACTGCAGGCCTGCCCCAACTGTAGAGAAGAAGGAGCCAATGACAATAACCCACGGGGAAGGCCAAGACAGTGTTCCCACCACCAGGTTTTTTCTGACAGCGTCCCCAAACCTGCAAGAACATATTGACCAAAGTTATGCTTTCTGTTTCTAACGTTAGATTACATTAGATTCCACAAAAGATGGCACAAAAAGTGTTAGATAGTGGTTTAAGTCAGATACAAATGAACCTACTTGTCCCTTAGAACTACGCCCTCAATACAAGAGCCAAACAGGACCACAGAACTTAAATCTGGATACAAGAGATCAAGGAATCAAGGTGGCATAAGGATGTTTATTTGTATCTGTATAACTGTAATCTGCTTTTTTGTAATCCTGTTTGAATGAGCTAGATTGTTAGTTTCACTATGTGTAATCAGCAAAAAAAGGATACAAACAAGTGAAGTGGTAGTAATAGCTAAGATTGTTCCCACAGGAATGGACTTCTGAGCATCACGGAGATCACCGGATCTGTTGGAGCCTGCCATGATACCTATATGTAAAAATACACAGGAGACAATAACAAAAAGACAGGTTAACTCTGCCCCCTGCTGGCTGGATTAGAGGGAGGTCTAAAGCTCCCTGTTGCATCTGCTGAGCGGCTTCACTGCAGTTTGCGTTAAATTGGTTGATGTTGCATCAAAAACCCTATCTGCATTACATTTTACCTTTCCTTCTTTACACTGCAGTAGCTGCTATCAAAATCACAATTTGCTTAATGATTTAAGTTTTTTACGGTTTCATGAAAAGTGCACACAGAGGTTTGTTCCACTGTTTTTTCCAGTTCATGACAATGCTATACCTGTGGCGGATGGGAAGAAGATCCCCACCAGAAGTGTGAATGATGTGGCAATGTCTGCAGACACATACATGCCAAAGTTCTCCATGCCACCGTGAACATCCACCGACTGCAGTCCTGTTTTCTCTAAGATCTCCCCTTTTTGCTGGTAGTTGCCCCACATGTTTTCTAACAAAAGAGAGTCGGACATTTCACTGGCAACAAACCCACATTAGAACAGGCTGGCATTCTGTAAGGCCCAGGTGTCAGTCATAATATTTCCAGTTTTCTAAGCAAAGTATAATCATATGTTTGTCACATATTGCCTACTGATTCTTTAAAAGCTTTTAAATTATGGCACAAGGTTCAAAATACAAATTAACATTGAAATGGTATATTAACACTGTATCATATTCCTTAAAATGTATGCCAACCACAATGATATAATTACCTAGAGCATCAAGAGCTGTTACATGTATCATTTAACCTAATCACACATGCATTTTAATTTACAGGCGAGTGATGTTATTTACCTCTAATAATCCCACTGGCCAGTCCAGGTATGCCCTGTATCTCTGTCACGTTGTTCTGGATGAAGTAGTCATCACACTGAGGGCTGCTCATGTTCCCTGGCAGACAGAACCTGTCCCACAGCTGACTGGGCACTGTGATGTTTCCCTTTATCACAGTCTTAGCACACACATCAAAACGATCTCTTACCAAAGTCCTGTTTCCCAGCATGCAAATCCTACAGCAATAACAGGGAGAAAAATAATGATTTATAATTACTCCTATTAGTCGTCATTATGTTCACCAGCATTATCATACCATCATAATCAAAAGCTAATTTTGTAATATTTTCGCATATTGATGGTGATAGGATAGACTGTGGGCTTGAACAGGAAACAATCTGACTATTTTGACTGAAAAATGAAGCAGCAAGTAATTGGTGGCAGATGGACAACAGAATCAAAACAGAGAAAAAAGGGCAAACTAATTATAGACAAACATAAATTATCTCTCCCTCGCTCACTCTTTCTATATTAATATATAATTCACACTAGTTCCCGTTAAGGCGCATGTTTATTTAAGCAAACCTTTTCTGCAGACTTACGGGAATTCGGGAGGATGAGTCATGGATTTGATTGCCCCAGCATAGATGGAGACAATTGAGATAATGACGCAGGCGAGGAAAAGAGAGGCCAGCTTGTTGACATATTTCACTCCAACAAAAACCACCACTGCCATCAGGCTGAGGCAGATAGAGCCGTAGACTCGCATGTTGTTCAGCATGGCACTGTCAGTCCCAGGGGGATCTGTGGCGTGAAAGATGGCTGCTTGGGGGACCAGATATTTCTGAGGCAGAATAAAATAACAATAGATTAGCTGTTGCATACACGGCAGGGTATTAAATGCATGTATTGGAACACAGAAGAATGTTTAGGGGTCCAGTTTTAGCTTACAAAGCAGGGATATAACTTTTATAAATTTTTTAGTAAACCAACCAAGAAGATTTCTATGGCCCCCAGTATGTACATGGCAGAAGCAAAGGTGGTGCCCAAGTAGAAGCACAGCCCCACAGCACCTCCGAACTCGGGACCAAGGGAGCGTGAGATCATGAAGTATGCCCCTCCAGCTACAACAGTAAAACAAACTGTTACACGCACAAAGCCACTGGGAAGCCTATTATTTGTATCACAAGACACAAGAGTAAATTTCTGCTGCCCCCAAGAGGAAGAAAATGTAATGGAGTTATCAAGGTCTAGCAATTTGAAGCAAAGTTTGGGTCCTGATAAAGAACTGTTTAAAAAAATGAATCAAAAACAAACACATTTATGTTGGATAAACATGCACTGAGGGACTATTTCAGTGTATTTAGCGTCAAGGTTCAAAATACTACCTGGAACGACACCATTAGTAGCAATGGCACTCATTGATATGGCTGTGAGCATTGTCTGCAGAAGAAAGAGGAAAATATGGTTGATAGAGAAAAGGTCTCACATTCAGACAGCATGGTAGCATCTATATCCCCGCATCAAGGTGACAGCCAATGGGACATGTTCCTAAACATTTAGCATGAGGGCCTGGAAGTTCATGAAATCACAGTATTAGCTACATAAGAAATGTGAGGGGAGAGTATAAGTGACAACCTTTGCTTTAATATTAGCTGCTGCTTATGTAACCATGTGGATTCAATTGAGTGGTTTAGCAATATGAACTAGCCCACACTGTTGGTGGATTCAACCCAGCGACAGCGTAATAGCGATAGTGTGTTTGAGTGCAGTACAGTATGTTTGTGTGTGTGTGTGCGTGTGTGCACTAACACATGAGCAGCACATCAGGACAATGAGAAGGGACTGCATGATGCCAGCCATCCCAACAATCCACGTCAGACGGAGGAATAGAATGACACCAAAGATGTTCTGGAGACATGGCAAGTAAACTCCCATCAGAGTGCCCATGTTGGGAGACTGATAGAAAGAGCGAGAGAAGGACGGGTGGGGAGGTGGCAAAGGGAGAGAGGGGAGAATATTGACCATGACATTTCAGGAAACAAGTGTATTGATCATTAGCATTGATTGATGTACTTTTTAAAGGTCATCCAATCATGTTATCAGCTCTTTCCATGTATCCAGCCATGGCTCGACTGCAGAGTGTGCAAAGGCATAAGCAATCAATCAGCAAGTCTTAATATAAAAGTAGAATTTGGATAGCGAGGCAGGGAGTGAGCCAGAGTGGAGGATAATGTTTCTAAACCTCAAAAGACTAAATGTACATGTGATAAAAACACGGAGACTGCTGACCTTGGGGGTCTTCCTACGTGAGGCCTGAGCACTCTCCTCCTCCTCATGCTCCTTGGCTCCCTGGGTGATGTTGGTGTAGCTGACCAAGCGGCTGAGCAAAGAGGAAACCTTTGGCCGAATGTCCAGCTCTTCCTGGAGGAAGAAAGTGGTAGCAGGTTAAATCAATGAGTTTTATTTATCATTTGACAGAAATATTGGGAAGTAAAAAGCAACAGACCTCAAATAAAGCCAGGTTCCTGTCATAGAAGTCATTCTTCTTGCTTGCAGCATCGGTGCTGCTGAGAAATGGACTGTCTTCTTTATGATTCCCATGTCCTATTAAAGAGAGGGAAACAATAAAAACAAAGCTGCTTTTTGGCAAACCTGCAATTTGAGCTACAGATCCAAAACGATATACTTCCCTGCAAATAAAGAAGTCAAGCACTGGTGTTAAAGATATATCATACCCATCCTGAACACATACACTAAAACTGCCAAGTGAATGTGCAACAATATTAGCAACATCCTGTCTTAAGAAGATGTGTATTTACTTAACAATTTTCATGGTGTAGTTGTATTAAAGAGTATCCAACGGTATCAGTGCTGATTCAGAGGCTTTTCCAATGCACCAAGAAAAACAATACTTGGAAACATTGCCATTAGTATTTGACAGTCAGTCAATGATTTTTAGAATTGAACCTAAAACAAAAACATTAAAATGATTATTTATTAGAAGTATCAATAATTATTTGACTCTGAGAGTCACAAACGTAGCTCTAATTTTGGTTTTTTTGGTTTAGTTCTCCCACATGTGGTACTTAGAATAGTGTTTTGGATAGCATTTAGCTATATATGCAAGGCAAACAATAGAGATTAACAGATGTGAACCACCGTGCATTTAAGAGAGTCCACTAATTGGAAATGAACTTTTTCTAGATTTAGATTAAGAGGAGAAACATTTCATTTGGTCAAATTAATTTTACGTAATGTTATTGAGATAAAATCTGCAGTAATAAAAAAAGGCCATTACTGAACTGTACAGAAAATAATAAAACAAAACAGAAAAGAAATGTATAATTTTCTATATCAGTGCCAGTTTTTCATGGTAATCCTCTTCAATCTTCTGTCACTATTAATTATAATTCAGCCATCATAAAAATCCCCATGTAGCAGTAAAGTTTAGAAGCAGAGTTCACGCAGTGAAGCAGCAGTGAGAGAGACACAAAGCAGCAGATACCCACAAAAGCAAAGTCCAGGTGATAAACAAGCATATAATTAGATTTTACTCTCATTAACTTCTGCTTTTGAAGAAAAGAATCAAGCAGCGATGAGCACAGTGCCGCGGGCAATTATTGCACGCAAAGTAGCACGGCAAACTTTATCACACACACATTCACACTCAAAGGCATGTGCATACCTCATTACCTAGAAATTACCTAACCTTGGGTTATTAGAGCATGTAAACTTTAACAGCGGCATCTCAGAGCCCAAATTAATCCTGCAAGAAAAAAGTCTGCCAACTTACCAAGTGGGCATGAAATAGAAAAATATTCTCATCTACACTGCAAATAGACCTGCTTTGTTCCGAGTGAGTTTTGTTGAGTTTCAGTGGTGGTCTTCACTCACCTGCGTTCTGTGTCCCACTGCTGCTCGTGTCACTGTGGGTAAGCATAGTTATGCGCTGTGTGCAGACCGCAACACAGCACTCTGTGCTCTAGCTGGGGGTATTGTCGATTACTATCCAGGACACCCGGTCACCCAGGGTGAATACTCATTCAGGGGCCTGATCAAATACATGCCTCATGCTGAGGGGGGTGTGAGGAGTGGGAAGTGGAGCGTACAGTGGTAAGTCATTCTGGCTCTCTCTCTCACATCCACACACAAACACACATGTCCCATAGAAATAGACATACTTTAGGAAGTGCAGCCTTACTGTATCCCTGTACCAGTAGTAAGTCTGGATACATTTGGATGTGACATGGATGTCTATCAGTCACAACTTATCTTCCAAGCCCTTGTTCCAAGAATGTAGCAAACAAGCAATATCATAACAATAACTTGAATTAAAATTACACACATCAAGGCCAAATTCCTTTCCAAATCCTGAAAACTACCCAGCTTGATTGTAGTGATGCCTGGGAAAAGATTAAAGTATAAACTATGCCAACACTGTCCTCTAGTGTCATCTTGATGCCATTGTTGTGGGCTAAAAACTGTTATTTTGTGTTTGAGGCAAAGAAGAGGGAATACTGCAGCTGAAACAGAGGCACTGATTAACTTAAAGAGGCATCTAGCATTCTGGGAGCAATGCAGATGTTTGTTGCACCATAATAAGCCATAAAGTAAGATATGTTCAGATGGTTCCTGGCAGGAACTATTAGTCAGTCAGTGCCGCTCCACATGTTGTGCTCCACATGAATCTCCTAATACTAAAACCTAAAATAGTTCAGCTTCTGACTCATTCTATTTGTTGGACCAGCACAACAAAAGTCACTTTAACAATGGGGCTGAAGAGACAGAGGGGGTCTCTTGTTAATAACCTGACATTAAATGTCTAATTAAAAAGATTAAAGATTAACTGCCTTGTTATGAAGGCACACAAGAGGCATGCTGTGTGCACGGAACAGCACAGAGGCTTTACAGCAGCGTGTACCAACATGTCACCTGTGCCCCCACCACAACAGCCAACAACCTCAACCAGAGGATCAAAGACTGTCTGTGCTGCAGGAATGACACAGAAGGGTGTGTGAAGGTAGAGGACTTAAGCAGCAGTGAGCACGACTTTTACTTTTTACTGACAAGCATTCAACCGCCTGCAGCTTCTTCACAAAGTTTGTTTCCTTGTCGTGATAAACAACATTAGATGTTCTCCATTGTCATCCTGTTGTTGTTGTTGTCGGTGCACGATGTGTGTGCATATTAAGTTTTGCGGTTGAACTTGTAAGAGAAAGAATACAGTATAAGATACAGTGTGTCAGTTGATAAAGGCTGCAGCTTCTCAAAAGCTAGAATTGTCTGTTGCTTCTAAACTGCAGAAAAAGAGAGGAGTAACTGTCTGGGATGGAAAAACAAAACAAATCAAGGGTTTATGTGCATGTAGATTCTGCTTAGGAACAGGTCTCCTGAGTGCCAAGTGCTTGTGGAACTGTCAGAGCTGTCTGAGCGTCGTTTTCAACACAATCAACTCCACGAGAAGATGCTATGTTGTCAAGTCTTTTTAAAGTGCAAAGGACATGACATCCAAAGAAAAGCAAACAAACTGGGGGCAAAGCTACAAAGACAAAATCAATTTATTCTGCAGAATGGTGTTTCAGCATTAGTTTACTTTATCTAGACTGCACAGCGTATGTAGACGGCATATTTGAGATTTTAACCGCGATTTTTCCAATGGACATTTTCAAAAACCACTCATTTTCAAGAGAGAAAGAGACTTCGCAGTAATGCGTCTGCACTTTTTAAAGCCGATTACACACGGAAAACAATATCGCTGTCCATTAGCTTCTTAGGGTTTGAAAAATCCTCTTTGCTAAACCTCCGCTTTAATAAACATTTAGGACTTAACACTGAGAGGCAGAGAAGTCATACAGCTTAGCCCCTTCTACTTTGCGGAGTTAGCTGGCAAGAATGTTTGACCGATTATGTGTTTGGAGGTGGTGTGTGTGTGTGTGTGTGTGTGTGTGTGTTTGCGTAAATCAGAGAAAGAGAGAGAGAGAGTCAAAGAGAGTATATATACCGTTTTCCTCCTCTGCTGTTATACGCTGCATGCCTTCAAAGCATAGCGTGATATGACCATGCTACTGGGTTAGCTAAACATGATACAACTGTTGCATGGCAGCAGCTCAAATGGTTAAAGGGTAGACTTGTTCTCCATTGTTGACTGTTTTCGGCTCATTATATGTTTCTAGGCCTGGAAAACAACCTCCCCGCTCTCAGAGACACTTTTACCTCCCACAACTGTCCTCCTTCTACCAACTTAGCTTTTTCCAATTCACTGCAAATGGCAAAATGAAAGTGCAACCAGTTCCAAGACTGAAAAACTTTGACTGAGTGTTGTTATTGTGGGAAGTAGTTCAGCTCAAGATTTTAAACCTCATTTCCTTCACTCATAAGCAGGAGATGTAGACGTTCAAACTCTGACAACGAAAACCCCCAGTTGGGACATTGTGTGTTTGCGTTTGTATACAGTGCAGAGCTAACATATCTAACATTATGTTAGTTACAGTATGGCACATTGCTGTGGAGGCAGCATAGCACTGGGCATGGAAATTGTCATAACTGCATATAACTGGGGCATGACAAGTGCAGATATACTTCCACTTTCAACGTTCGAGCCGATGGAGCCAATTAAATACCACATTTGAATGAATGCCTATATATGTTCATGAAAATGTATGTCTCAAGCCCAGTTGTGACTTAGTGAACTGCCCTGAGGAAATCACATTTCCCATATCATGGTGATTATAAAATCATTTGCATGCACTCATTGACAACTCCCACGTTCATAACACACATTTGCAGTGCTCATCTAAAGCTGAGCTGTGTCAGTCACACATGTACTCATTTACTTAAAATGTTAGCTTGATCGTTACAATCACAGCGTATCTGACGACGGGGAGGCATATAGCATATTGCAATGCAGTGCAAGGTTTTGGAAACTAGTTCTAGTTTTATATAAAGCTGTTCATTGTACTTTTTCCTCTTCTCTGGTCTGTTGCATGAAACAATGTAATTCAACTGTAGCATCAGGAAACATTAGCTGTAATGGCTGTGTTTCATGCGGAGCTGCATCGAAACAGAGCTGAGGAATGCTAACCTGCTGGGTCGTACAGCAAAACATATTAGCTTTGATGTGTGCTAATGATGAGAAAAGGACTGTTGCTCGGCCTTATTACCTCAGGGGGTAAAGGTGGGCGGAAAGAGGTGCATCGTACAATAGGCTTTCTAAAAAAAAACAAAAAACAAATTAACTAAATGTGTTGTGTCAGTGAGTGTAGAACTAATGACTAAACAAAGTGCGGTGTGTATAGGCGAATTGTCTATCTGCAGTGTTGTCGCAAAATGGTTTAATTCACTTAATGAAGTTTAAGCTGTACATTTGCTGCACACTCATAAATGTTTGCTTTGTGTGTTGCATGCACAGATCATAGACTGTGCAGACTACGGCACAGATGAACTGCTTTGTCACTGCTTTGTTTAAGTGCATGTGATCAGTTTTTGATAGACAGACAGCACTCTACTATGGAGGTAAACAGGAAGATGTTAACTGTTTATTCACTCATAATCATTCAATATTTGACCAACAAATACATTAAAGTGCATGTTGGACAAGTTTACTTCCCCTGCTCTAATGTGTTGTAACCTGACTGGACGCATTTTCAAATAACAGTATTTAACAGCAGTTATCGCAACAGAATATTAAACAGGTTTTTTCTAAAATGCAATAAAGTAGAACCCTGTTGCTATTTTGCTTGCAGTTACTTTTTCTATTATGATTTCCTGATTAGCACAACTAACAAACCTGTGCTAAATTTGAATTATTTTAATTTGCTTTCAATCACAGGAGCAACACTTTTATCTTTCATGTGTTTTGTCCAAACAATTCTTCTGATCTGGAAGTGGTTAAACTGTGATCATTTCTAACAACACCTGAAAAAAACACAGAAAAAATTGCAGATGCATAGCCACTAAATTATTCATGTGTGGTCAGGTCATGCTAAATGCATTTGACTAGCCAGGGATCCTTGGGAGGAGCACATTGGAAAATATAAAACATCTTAGCTGCTCTGCTAGTCCTGTTGTCACTTTGATGCGAATAAGCAAACAAAGATGGCAAGTGATTGGATGGCAAGAGAGTTGCATCATGCGAAGAAATGTGTGACAAATAATCTAATTAAATCACAATCTTCTTTGTCATCGATGATGTTCTCTAAAGCGTGTATTAAAGACGTGTGTGTCTGCATGCGTGGCTGTCTGAATTTGTTCCACGTCTGTCATCAGCTCCACATTTCTGCTCCGCCACAGTGTGCTTATCTCTAAGGGGCTATCTGAGTGGCACGCCAGACAGCATGACAGGAATGGTAACACTAGTTGCTTGAATTAGAGAGGGAGCACACAGCAAAGTGCTTGAAATCATCTGCTCATTACATCATTTCTCAGCACATTCTTAGTTTGAGGCAAAGCAAAAGACTTGTTTACATATTTATATTATTTACCTGTATGTTTAACTCAAAATTAGAATACTGGAAACCAATTTAATATGGCAATGATATGATTACAGTCTGCTTTTCTGACTGATATGTGTAACTATTTTGTAACTATTAAGAACAAACTGAAAACTGTCAGTTATCAAGTTTCACTCAATCACAAACGTGCACATAAACTATATATTAAAACAAAATGATTTATATTTATTAATGTATGTATGTACGATATGTTGTGTGACAGGCAGTAAGCAGTTGGTGGGATGATTCATAGTTATTTTAAATGGGAAAATAAATATTAGCTAGCTTGTTTAAGTTTGTGGTATATCATCTGTTATTTTACATTTAAAGTCTCACTTGCCTACTTTTCCTTTAAGATTTCTTAAGGTATCAATCATTTTTATCTAAAGCATGTGGATTATAACACCACAAGCCGTCTTTAAAAGTAACACATAACATCCCCCTGTCAGCAGGAAACTAGGAAGAACAACACTATGCAAAACTTGAATTGTGAAAGCTATTCAGGGCAGCTACCCTTGCCCAGGATTATAGCACGGTTACAATGACTACAGTGTTGTTTCTGTCCTGTGCTGAACAGAGCCAAGTTCAGAGTCAGAAACAGACTCTGCACTGTGTCACTTCCTTCGCACTGCAGACGTCAGAAACTGTAGCTGACACATGCAGCATGGAGGCCCTACCGTACCCAGACCCACCACTCCCATGATGAAATCATCCAGTGCTCGCAGCCACTTTTAGATTGTTTTACCGCAATGGATTCTTCCCCTCCCAACCTTTTTCTGCTGAAAATGTCATAATGTTGCATTTAAAGCTGAAGTTTAGGAATTATTAAGTGTATACATGCTAAAATTACTAGCTACATATCCAGACTGCTCTCTGCACTCACTACTCTTACTCTTAAACAAGACATTTGAATTTATTTTTAAAACAAGTCTTATTAGATTCTAAAATAACTCTCGTATCATCCACACTGACACGAGGAGCTATTACTGTTTAGTTCCCATGTGTTTGAAACTTAATGGTAACATACTGTGAGCCCTTTGCTCCATCTGCTCATTCATCATTGTCCCACATCCGTCCTCTTCTCCTCCTCCTCACCCTTTCCACCACAGCATGTAGTCATCCTTGCAGCTATCCACTGAGTTCAGCGTTTGCCGTTGTTGTCAGACTTGGGTGAGTTACAAAGAATTATGACAGCAGGAAGGCAAGGGAGACAGTCACAGAAGTGTATGAAACTCAGTCATAAAACTTGGGGGTTATATCAGGTCACCTGCTTTTCCTTCCCCTCTGTCACTTTAAACTTCCGTGGGGCCATAGTACAAAGCTTAGACTGAAACCAAAACCACTACTTTTTAACACTTATTGAGCGCTGTTACGTGCAGTATCTTAAGTCTACTAACGTACATGACCACAGAATGCCATTTGACTCTAAAGAGGGACTTCCATGCATTCCAGAAATATACAAGCAGACAGCTAGGTCAACATGTGCTGAGATTCCTGCTTGTTATGCTTCAAATATCAGTCCACTATGGCTCACCGAAGGTTCTGCATGTTACTGCTTGATACATGTATACTCACACATTTACGCAGAAACACACATCCTCCCCTTGTTTTATTTATAGATTCATCGACACAGTAACAACCAGTTAGATGAGTCTTTGGCCTTGCGCTCTCTGATCATTCCGATGTTGTTCGTTTGTCTGGCGCTCACAGCTGCCATGACATTCACTGCCAGACAGTACTGTAATATAAATGAATGGCCAGTCAGTGTGTGGTTTTTGTGCACCCACATTGTCCTCTGGGCCCTTGGTGAAGCGTGGGTGCTTCATTTGAAGACCACACCCATGTGCCTCTTTTATTAAAAAAACTCTCTTCCCTCAGTTGGTTTACTCCCTCAGCCAGCACAAATCAGCACTGCTCTCACTTAATCCCACAAGCTCCTCTCCTTGTCCTCCTTTTCTGTTCTGTTGGGGACGGCCCCCCACCCTCAGCCCCATCTTTCATTCTCAGTCTTGATACAGCGGAGAAACAAGTGAGTGACAGTGAGAGACAAGCTGAGGCAGAGAAGCGAGGAGGGTGAAATCTGCTCCTGTGTTGTTGAGCAGCCAATCTCTGTGAAAGGAAATCCTCCCTTGGCACAAAGAGAGCTCCATCTTTTGTGCAAGGAAGCACTTGAGGCCTTTTCTAGTTGTGGTAGTACCAGCCCCCCTGGCGCAGTCCCACCCCTGTTGTGCCTTTCCCCACGGTTCTCACCCCTTTCATTGTTTTCCCTTTGTTACTTGTCGGTCCCTGAATTTATTTTAAAAGGCCTCCTTTGCTGCCAAAAGTAGTCCAGAAAGATAAGAGGAGTATTTCTACAACTTTACCCTAAGTGAGCTGTCAAAAACAGACCTGTCTGCTATAGGAAAAGCATTCTCTGGCCCTGGAGAATTGCCATGGTAACCATACAACCAGCTGTTCATAGGGCGCTCAGGATATGGCGAAGTTTTCCCCATGCTGAGCTTTTTCCAGCTCATCAAGTATCACTTCCAGGGCAAATTCTACAACTTCCAAATTAGTCACCTTGTTTCCAAGTCAGTAGATAAAGAGCTTGGTAAAAGTTGTGAGACTTACCATCAGAGCTGACAGTATCTTGATGATCAGGGTAGTCCTGTCCAGTGTCCCTGTAATCCACCCAGTTAATCCCCTCTAGACTGTCGTAACTGGACTGAGCTTGATCCTTCACCGGTACCACTGTGAAGTGAGGCATGTTTTCATCACTCTCCTCTGCGTCTCCAGCTCAGATTCAACATAGCAGGCTAGCTGTTAGCCAGCCTCAGTTCAACTCCCACTAATGGCAACTACATTCCACTACACTGCGCTCACTTCCTCTGAAGGGTATTATCATACTCCCCGCCCACAGGCCAGCCCCTCCTGGGCTTTTTGTGCGCACAGAAAGGGTATGAAGGGATGCATTTGGAAAGATGCACACACCCCCCACCAAAGGGGAAAGAGTGACCCGTGGGGCACGACTTGGATTGAAGAGTTTGCATTGTCATCTCTGAGTCATGTAGACTGAGAGGGTGAGAGAGTGTAGAGTGACCCCTTCGTGCTGTATGTGTCATAATGACAGCTAACAGACTGAACCTTGCCTGTACAAGGTTCAGACAGACGATCCTCTGTGTGTGCAGGCCTTTCCCCAAAGCACACACACAGAGTAGACGTGGCAGTTTGGAAAATAATCAAACTGCATTGGTGACTGGGAAGCACAGAGTGGAAAAGAGAGGGCAGGGAAGAGTAAAAATACAGCTTGTCAAAAAGAGAGGAAACACTAAATGATCCCAGCCCCCATTCCAACTGTTCAAACAGCTGAACATGTCATTTCAGCCTTTGACCCCAGGGTCAGTGAGAATATGAAATCTGTCTCTTTCCCAAACATTTTCTAAATCATTCACTTCAGGACAATAAATCCATGTGGAGTGTAATATCTTATGAACTGAAATGGCCATTAGCTTTGTAGCCAGGAGGAAAGGCTTGCAGAATGTGAAGTTCACCCTCCTCTTTCCAAGAATAGTAGCTACTCTTAAACCATAAAAGCAGCGGATCAAAGACTTTCTAGTAAGGCTGTTATTAGAGGTCCTCTTTAAGGCAGTTTCGGATCTTTCTGCTGCTCTTGTTTGGATTGCAGAGGCTTTGTAAACTGCCCTGGTGTCTTGGCTGACTTTTATTTTTTTTACTCGGTTTTTAAAATAACTATGTTTCCTTTAAAACAAGAGCACAAGTGTAATTCACTAACTTGACTGACATACATGGCCTAAACATATTTATACACTTAAATAACATATTTTAACACATGCAAGACAAACTTTTAAAAGAAGAGAAAATTAATACAAAAGATATATAATCCACAGAAATACTGACATCTTTATCCAAGAGCAGGTTAGCTCTTATTAGATGATTGTTGTAGATGTAAAGTCACATTCACAGAGGATGCCCTGCCTTTTGAGACACTGACACCACATGTTGGGATCTGTTTTCCATGAGATATTCAGGTTGTGTAAACTTTACATAGACGGTATCACAATAGGATGTGACCCCCTAATGTCAGGAAATCCTAGTAACATGATGACTAGGTTGAAAGTTAGATAAGAAACAAGTGAAATTTTCAAATGTCTTCAGTACTTGGTTCCTTGGTGCTCTATCCGACAATAAAACCTGTAATATGTTGTCTTCTCTCTCTTGTCTCCAGACAGTTTGAGGCTTTGACCTAATACAAGCCATTTCTTTGACTGACTTGCTGGCTCCGTATAGCAATACAAACAGGGATGCCATCAACCATATAAGGTTATTTCCTAGATTGACTAACCCATGCAGTGCTGTGTACCACTGAGGGTCAGTGAGCAGCAGGCAGTCAGGCAGCCCCTAACACACTCTTTTCTTCCACCACAATTACTCGGCCTTGTGGAAAGACATGTAAGCAGGAGGGGCAGGTCCCAGGAAACATGAGGCCCAAGGGGTTTAGTTTGTTTACAGAATAGGGAGAAACCTGAGGATCTGGTGGGAACTGAAAGAGCTCGACAACAAATGATAGGCACGGGTTTAGGAGGTAAACAGGTAGGTGGGTTACCGTTTCCCACTAGACAGCTTTGTCTTTCAGTGTTAGTTTGTGAACTGCCATTGTCTTCTCATGCACTTGAGTCAATGTGGTGCTTGAACACCTGTGGAGCCAAAAGATAAGGGGAAGGATTCGACCATAACTAACTCCCCATCTGCTGACCTTCATTCCTTAATGCAGTATTTTCATAACTTCATGAAGTTCATACTTTTCTGCCCTGCGATTTTAGCTATCTCCCACTAGATGGCAGCCTCATACCTCAGGCGCTCTGCAAATACATTCGTTCTTTTCAGCCTCTAGATAAAAATGCATGTGATCTCCTCTAGGTGTCAGGCTTTTAATGCTTAATACATACAGCAGAGTTACATACAGATATATAGAGTTACCACATTGTATTTCATTTGGCAAATCTTACCAACGATACTAGAAAGAATACATAATCCTTAAAACACACTTTTTCTTGAAGCCTATATGAATAACAGGATTTTCACAAACTTGAAATGTTTGAAAACAAGAAAAAAACCTTTTTGACATTAAAAAACATCTCCACAACTCAGGCGAGTCCATGCTTATTTAACCCATTTATCATCCTTACTCACACATGTACTTTCTTTCTGCTTTCTTCAGATACTGAGGAGAAATGATGGGTTCAGGAAAAAAAAGATACAGGGAGAGATCAAATGCAGACCCTATAAGGTGAAAGGAAGTCATGAGAAAAAGACAAAGTAAATGGAAACATTAAACATATGGATTAAATTAAACGTGTGTCCCAGACCACCCACAAGCACAAACACACACACACACACACATACACAGGCTCATATGTAGGAAGTATAAATATGGTATAATATAAATATGCAAGAAAAGCAAACTATTTTTTGTCATTTTTGTGACATACATTTTGTGATTTAAAAGACATCAGCAATATAAATTCATCTTATTATTATAAGTAATTATCATAGTAATTGCAATTGAAGTAATATACTTACTGGCTATGAATTTTATGTATTAAAATACAGTGTTTGGTTTTTATATCAACAAATACAAATGTCTCAACAAGGGAAAACATTCAAAAGAGAAATTAAAACAATCAGAGTCAAGACTCTTCCATCACCAAGAGATGAGGAAAAGGAATTATGGAAAAACACACAATTAAAATACAGGACAAATAAAAAAAGACTGCAAGTGGTAAATACCACTTTTATCCCCAGAAAACTCATTTAACCATAAAAATGTAGTACAACATCCTGTTTCAGCACAAAACCAGGTAAGTACACCAACATCACCACCACTCTTCCCCTTGTAGAGCAGTCACAGATAAGCTTAAGAGTAATGTAAGAAGGCAGAGAAACAGAAAAAAGAGAAAATCAAGAAGAAAACTGGAAAGAAACAGTACGTTAGAAATAGAACTTGCCATCATGCAAAATGTTGGTGGACATATCAAGTTTCATTTATGGCCAGGAAAGAGAAAAACAAAGAAGAATATATGAAATATGAGAGAGAACACCATGTGTCCTACAGGCAGTTTACATACATTTAATACACTGCTGGCAAAGCCAAGTGACCGCAACACATGTGTGTGTTAGCAACATGCAAATATATGACCGCAACACATGTGCGTGTTGTTAGCAGTATTCAAATATGTGTCTCCTGATTGACAGTCTTGCAAAAACAGACTTGGTCTCTCCCCCAAAATAGCAATTTTGCACTTCTTATGCGTATAATGTGGAATACAGAAGATAAAAGATGCATGCACTGCAACTGCAAAGGGCTGCTTAGATGTGGTGCAGCTAATAGACTGTAGTCAAAATGAAAATGTAAAATGGGAGTGGTAGCAAAAGGAGCACCTTCTGTCCACCTAAAGGACCCCAAGAGAGGTGAACAAAGTTTCCAGAGGGGGCTAAAAGAGATTACGAGTCACCAATTTCAGTGGCTTCACCTGGTGAGCAATTTGGGCACATCAGTGAGAACCTAATGGTCCTGCATGTTCCTTAGTAAACTAAACACTGAGATTCAGGCCTTTACTTTGGTGACAACTGACAAGTGCCAACAATTCACATTACAGTTGCTCATGTCATCAGTTTCTTGCTTCATGATGACCCTATAGCCAGTTATAGATCATTTCTGGAGAAAAAAGACAATGCAGGCAAGTAATGGGCTTTCGAGTGAGTAATGTAATCAAGCAGACTGAGCAGCATCCCCCACCTTCATTGTGTCCAATGCACAACTGAACAAACCTGGCTTGGTCTCTTCTGCTGGTGCCATGAGTCTAATAAACTTCATGAACATGAAAAATACATGGAGGGACAGTTTGTTGTTAAGTTATTCTCTGAAGAGAAAGGTTTATATAACTAATTTCATAATTTCTGCTATGTAAGCTTGTAAAAAAACCTGTGATGTGAAATAATCACCTTTCAATGTGTTTCTCAGATTTTAACAAAGTGATCTTTTCCCACAGTCATTCTGTCTACCCTCTAAGAATTTCATGAGATAGAGAACAACTTTAAAGACAATTGTCTGAAGGAGGGGATTTCTTTGCATTTTGAATGAATGGTACTTAGCTGCATAGCAAAATCTAATTGGTTGTGAAAGCTAAGCACCTCTTGTCTTTCTACCAGTGACATTGATTAGGATTTTCTAATACTGTGCCTGGGGGGACTTAAGTCGATCCAATTACCTTTGGCTGCCATCATTAGCTTGACGTGGCCTCAGGGGCCCTTTCGCTTTGTCTCTAGCACTGAAGATCTGCCTCTGTGGACAATGAATGCCATGCAAGCTGCTTTGGTGACTGAAAGGTTGTCCGTGGTATTATAATGCCTCCATAACAGCTTTTCCACTCCAGATGGCTAGACTGAGAGCAAAATCAGGTGGCTTCAGTTTGTGGCTCTATGGGTCCTGTTCCTACCATACAAGATGATAACTTTAACATCACTCACTGTATCACATAAAGAGATATTCGGCTTCCCAGTGAGGCATATTTTGCCTCTTAACAAACTGCCTTGACACTTGATAAAGAATTACTCACCCATTTTTAAAATCTGGGTCACACTTTGTTATGTTACCTCTCTGTAAATCTGATACGTTTGAGGCTTGACCCTGATGGTGTGGACATCTAACACCAAGAGCATTCTCCAGATACGGATGATTGCTTTTATTTGATAGGAAAAGGCAGTTATTGAAGCAGTATCTTATCTTAGTAGTATACATTTTCATTTATATACACTGTAACTTTAGAGTTAAGAGAAATCTCTGGTCACTTCTTCTACATTTGTTTCTATTTGAAAAACAAAAGTGCAAATGCATGTGGATTAATTATGCTAAAGAAAATGTGTTCGCTCATTAAATTTTCTTTGTTTCACCATATTCTTATTTTAAATGATCTATTGCCACGGACACGGAATAATAATATAGCATATACCGTATTTCAATCTCCACAACGACATCTCCCCTTAAGATCTTAAAACTAGTGAAACAGCGCCCCTCTGGGCTGCCATTGGTTTTACATCTCAGTCAGTTTGTGTGGTAAAAGATAGTATTACAAGGCTAACGGAAACAAAGAGAGACCCCAGGTGAAGCTTGTTTACCTTGATTAGTAACTTCCCGCTACCGGGAAATAGTAAACGGTTATTCCGGGGTATTGTGGGATAACACCTGCTACCCTGGCTTAGTCAGCAACAATAAATTGAGGTTGCAGGTTTCTCAGTAGGCCTTTTTGTAATAAAAGTGGTGTATTAGTGGAACTGTACCACTTAGACAGCAGCAGCAGAGTTCCTGGATTTCTGGTCAAACTGACTGACGCTGATGACAGGATAATGTTCCCCATGGACTGTAAAATTAGACACACACTTGTGGAAAAAATAAGGACATAGTTGGCAAACCTGTGGAAATGACAGAATTAGCCATAACGTCAATGGACTGTGCTGTGGGAAAACACTACATGTGGTTTTTTCAAGATTTTGCCACCATGCAGGCCAAGGGTCTTCTGCAGGTAAGTCAGACAGCTTCCTCCTCTCTGCTCTGTTTTCCTGAAATAAAATGGCCGCCGTCCCTGTCTGCGAACAGAACTGTGCGATGGGCTTTTTTACACAGAACAGACATAAACATGTCACCATAGGCAAAAGCAGAGCTGTAATTTGTTATGTTAATGTGGTTTAAATCTATTTAGCTTCATTAGTTTGAGTGTCCGTTTGACATTGGACACTTGATTTGAACTGAGGTTTTTAATTCTGTTAGTGACGCCATTTGTTTTCCTACTAGCACAACTCAAAATGCTTGTGGAAAAAGACCCGTTGTTGAAATTTCACATTTTTAGTTGTCAAATCAGCTGTCAGTGGCTATAGATCATTGTTTGTAGCCTTCACGGAGGTCTAGTGGTTTTCTTCTGGAATGATTCATCTCGGTTTGTTTTTAAGCTGGCATGCATGTTGATTTTGATATGCACCTCGGGAGGGAATACAACAAGGTCTATTCTTGTACCGACAGATTGGAGTGGTAATGACATACATGCATTTTAATGTGATTCATTGTAGGCACCTCAAGTCTACTCAAGTCTCATGTCTTTGCTTTCTTTTATCCCAACACTAGTATTCTTCTGTATATTCCAGTAGATATGCCATCTGTTAGACAAAGATTGAGTCAAAGTGCTTTTCCCAGTCTACCCTGCGTCAGAGCTACAAAGTCAAAGCAGGATAGTGGTGAAGTTTTATTTTTATAGGATTTTTGTGTCTGGCATTGATTGTTGTAGGGTTTGGGCCCTGGGTCGGAGGTAGGACGCTGTAATCCCTTTGAAAGTTGCTCAGTGGCCTGTGAAGCCAAAAAAAACCCCACTTCCTGCTGTAACGAAAATTACCAGGATGAAAGCATACTACACATGCTCCGTGAGCCACTGTCTTCCAACCAGCTGAGACAGATAACCTCCACTAACTTGAATGGGGATAAAATCACTTAATTGTGCTGATCCTCTGGAATTTCCAAACACCATCAAACCAAAAGGACCAATGAGTGATAGTGCAATGAGTCATTTTGGGTGGGATACGTGCACAACTTTACAGCTGCTTCTTCCACTTTGTAATTTTACAAGAAAAAGTGTTTTTGGCCAGTATGAATCACATGCAAGGCTGGGTATTGTTTGAAAAAAATGAGAATAACAATAGTCTGATACCAACTGATCACTTTAGTTGAGACACTTCTTCTACTTTACTTGAGAGCCATCATGTGAATGGAAGCATTTAGTTGTGTAAAATGCCACCATTACTCCCAAGTCTTCCGCAGCATGTGGTGTCTTTGCATACCACTGAGGGACAAGCTACCTCTTGAGCTGTGGTAATGTACACTCTGTAAACAAAATATACACAGGGCTGCTGAAACTACTTCACAGATGATTCAAAACCAAATTTTAAAACTGCAGGCTAAATTTTTGTTTTTATTCATAAACCTGAGGATGAATGGGGACCAGATGTCAGGACTGAGGAACTTCAGACTCAGATCTTTTCCGGGTTTTGTTACGCTTGTTTAAAATGGCAAACTAACCACAACATCAGTCGACAAGCATTGTTTGTTATCTTGGCCACAACAAGGTGCAGATTATTGCCTTTACAAACACAGAATGCACCTCAACAGTGTATAGACTTTCAGTAAACCACCCTCTCAGCTTCTTTTTCCCCTCTTACTCTTATGTCCGATCCTCCTTTTTTGGTAATATTACCATCATCTGCTATATTGAAATATAATGGAAGTCAAGGGGGCTTAAAGATTGAATTATTTAATGAGCAAGTCGTATATCAGTCAGGTTCATGTATGGTTTGTATTCACAATATGCAGCTCCTAACTGCTGATACATATCAGTGGTGTCACCATGTTATAGTTTTTGTAGTTTTTGTTATATGCTGGTTGTTTGAAGTGACTTTGATTTGATATTTTCTGAAACGTCTTTAACAGACTTGGTCATTTTCATTTGCCGTATGTATTTTTCGACTCCTTGAAAATTGTAGAAATCTGACACTGAAAATAATGGGACCCTGCATATTCTGTAACTGTGATCTTTGTCATAATAATTCATCTGGTTTCAGCAAAGGGTTTTGTCAGACTCCAGGTCAGCTTGCAGACTTTGAGCAGCAAAGTAGTCAGATATGTTTCTCTAAAATACATTTACACTCTCTCTCTCTCACTCACTCACACTCTCTCTCTCACGCACACACTTTTCCATTCTGTGAACCATCTTGTCAAAAAAACACAATTATACTGCATATCCTCCAGGTTATCTGTAATTCCCCCTGTAAGCCCCTCAATTCCTTTATAATGTCTGTGGAACTCAGCTCCCACACCAGATGCCCTGGCTGAGACCATAAATTTGTCTGATAAGAAAACGGCTCAGATAACATAGCCCTGTGTCTCTTCTCACACATGCTTGATGCACATGCTTTTCCTTACTCCAGAGATACATGGTGACAAAGCAGGACAACTAACTGTAATGTAGAATACACAGCATGTTTGATCACACGTGCGAAGGACAAAATCTGTTTCAAAAGTGAAGTCACATTTACTTTTCTGTGACATTCTTCATTTTGTTGTCAACAAGGAAGTTTATTTCTCCACTATCTTATTCCGCTGTTTCATCCTTCCAGAACATACTGTTAGTAGTTTGCATGATAATTGCATCCTTGATTAATGTAGTGCCACTCAAAATCTGCTACAACTTTCTTTTTTTTTTGTGAATCACATAAAAGCTTTGCTTGGTATCGCTTAGAAGGACACACACACATGCACACACACACACACATATCATCCTCTCAGGAAATCAGCTGCTGATGGACAGGATAACATCAGGACCATGCTCATTCTGTGACAGATTGCAGACTAAGAACCAGCTCAAACTGGATTACAAATGCGAGAGTCAAAGAGATATAGAGAGAGGAGGAAGGTAAAATCAGCGTGGAAGAGAGATGGAGAAAACCGAGAGGGAAGCAAGGACCAGACACCCGAAGAAGAGGCAGAGACATTAATCTGGGGTTAGGTGAAAACAAACATTCTCTGCTCACTCAGCACAGGACGGGTTTGTGTTTTCCTATCCTGCTCTGCTTTGTCTTTGTAGATAGCCATCATCGGACGTCATCTAACCTCTGTACTTTTCAGCATAACATTGCGTAATGTTAAACAAAAACATTTTCCACAGATGTGCAGCTGTAAACATGAAGCTTCTGGAGCTGCTTTTTTGTTTTATGAAATTACTGCAAAAAGTGGTCTTGATTCGCCTGAAAAGTGATAATTGATATTGAGTAGCTGTCTGGATATAATAAAGCTGACCATTATTGACTTGGGTCTATTAATTAGAGGAACAGGAAGCTCACAGCATGCAGTAGTATGGAGGTTTATTCATGTACACCTCAGTTTTTGAATTACATTGCACAAAGTCCATTATAGAGAGAGAGTCAGATGCTGATAAGTCTAATCAGCTTTTAGTAGGCAGGGATAGGATTGTGGAGAGGAAGTAACGGGAAAAGGTTTCCATGTATGAGTGTTTCAGACAGACACTACCTGTGGTCCATCTGAAGCCGACCTGCTTAGACTTCTGTAATTTAGCACATTTTCATTTCGGTTTGCAAAGCACTGCAAATTGTTCTTGACTACAGAAGGAACGAGTCAGTGTACTGTGAAAGAAAATCTCTAATCTCCAACTGGATGGAATTCCTCTCCTTAGGGCTTCTAATTACCAAAATAGCACTTTGCTTTTCAAAATACTTCCCATGAAGATGACTGGATCGTTCAACACAAATTTAAGCTGCAGGCATGCAGTGACTTGGGATTTCTGCCGCAGTTACATCCATCATCTACTTATCTCTTTGACTCACTTCCCTCTCTTCCTCCACGTCCCCCTTTCTATACAAGAACAAACTGTAATGCTTTGTTCTGGTTCATGGAGTTCATCTTATTGACAAATTACGTAACAGCTTGCCACTTCATTTGAAGTAGCCTTGCCTACCATTGCCTAAAAGATTCCCACATGATTTTAATTTTTCCTAAATATGCAACAATAGTATTTGAATATTCATTTACAATATGATTTACTGACATTGGCTATGAAGCTGCTCTTGCTGTTGCCGATACCTACACATACAGCCGACATCATTATTGTATCATTTTGTGGGGCAGTGTTTTTAACTACTGGACAAATATAATTCCGATATCCAGTTGTCCTTTTAACTCCAGTTTGGTTTTTACTTGACTTTGTTTGCTAACCATTGCTGTACTCGGCCCTCTTGCTGTCTAGTGCTGGACAGCTACGCTGGCTTTAGCTTGTCTGGCTGGAATGAAGTAAAGTTGAGGAGAGTGTGGGCAAGGCAGCCAAATCCACGGTGAACTAAATTGTTAAACAACAAGAATTAAAAACTGAGTTATGTGTTAATCTTCCAGGCAAGGCCTCCTCTCTCTCTCTTTCTAGACGCTCCCTACCTTTATTGATGGGAAAGTGTCACAACCTGGTTGAGTCTTGAAATGTGCTGTTAATGTAGTTAAACTGCTTGAGGCTGCGCACTGAAACCTGCACTCCATCACAGGACGCTTCAAAGCACAGTGTTATCCAGCATCCACAGTGCATGATCACTGAAGTTAAGCACATAAGATTCCACATAAATAGCCTTAGAACATAGAAATAGTAGAAATAGGAACATGAACGTCCAGGAAAATGATTTAAAAGGCAGATGTTGGCCTGGATTTGTTTTATACCACCGTCACAACAACTGAAGTTGTTTGTCACGGCTTGTTGTAGACGCTCAGGCACAATAAGCACCATGGACAGGGCCCGGTGAAGCTTTCAATAAATTTGGAAGTTTCCCAAAAGTCACATGTGTAAGGAATCAAGTTTCCTCCTGGGCTGTGTGTGATTTGTTGTAGTTATTTAAGCTGTTGTAGAAACTCGGGTGGCTTCGTCACATATTTTTTTTTCTTTCTTATCCCAAGCGGCTGCTATACTGAACACTGAATTCATCACTTAGTTTCAGGGTTAATTTAACTGGCCTCTCTGAAGGAAC
Organism: Datnioides undecimradiatus; assembly: GCA_008933995.1. Classification (NCBI taxonomy): domain Eukaryota; kingdom Metazoa; phylum Chordata; class Actinopteri; order Lobotiformes; family Datnioididae; genus Datnioides; species Datnioides undecimradiatus. Next base: position 2,349,597 of record WARS01000060.1, read on the forward strand.
CCAGTCTGGCCCCTGCATCTTAAATTAGCCAGAACCGCCACTGATTATCACTGGTGTAAAAGCACTTACAAAGCCCGACCGAATGTAAACCATATTACGCTAACTCTAAATAAAGAGGGGGTTATTAAGAGGGGGTCATTGTTTGGCACACACAACGTACATACTTAAATAAATGCATACGTGTATACTCCCGGTACATAAGGAAGTAATGTAGCTGCACGTGAGCTGTTATAATATGAAACCTGCTATAATATGAAACATTTTATTTTCACATCTGAATATGTTTGCAAAATTGTAAAAAGTGGCAGTATTTTGTTTTTTTTGTTTGTTTTTTAATATGCTTCCTCTCTGCACTTTGTTTTCCAAGTTCCCTTGGATCTGGTTCTGATTTGATTCATTTTTCATTTCTATGTCAAGGCAAGACAGAACTGTTCCTGTTGCTGAATCTGATGTTGTAGAGATAAGCAAGGATGTGAACTGAAATTTGGGGTCAGCGTAACTCAATCGCACACTGATCTGTTCTTGTTTTTATTTCATTTTTTAAATGATTGAATAAACACAAATGTCCCCAGTGTCAACGGTAAACATTTTGGTCAGATGTACATCAGACTCCCAAGTACAGACTGCACATAGGATCCTAAGGTCTTATCCTCACTGCACTGTTCACCCTCTCTGTGAACATTTGGAATCACATTGAAGCCTGTTAAGGAGCGACATGATGGATTATAGCGGTCACATAATGAGCTGAAAACAGAAGAACAAAGCAACCACATTCAAGTCATTAAATGAAGGTTTGATCATTTCATTGTTATCATGCTGCTAATGCCACGACACAGTGTTACATAAACAAACAGCATTCAGTGTATAGAGTGTGATGATGAATGTGGAGAGTTGTGAACTGTCTACATTGGTATTTCAACATCAGTACCTCAGTCATTTTTACATCTTATGTTGTAAACACATTTTTTTAGAGCTACACTGTGACTATTTTTAAATCTGAACTTCATAGTCACCCTCCCAGAAGGATTTCTATCAGATTTTTCTGGTCTGCAGTGGAAGCTGCACGTCTGCATGTGTGATCACACTAAGTAGTGTGTGTGTGTGTGTGTGTGTGTGTGTGTGTGTGTTTTTCTTTTTTTTTTTTTTTTAAGTATGTATATGTACAGACACATGTAAGAATGCGTGTTCTTCGCCATGCATAAATACTATGGGTCTTTCAAACATACATCTGGTAGCTTTAAGAGTACTTCAGATAGTGAAGAACTTACAAGCTGCTTTTCCACAGCGGGCTCAAATAAGATTTATGAACTTTAGCTTATTCATGTGTGGCCAGCAAAGCATTACTAATATTAACTGTAGGAAGACCATTAATAGTAGACCTTTTGAAAATCTTTAAGTTGACATGTGATTTATCACACAGTGGGAGGGGCACAGATAATGGCTTAAACAACTTCTACAGCATATTCCTCTAATATTGTTTAACCGCAGGGTATACATGTTTTGTGTTTCCAAGACATGGACTAATCTGTGTGCTGGTGTCCAGGTTGAATGACCCGAGGTCAGAAATCCTTACTAGCTTCTGAGAAGCTGTGGCCATATAAATATATCTTCTGTTGGAATCAGTCTTTGATTAAATTTATTTGATTCATGTCCGTTTTCACTTTGGAGACAGGAAACAGGCACCACTTTTTATGGAAACCTTTATTTCTATAGATAAAGACTGGGCTGAAAACACAAGTGAGGAGGAAAAGGTTGTATAGTCTGTTAGATTTCTATGATTCTTGTGAGGACTATTTAGAATTAGTCCTTGTTGTATGGGGTGGCCCAAGAAATAAACAGGAAATACATCATCCAGAGAGTGTGCCCAGGGGAGGAGAGGAGTTTCCTGCCTGTGAGAAATGCTGGCCATCATGCCATGCCCACAGCTGCTCTGTGGTTGCTCAGTGTTAGTAATGTTGTATGTGGTTACACCACACCGAAAAAAGGGTGTAACGTGACTCTGTGATAAGTCATTTACCTTCAACTGGGAGTTTTGCATAGAAAAATGCAACTGCAGAATCAAGAAATTCAGTGATTTATATTTGGCTTTGATAAATGGAAAACACCTAATGGGGCAATTTATCTATCAACATGGAAGAACAGTCACAGACTAAAGTACCACCAAATATTTCTGTTAAACCTTAAGCACTGAAAGATTGTTGTCACAGTTGGACATAGTAGTGGAAAAGCTCATCGCTCACTGAGCTTCCTTCACATTTCCAAGAAAAACAGCAGAATATTTTCTGTACCAAAGCCAGAGACTGACATCTGACATTTTCTGTTGACGCTCCAGAAGCTTTGGATTTAACCACACACTGCCGGCCAATACGTCAGCAACGAATCAGATGATTATGTGACGTGAAGTTATATTCATCAGACATGATGAGCGCTCACAGTATAGTACTCTTTAAGGCACATGGTTCAAATGACTCATATAGTTTCATTCATGTGAGGGAAATGACTTGTAATCTGAATATTAAGGTATAATTTTTGACACTCCCAAAACTGGATCATAAATTTCTTCACCTTGAAGTCAGTTGAATGTCTCTTCTGCCTGCCTTCCTCCCATCATTGCAGTCACTTGGATCCTTATTACAGTCTTTGCTTGTATGCGTCATGGAAACACTGTAGGTCAGTAGCTACCTAACTAGTTTAATACACTTTACTTTGTTACCTTTAGAGCTTGTGAAGTAGATTAAGTGTGTATAGAGAAACACTAACTTCTAACCTTAAGTTAGTTTAGCGAGCTAACATGGAGAGAGAGTTCTTTCCAACTACTGTTTAAATAGTCACACTGTTTAGTTAGATCTCATTAAAATAAGAGCTGCCACTAAATCTGACTGAAAGATGAACTATTGCTGCATCCATGCTGCTCATAACAATTGCATATCATATGACCTATGCAAATATGATTAAATGGTTTTCTTTTACTTTAACTACAGAAAGCAAAACTTTAATTAAGGTTTAATCCTCCTCAGAGCTCTCAGAACTAACTTTTCCATGACGGCGACTTCACTGCTCTCCTTCTGTCAAGATTCTCTTCATGAAGTCTACGCGCCAACCACAAAAGGTTTTACTGCTCAGTCACATGGATTATTCCCTGGCAATTGGATTATGAGTATAGAGCAAGTCTTCAGTCTAAAGAGGCGCATTAGAAAATGGCTCTCCTTTGCCCCAATCACATTAGTGCTGCACAGAGCTGCCAATTAAGAAGCAGTCTATGGTGGTCCAGCTTGACTTTTATTGGCTAAACAAATTTGATGCAAGTTTGTGGTTTTGACCTTTCTGCTTCATTAAGGTACAACTGCAGGCATTGAGCAGTCGAGCAAAGATGAGATGGAAAAGGGAAACTATTCAACTCCTACTTCAAAATAACAGATCATAGGTGCGATTATATGTAGTGGAAGGGATCATTATCAAATTAGTCTGATCTAAGGGAAGAAAAGTACTTTTTTCTTACCTAGCAAAATTATGTTATATCCAGTACAAATACACTGTCCCAATAAAAACTATCTCGTATAACAACATGTTCTAATAGTCACACTTGTGATTGTTGGTGTAACTGTTCCCTAGACCTAAAACTTGTCTAGTAAATTTGAGATTTTTGACTTTATCAGTAGGTTTGCTAACCACCTTGAATTAAAACCAGAAACTAGTGAACTTTGACAGCTCCAAACACCACCTAAATACTTACTGATTTTTGATGCCCATCATTGGTTTTTCTCATCATGAATCTGCAGTGATGTTGTTATGGATTGGCTGTTGTACTCGCGTAGGTTAGATCTAGGCCAAGGTGAACGTTTTCTTAGCATTGAGTGACTACTAAAGCTGCAGCATTCCAGTAAGACCAGTGGTGAGCAGAGATTGTCTTTGTGCAACCACAAAAACCCTTGCTGTTTTCAGTGTAGTGTGCACCCATGCTGTGTCATACAGAAAGCCACACAGTTCAGGTCATTAGTGCCGAATTTCCTCCCTCAGATGCCTCTTCGGAAGGTGCAGTAGAGCTCTCTACTGAGAGTTTGACCCTGGGAGACAAATTCACACCCAGGTCTGGACTGGTTACCTGACATAGGGGTCAGGTATAGTACATACACACAACCAGTTATCTTGTTCAAAGTCCAGGACCTCTTTTGCTGTGAGGAAACAAGGCTTACCAATGCACCACCATGTCTGCACCCAGATTGGCCTTATTTCCATAAGATGGATTGCTTGTTGGGTGGTGAAATGGTCTGATTGGCATCTACACAGACATTCCACTGTCTTAACATGTTATCTCTGGCTTTTCACATTTCAAGTTGTCTATTGGATAGAATCCAGGTTTTATTTTACTCCTCTTATACTCTTCCTGTCTCATCTCTACACAGAGGTCAAAGCAAAGACAAAAAATGCTCTGACTTCTCATAGATTAAAGGTTTTCCAGTAAATAAACTGTTAATTAATTCTTTTACAAAGATTACTTCTTGGTTATGATTATGTATGCCCCAGTCACCCCTTATGAGATAGCTCTCTTATTGAGTACTTTTCTCTTCTTGACATCAAAAGCCCTCAATTTCTTCATGATTTGCCTTTTTCCATTGAGATCATCTGTGTTATGATTATCTGTGACTTTTTGGCTTTGTTCATCTATTTTGTTTATTTATACTGTTAATAGTGTCTTATCTAACCTCATTTATATTGTAAGCCAAGAAGCATATCACAGTATATGATATTTTGCATGTTGCTCATTCTGTGTATTGTTCATATACAGTCCTTGTCCTTGGAATGAGAAAATCTTATTCTTTCAGTTTGCAATGGCAAGCTCTAATAAGGAGCGGTGTTGTGCAAGTTAACAAAAATCAGTTACAGTTACTAGTTACTTCTCTCAAATGTTATTTAATTTGTTTTCAATTCTTGCATATAAAAGTAATTTCTACAAGGAAGTAACATCTTACTTTTAAATGTCTGTTGCAATTCTCTCATTAATGGGCACATAGCTAAGAAATTTTAACGTTGCTCTGGCACAGAAGTGCATGCATCATTGTACCCATTATCACTGAAGTAATGGGAGTTATTAATACCCCCGACAACAAGAAAAGACCCACACATTGTTGGTTATATGTGTTACTAGAGCTTTGCTACAGTAGTTCATAAGTTATGTTTGATGGGTGCACATGTTTTCAATTTATATCAGAAACTCAAACACTAAAATCAATCTTGTGGAAAAGGGAGCTCATATTGCCTGAACTTGCATGTGACTCCATAAAACTGGGGATGTTTTAATATAAACCATAAAATAATATGAGACTAGGCGGCATTGGTCTGTTCTCATCTGCAGTTGTGGGTGCTATCTTCATGTTAAGCAGAATTTTTTAAATTTTGAAATATTTATTTTACATTTTAATGATGCGTTACTTCTATACTTCATAATACGTTACTTCTAAAACTGGTAAAGCCTTACCTAGAACCAGTGTTTTAAAACACAGCTTTACTGGTTGCAATCTGAAATTTTATTATTAAGTTATTTTCCACTAAATTCCACACACCGGTCCTTGAAATCACACATACTGCAGATTATTATTACAATGATGCTCTGTATATGCATCGTGGCATCATAGAAATGATTCCTTAAAGAGTTATTGATAAACCATTAACCATGTGGTTAAAAGCTCCATGTGTTTAGCACAAGCTTATGAATAATACCAGCTTAGCCAGCAAAGGAGCAAAGAATGGACATTAAAGGCCTGTATGCCAGTGGTACATCAGGCTAACAAAGGCAGAGCCAGTGGAAAGGCACAGTCAGCTGCTATGAGAAGCCCTCAGTCAGCAGTAAAACCAAACAGTTAGTCAAGAGGGTCCCGTACCTGAAAGGCTCTGAAAACCAGCGTTAAAGCAGAGCACAGGGTCTTCAAGTGTGTGTAGAAGAAATTCTTTATTATAGTGGATATACTTCAGACTTCTTTATAGATAGTTGTCACTCACGTTCAACAGGACATTGGTATTGTGCACAGTATTTTTGTAAACATAGTCCAGGAAAGCCGGGGTGTATTTGTTCACAATCACGTGTGACAAAATAGCCCAGGGTTACACTGAAGAATATTTTTTCTAGATAGTTCATCTTGGCTATACATCAAACACCATGTTATGACTGTGGACAGTTACGTTTAAAATACTTTACATTCACGTTTTGTTATAAACAATTTGATAAATACAAGATTAGATATAACAAAAGAATATATTTATATATTTTTATATCTTCTTATATATTCCACATATATTTGATTTTTTTTTCTTTGTGGCTTTATTCCTTTCAGCAAGGGTCTGTAATGATTAAAGTTTAAAAGTCAACTTCATTCCAATAAATAAAAGAGAAACAAATAAGATAATCAAAAACATTCCTAAAGGAACATATTGGCACTTCTATGGTGATGAAAACGTGGAACATCACAAGATATGTTTCAAATGAAAATATAAGTGTTATTGTCATGCACTTAACATAATAGTTAATATACAGTACAGTGAAAGAGGCATGTGACAGTTGTCACTTCTCCATGTACTGTACATTAATTGTACTGTATGATTGGCAACAAAATCCAAATACACCCACCCACACAGGCGCACACACCCAAACAGGCACACACACACACACGCACGCAATTGCTTCCTCTCTCTCTTGCTCTCTCTCTTTTCTCTCACTGTCTCTTTGAAGGAAAAGCCAGAAATATTCCTCAAAAGTACTGAACCAACAAAAACTTGTAAAGTCAAAGTCACACAACAATAATACAAAGCTATTTGTAACAGTTACGCCATGAACTTTTGCTGAAATGTTCACCTTCAGTAAGCAGCCAGGCACTGACCAGCTTCTTTGAGTTGTTGTTAAAGCTTTGGAGTGATGCATTTATTATTCCCTTTTCTGTAACAGAATGTGACACAAAAGCATAATACTATCAGGCCTGTGTTCTCTTTGCTAAGGAGCTTTGACCTTGATGCACTGTCGACCTCCAGCTCTTTGAATTGAATATCAAAGGACCGGGTCAAATCGAGAGATTGCCATCCACAAACTGTGGTTTGATTTTAGTTGGTTCCTGAGTCAACACAGTTTTTGTTTTTTTGTTTTTTTTTTCTTCCTGTACGGACTGTAAGAAACATGGAGTGTCTCGCTTGATAAGGCACTGACACAGATAAGCAACTCTGTCAACAGAAGACTTTCTTCCATCCTAAACATAATAATAAATAATCATAGTCTGAAAAGAGATATTTGGGTCCTCTGTATAGTAACACACTGGGAGATTGGATTGTTTTGGTTTTAATTTTCATTTCTGTCCCTTCCAGGAGATAATAGTCACATCATAAACTATATAAAATCATAACTGAAGTTACCATTAATTAAAATAGTATATAAAAACCATGCTATTGTCCATGGGTGAATAACAGTACATTTTCCCCATGGGACGTCCCTCCCTTATGAGCTGAAGCTGTAGAATGGTATCGAACTCTGAAATCAAAGTGATTGAAGCTACTGTTGACAACAAAGGCCTTGGGTAGTAAATGCACAGGGAGACGAAGGGAGGCTGCTGAGAGAGGTCGGAGCCTGTTGCTCTCCTTATCTGTCCAACCACCGGTCGCACACAGGAACTCCAAACATCAGATGTGAGGATGGATGAGGGAATTCTGAGTATTGCCATCAGATGGCCAACCAGTGTCTGAGCTGGAAAACAAAAAGTCTTTGGTGTATTTTGTGACTTAACTTCAGATGTTTTACCATTTTTTTATCTATATTAATGTTATGTACATTAGCAATAGTTGCTGCAAAAGTTGATGAACTTGTTCAGATCTAGAGTAACTGCAGCCATTTACTCAATTCAAATGAATCCTACTACTTACTTTGAACTGCCGTACATTTCCTTCAGCCACCAAATGATGTTCATGCTCTGGAGTGATGCAATAGGCTATTCTCTGCAAAATAAGTCATTAAAACAAAGTATTCTTAACACTTCTCACTCAAAAAAAGCAGGCAATAATACAGTGAATCACACTTGCCTTTAAATTTATCTTGCTATATTTCCTTAAAACACTGAATTGTCATTTGATTTTTAAATGGTTGCCTTCTTAAATGATATGTAACTCTTGGGATATAAGAGGGAATGCAATCATATCCAACACAAGACATTAATAAAACATTACAAACTTTATCTCTGACACAATATGCTAATGCTTTTGGGAATCTGAGCAATCCTTATCAAGAACTTCAAAGATGTTTATTTTGGTTATTATGTAGAGGAGACAGCCAAAACTTGATAGGCGTTGACAGGAGTTTTCAGGAAGAGCGCATGTACTGAGAACCTGAGAGGAATCTTCAACCTTGAATACCAACGGGAAATGCCAGTGGGTTGTGGGAATTGTTACGGTAGAGTGAAGTTGACACTGGCTGACTGCTGAGGGATGAAAATAGCTCTCTGGTGCTTTTGATGATTACGATCATAAACTCTCAATACTTTGAAGTGATCATTTCATCTGAATGCTCTCTCACAGTGCCAGTGTCATCAAGTTGAGGGAGGGAACGAGAGGAAAGAAAAGAAACAAGACTGTGTTTTTTAAGCTTTGCCTAAATGAAGAGCACACTGTATTCTCTTCAGTGAAACTTATTTACCTTTTGGTTTTTATTATGTAATGTCAATTTGCACTGTGTGAGATTTTATTTGTACCATATGCTTCAGTACAAACTGTTCCCACTAAGTGCTTGTGTCATTCCCTCCTCATTAGTGATCATTCTGGCAGTAATTTGAATCAACGTATTCACATTTCTGGTAAAAAGCTTTTTTTGAAGGAGCTCCCAATGAGTTTATTACCCCGTATGACAAACACATTTTGACACTGACCTCTTTGAATGTTCCTGGTAAGCTGAAGAATTTATATATGGCGTAGAAGGGGACAAATAGCATGGATGACATGGCCACACCCCAGCCAACTATGTTCGACCAGTTAGGGAAGACATATTCATCATACTTCAGGCCTGACGACGTCACAGTACTGGCAATCACCACAAACTATGATAGAAAGAAGGAAGAGAAGGACAAAAGCGCATAGTGTCACATGAAGTCTCTTTGGCATTGCACATCCATGTGTGCTATGAGAAAAAGGTTGGATAAAGTGGAACATAAATGGTAGGGTGTGTTGTTCTGTCACTTTTTTCCAATCACATTACTCATCTTTTATGTTCCAAGCACAATGGTACATGATGAATATGCTCAATTACCTGAAAGGACACATGTAATTGTTGCACTCCATTAAGTTGGCCATTTTTTACAAGGATGTGTACTCTTTTAGAGAACAAAGGCTTGTCCTTGATGCAGTTACTTATATACCAAAATATATTTGTAAAAATGGTCATTTATTTTTGCTTTTGTCCCTATTTTCTCACAATGTAGAATGCACACTGTGGCTCTTGTTACTCGTGAAAACTCCCTCTGTTGTTCAGGGGAGGGTGTAGACAGCCATTTGTATTGGAGGAAGCACGTGGACAGAAGTGGACGTAGCCATGTGCTTCCTCCGCACATGGAGTCGCAAGGTACTGATTTCACACACGCATTTCATTTTCCAGTGAGGAACTTTCTAGGAGGTGCCCTAAGGTTCAGACTGTCCTACAAGATCCCACCTTCCCTCTGAGTACAGGCTGGAAGCACCACCACTGATGATTAATCTTGGTTACTGAGGTGTTGGGTGCATGCCACAAAACTTATTGCATTAATTATCTACAGCCTGTTAGCATTTATGATGACAGTTACTAGACATGAACCTAGGCCAGTTAAGCTATTGATTTTTAAAATGTTTTTAATTGAACGGACGTTATCCTTGTCTAGCATAACAAGTCCCCCCATTTTTTGTTTAATCCTCTCACCAGCAGAAAAGCTGGGCTGGCAAATTTCCAGCACAGCCTCCAGTAGAGTCCTGGCTTAAAGCCCATCATTCGCTCAATATCTTCACTGAAACGGTCCACACCTGGAGTGAGCATGCAAGAGTACAGAGCAAGTGTTACTGTGGAGATAAATGTCATGCACATCGAACATTCAGTTAATCTATGAATCTCTGCAAAAAGTTATTTGTGTGGAATAGAAATACAGTCTCACTGGACAATCGTAGAAAACGGTCTTCACTGTCAAAGTCCATGGACTTTTTTTTTTTTTTTTTTTTTTTTCCCCCTGGTCTGAACTTCAGTTGACATAACTCATCATGCGTCTTTGACTTATTTGCTTCATTATCTCATTAAGATGCTGCCATGCTGTTGTCCATATCTGTTATTTTGTTTTTCGCCCCGCTTGCCCAATTGGACTGCCCCAGAGATCCGTTTTGAAATGGGATCTTCATGGTTTTTGTTTTCTCCATCTCACTAAAATTTTATTTGCCCTTTTCTGAGGCTCTGTTATATAAACTAGGCTTAATAGGTAAGATATGCCTGGTTTGTCTTATGACTTCAATTCATTGGGTCATTTTCTGTGATTAAAGATTTTTTTAAAGATTATATTAAGTGTAAAAAAATTCACAATATGAGAATATATAAATGTAGTATTTCTATCAAAATCAAAGAATTTCATTCCAAAGTACAGCAGAATTGCTCACCGTAAAACCACGACACTCCGATGGCCTCAATCAACACACCAAAGAGTATAGAAGTCCCTGCTGCATACTTGTCCAACAGGGTCAGCACATAGATGCCACCCTGCAGAGAGGGAAAGAGATACAGGAAACTCAGTGAGTGTGCAGTATATAAATCTTCACCTTTTTGAAGATAAGTGGACCCTTATGCAGCAAGCATGGTCTCATGGAAAACAAGCTTCTCACGGACACAGAGGTGTCCACGTGTAACAGAGGTTTATACAATCTTTCATTTATATCCTGAGTGGTACAATCTGTATCTTGTGCCAAGGGACTTGTGTGGGAAAGGCATCATTCACTTTCTTGATAACTTTATTGATTTGATTAAGGAAAGAAACCATGTGAGTCACTAACATAATATCTTCTGTCTCCAAAGTCTGTATTTCGGTAATCGGTAAGCATTTCTCCCTCTGTGCTGAAACGATGTGAATGAATAGGGACTACAGAGAAAATGTGCCTCCTGGATACAACTATAATTATTTTCTAATTTGTTAACAGACTGTGATGCAAAATCATTTTTGATAACTTCTTTGAAAGAGTTCTGTGACATTTCTAAGGAGATTTTTCAACACAACATCACGAGACTTGAATGTTTTCCCCCGGGCAGCGGTCATATGCAGTTTAAACATTTCATTTATCATGTTTTGACACTACTTCCATGTGGGTATATCAAAATTTTGTGCTGTAAGGTAGACAATTTCATATTGTACATTATCTTTTGTCCAGTGTTTGTGCAAGGCTGAAAACAAACTGAAAACTGCTTAATGCAACTGTAAATAAGTTGAAATTTATGGCAACCTGATACTGACATTAGTGATGCAGAGCAGGGCAACCAGGAAAGTTCCAAAGGCTGTGGCGAAGGTGAAGAGCTTCCTGTTTCTCTTGAGGATCTTAAAGTCGTCTGTCAGGCCTGTGATGACAGCCTCCATGCCACCCATCTGGTGGAAACAGAGAGACAATCAAAAATCTGTACCAACCTAAAGTTGTATTTTTATTTTATTTTATTTTTTTTTAAATTGCCAACTTTGAGTTCAATTAGTTTTGTTTTGTAATAATGCTAGTATGCTACAGTATGCAGACATATGGCCATGGCTTTTCACTTGTCATACATGTACTATATAACATGTATTCTGTGTTATGTAACTATCAACAGCAAGAAATATTATAAAAGACTGTACTGAATAAACCTCGTTTGATGAATGTTAAGGCATTTCTCAAACATTTACGCATCACTAAAATGTCTCATCTCCTCTTGTCTTATGCTCTACAATCCTTACAAATGTATTGTAATCATATTGGCATCAGAGTCTTTTTAAATAGTAATGTAACATAATATCCAAACAAACCTAAATCTATTTGGGTCATTTAGCTGTTACAAATGCTTTATCATTCATTAATGCAGATTCACTGCATTGGTTTAAATTTTGACAGAATTGAATATAATGTAACTTAATTCTCCAACCAAAGCTGGAAACCTCCTGACCTCAGCAAAACAATAGAGCAAAGGCATGAAAATAGAACATGCAACACTGACGTACATACATCATACAATACTGACATTGTCGTCACATGATCCCTTTGATAAATGGTTGAAAGAATTACTTGGGGACATTTGTTTACAGATGGGAGATGAGTTAACTATCCTTAGCGTACTTGGTGCCTGAGTGAATCATTTGGCAGATGCTTTGTGTATTGTAATGTTTTCAGCAGTGGCCATTTAAAATACCAGTCATTGATCATATTTTATTAAATACAATTTAGTTAATAACAAAGTCTCACTTGTTTAGTTCACAGCTTATTTTAAGTAAAGGGGAGGATGTATAAAAGAGAAAAGAGGAAGACAAGTGGGAACAGGGCTAGGTTACACTTACACTGACAGGAGAAATTCTACTGTCTACTATTATCATGTCATAGCGGACTAATTGTTCACATGTCATGGTAATCGGACATCATTTAAAGCAAACGGGCCCTGTGGGGAAAAGAAAAATATGCTGTTTTCTTAGAGATTAACTTTACACAGTGACTATGTAATGACCATTATTTTCCAACAAATGTCAGGTTTAATGGGCAACTCAGCTAAGCTGTCTCACATGATACATGGACATCATTACTGTCCTGAGGGGAGTCTTGATTTACATTGTGTCTGCTCTGCAATTTGTGTGTGCACAGTAAAGATACCAATGGGACAGAAACCACTGGGAAGAGGACAAACTTTGTTCTAAAGACATGTTGTCAGTGTCTGCACCGATGTGAACCTATATCCCAAGTTTTGAGAGTGGTGTATGTATGTATGCCTATATTTCATCAAGAATATTCAGCACTCAACTCCCACCTTATTCCGTATTCGTGTTTTTTAACGTTTACTAGTCTAGTCCTACTGGTCTATTTTCCACATGTGTGCCTTGTTTGGTATCTATGTGCTGTCACAGTCTTTTCCATCCTGCTAAAATGATTTCAACTTCTGGTCGTTAAAAAAAAAAAAAAAAAGATTGTGCTAGTCTTTGATACTCACCGAGCTGTCAATACCCAGAGTCAGCAACATGATGAAGAACACAATAGCCCAAAATGTTGAGCCGGGCAGTGTAGAAATTGCCTCAGGGTAGATGATAAACACCAATCCTGCCCCTTTTTATAGACACACACAGAAACATGCACACACAAAAGTTATGACTTTACATGAATGTTTACAAAGGCTTGTGTAATAGAATTACAGCAATATACAGTAATGAGGTGGTAAGTGAAGGTGCAGTGTAGGAGAAAGTTTTTGTTTTTAGCATTGTGTCTGTATCTGGAACATCAGCACTTACCCTCTGTTGCCACATCCTCTATTCTCACCCCATGTTTGTACGCCATGTAACCAAGCACAGAGAAGATGGCAAACCCTGAGAAGAAGCTGGTGACGCAGTTCACAGTGCTGGTCAGGAGGGCATCCCTAGGGGCAGAAAAGCACGTCAAAGGATCTTCATTAATACATTTTCCATTTCAGAGCTCCTCAACTGTCCAACCTTGAAGGTCGATTAAAAACTCGGCTAAAAACTCACCAACTTTGTTTTACAAGAGCAACAAGCTGTCTCATATTAAAAGCAACATTAAGCCAGCGCCATTGTTTTGACCTGAAAAAGCAATGTCAAACTGGGACCTTGTGTTACTGGATATCTTTCATGTTTCCCATGGGTTGATCTTCAGGCAAGCACTGTGTTTTAGAGGGGATATTTCAGATAATGAGAAGCTTTTGTTCTCTGCTCCTGGTTGGTGGTGTGATTGGTAATTAGTGTGCTGTGCTCTGCTGTGGTCACTAATCTGCAGTTGTCTGACAAACTGAATAAGTTCAAGTTGACCTTGGCTGCCTCCTGGGCTGAGGGAGCAGAAATTTCTCAATGAATCATTTTCTTCCCGCTGATTTCCCCTCTGATTTTTTTTTCTTTTATTTTTGTGTTGCATGCAGGCTTTCAGTTTTTACTCATTGTTTCTCCTTATTTTGGTCGATCAGGCCATTACAGACACACACAGCTGCACATCCCAAGACTGTGCCTCCCTTAAAACATTAAAAACAAATACATTTATTACAGACAGAAAGTATAATAAAAAATATGTTGTTTGCAAAGCCGTGATTAGAGAAAAAGCTGTAAAGGGAAAAAGGACTGGGTTGAAACTTGAAAGCTGTCTAGCTCAAGTTAGAAAGCTTCGGAAACATAATTTGGACAAAAACACCTAATTAGATTTACTTAATACAAGTAGTATTAATAATACTGTTTCAAGAATTAAGTATGATTTACTGGTTATTTTAAACTGCAGTTTCTCCTAATGTATTTCAATTAGTTTTCATTTTAAATAACTTTTAGTTAAGAAGCTCACGCTGCATCCTCATCTTGCCCTCTTCTGATTACTTTGGCAGTTTTCCACCAGTCAAGGAAAAAACATTCAAACTTTTTTTTTTTTTCCCAGTTCCTGTGGTTATGTTTTTCTTAGGTGTGATGGGGGAACACTGCTACTCATCTACGTCACTCTACCTTATGCAGATTTCCTCCGTCTATGGTTGTACTTCAGAAAAATGTGTTCAAGGGTTGTTTTTCTAACATCACTGGCTGCTGCCTTTCACCTAGTTCAGATGTTTTTTTTTTTCATTTGCCATTAAGGGCATAATGCAAATCCCACCTGCCAACAGTCCACACGCATCTCTAAATGGGACATGAAAGAGGAGGAAGGCATGGGGCCCTGTTTTGGGTTGGAGAAGGTGCAGGAAGTGAGAGAGGATTTTAGACGTGGGGGTCCAAAATTCTTGTGACATGTAGTATTGGGCTGATTTTACTGTACTACTTTTCACTAGAAACTTTTTATTCTTTTATTAGTCAAGCTGTAAGGAGCAAAATCATTTTATCATCAAATGTTGTAGAGTTTTGGTATTGCTCCAGCAAAACAGGTTTTGTCTTCTGGGTGTAGTATTTTTAGAAGCGTGATAGGTTAAAATGTTGTTTTGCCAGCAGCATCTGCCTCCAACTGCACCACTGCAACCTATTAATGTGGAAAAAAGATGAGACAAGCTCACAACCTCGTGCCTGCTTTTTCTGAAGGAGAGCAGCACTGTGACAAACCAGTCAACATACAGCCCTTGGCTATTATCTGGAAACCCTTCCTGGCCTGTACTTTATCTGTCCTGCTAACATGTGGCCATTGGGGTCAGCTGAACAGATTATCATCACCTCTGCTGCTTCGTGATCCAGTTACATACTGGAGAAGAGAAAAAACAGCAGGATGTTTTGTTGCTTTGGGCTTGTTTTGGACTATCAGAAATCACAAATACAGTGCAAGCTCTTACCTGTAGCAGTTGTTGTCAAATTTGTTATAACTGGCAAATGCAATGAGCACCCCAAATCCTGCTCCTAGTGAGTAGAATATCTGCGTGGCAGCATCGATCCACACCTAAAAATTGAAATGAAACAAGAAAAAAAGCTTTTAAATTCCTTAAAAAAAAAAAAAAAAAGATGGTTCAATGTAAAAACATCACACAGACAAGGGCAGGCTATAATGTAAATGTTAAATTGACTCTGTAGGTCAAACTGTGTGGTCTGTTACTTTAAAAAAACACCCTGTGGTATTTACCTGAACACTTTTTATCAGTCAGGAACACCTGGTTATAGTTTGCAAAACGTAAATTAAATCTTCACGCAAGTGTGGAGTCCTTACACATGTACATCAGTTCAGCTCGTAGGAGATTGAATCTGAAATATGCTTGCCTTGAGTACATTTATTCATATATACATTCAGTATGCAAGGCAACAGTGGGAACCTGGCCTTTACCCATAGAGCATGACTTGCCACATCCAATGAATTACAGTAACACAGAAAGAGGGCTTTCCAAATCCACAGACTGTGACGCAAGTGTTACTTGTAAAGTCTTTATGGATAAATCTCAGAGTCCCATGCGTTAACACAAAACCAGATGTTAAAAAACAACCAAAAAATGAAGGTCTGTCCTGAAACCTGTAATTTTACACTCAAGAAGAGCAAGAATCATTCATTTCCTTCATTTGTGCAACGCACATGGATGTGTTTTGGCCAACATGCACCATCTCTAACCTCTAGATTGTTGAGTCGCTTGAAGTCAATGTGGAGGTAGGCCCTGATGCCGTCCATGGACCCCGGTAGCGTTATGCCTCGGATTAGCAAAACAAAAAGGACCACATAGGGCATAGTAGCCGTGATGTACACTACCTGAAATACAGATGAAAACAAAATGGTGAAAGGAAAAAAGAGATCATTTATCCTCTTTTTGTCATTGAGCTAACCTGTACATTACTGGACACACTGTATCTGACAAAGAACTAAAAACTCAACTCACCTTCCACTGAAACTTACTGTCTGACTCAGAAAGTTGTGAGGTTATGTGCTACACCAATGCAGCACGTCAAGTACTCTACATACCATATGTAGTTAAAGAAGCTGTGGATAACTTAAAAATGATGATTGGAGCATAAAAAAATCATAGTATGTGCTACTGATTATTTTGAATGCATTACATATTAAGCACAGTGTGTTATACTGCACCAAATGAAAAGGGTTTGCCAACAGTTTATACTCGGCGGCTTCACAACATGTCTGCGCAAGGTCTCTTTAACGTAATCGGATTTAAATTGTGAAATCATGAGGGATCTTTTTTCATCAGTGAAGTAAACTCTGTTGTTGGCGGTGGTCGGTGGTCCAGCTCTGTACCTTTCCTGAGGACTTGACACCTTTCCACAGGCTGAAGTAGAGGATGAAGACCACCACGACCAGACACAAGGTCAGTTCCCAGCGAGGAAGGCCCAGGTCGTGGATACCCTTACTCTCATGAAGATGTAGCACACCCCGCCTACAGAAGGACACGTGCATACACACATTAGACAAGTATATAAGGTAGTGTGATATTTACACAACCTTTTAATTGAGATGTACCACACACTTTGTTTCCTGTGACTATGGTATGTACGGTTGCTTTTTTTGGCTCCATCTTTACAGTTAGAGATGTTTCAGTCAAACAGGCCCACCCAGATTCTATTGTAGCTGTGGGAGCCTAAACACTACAGCCCACACTGCAGGTGTCTGAGCTAAAGGTGGGGAATAAAAGATGGGACAGGGGCTCTCTTAGGACATGACATGCATTACAGCCTTTTTCCTGATGAACGCTGGATCGTACAAGTATCTGTTGACCGGCTTTTAAAATTGATTGTTTCTTTTACTCCATCCCCTCACTCTCCAAACCACACCCAGAATGCTTCGAAACTGTCAGTAATGACCTCTGGTATGACACCATTATTGGCTATTCTCCTAGAACTAGGTGCTTACTGTCAGATCAAGGTGAGCACTCAAAGGTTCATGTGATTTATCATGACAAAATGAAACAAACTGAGACAAATGCTGTCTCCTCCATCCCTATCTAAATATTGTTTCCAGCTGCGAGCCCATCATTTGACTGTCTGCTCAGAGAAGTGGGAAGGGAGTGCACAACCTCAGTTTACAATAGTGGAGAAAGAGTGGGCAAAGGTAATGTGATATGTTACATAAAAATGTTGTCCACTTGTCAGAAGCTGCTGTCAGTATGTTGTCCTGACATCTGATGACAGGCTAGACCTGTCTGCATGTCTTATGATGATTAGATCATTAAAGGAGGATCCCAATAGAAAATGCAGTTACTACTAATCAATATTTGCCTAAACGAAACTTTGGTAGCAAGGTTTATTCAGTTTTCTTTTAGAGACACAAAATATATAAACCCTCAACTCAGAAGCATTTTTTACAATCGTTTAACCCATAAACTGAAATTTGGTCTAAGTACATGCTTGAACTACTTTTTTGGTATTCAGCATCCAGGTTAAGAAGGTTCAGAGTTACTTGGAAGTGGCTGTTGGATGGAAAAACAATCCCTTGTCAAATATTGTTTGTTGATAGCTACCTTTTAAAATGTGAGGTTAAAGAAACAGGATGTACTCTATAAATATGACTTATATTAAAAGTAGGTAGGTGTTTTTGGAGCAAAGCTAATAGTTTTCCTGTGGTGTCCAGGCTGTACGCTAAGTGCAGTTTAACACTTCCTAACTGCAGCACTGACATGAAACTGATCTCTTTACCACACTCTCTGCTGGTTAGCTCAATGAATTTTTAACTAAACAGCAGAACTAAATAAACTAAGTTACATTGGTGCTACTAAATCCAAATAAGATTAGACAAATTACAGCACTAAAAACTAATGGCTTTGTTTCAGAGACAGTGTTGGGGAAGGACAGAAACTACGCCACAGGACTAAAAGTTCCTGAATTCCCAATGCACATAAAGAAAAAATCCTGAATAAGTGACCTTTTTGCTGGAAAAGTCCCTGTGGCCAAACCATATGATGTTTCTTCCATTAAAAAGAAACAAGAAAAACATTTCCCTCACTACCAGTGTAAAGCCTTTATATATGTTAGTTTTATATCAGTTGGATGATACATTCAATATAAAGTGTAATTTTTAAACCACACATACCAAACACTGCTCTATTGCCCATTTGTTTTGAGTGAAAGTGACCAACATTGGACATTATTGGTGGTGGTCAGCAGCTCATGGTTTCTAATTGGAATCACAGTTAATGTTTTGTTCTTTGTGCTATCACTGTTCTCACAAACTGTGTAAGGCTGTTGCAGTGCATTGTAAATGTTTCATATGGCCTTGGCAGGCAGGAAGACCAGTCTGTCCAGATAACGACTCATGGTGACAATGATATTTTGAATCGTTTCATGTCTTGTCAAAGCCCAAGAACATCTGTGTTTAAAATCACAAATCTGCACCCTGGACTATTCCACCTCATCCCTAGCAGTGGTACTAATGGACTGAACCA
Source organism: Datnioides undecimradiatus (assembly GCA_008933995.1). Classification (NCBI taxonomy): domain Eukaryota; kingdom Metazoa; phylum Chordata; class Actinopteri; order Lobotiformes; family Datnioididae; genus Datnioides; species Datnioides undecimradiatus. The sequence goes on from WARS01000060.1 coordinate 2,368,615, forward strand.
TTTTACACCTGGTCTGCAAAGCCTGCATGAGTATTTTTTTGCAACATTGACAAATGTCAGCTTGCAGTTTTGTTTGTTTTTAATGTGGTTAAATAGATTTTTTCCTGTGTCCCAAATATTGCAATTGTTGCTAAAACTCTTGGTCCAACTAACTGTTACGTAATATTTAGTGTATGTTTTAAGCTAGCACAGGAGACCACGACGCAGCACAGGGCATGTAGCAGCTCTCTGAGTAGTTGTTACGCAGTTACAACAGTATTTGTTGTTTATATCTAGTTTAATAGTTGTAAATACTTGGCCTTTGAACCAAATTGAGGTTGGTACCAGTTTTCCTCATTCATCCTGCATAATGTGAAGCCAACAGAGGGCAGCATAAGCCAGCTAATGCTACTTTTACTCACCACTACTCATTCAACACTAAGGGAAAAGAACTTTTTTTAATATTACTAAATTGCATAATATTATGTTGTTGTTTTTTGTTGTGTATTTCCAGGTACCATTAGATGTTAATTGCACATGCTCTGCAGAGACTGGAATAAAGTCCTGGGCAGTGTTTTCTGCATTGTAGTTGGATGCCTATATCATTTAATAGGAATATACAGCTGCAGCGCATCAGTGGTAGAGCTGAGCTGAATTTTATTCAGACATAAATATTCTACAAAAAAACATTTAAAAGTACGTTTGTTCACTTCACATTTCTCCAGAAATTTTCCTCAAGAAAGATTCAATTAAGTTGGCATGTGATGTTATGGGTTGATAAACAGCGGAACTGGACTTGGATCTGATACTCAGGTTGCTTAGACTACAGTCTGACACAAAAAACACGCAATTTGAAGTATGTTCAGACAAACATCCCAAGGGACCCAAGGATCTGTGAAACTCCTCTTTAGTATTTACTTATCTTTGGCTGATAATAAATTCAAAGCTATACGGTCTTTGGGGAAGCAGATAGCAGTGTGAAGACATCAGTTTATTTGGGGAGGGGAAATTAAGAATCTATGCTCTGACCTGGAGGCCTCGTGTTGGTGTTGTGTTGTAATGCCCCAAGGCCTCCTTGTTCATCTGATAGCATTGATATTGCACTGCCAGTAAATGCACACTAAACATCAATCCAGGTCCCTTTGGCCCAGTTACTCTAAACACATTTACTCTTATCATCACTCAGCAAGATGGTTATGCTGCTATCCTAACACTCAGTGTTGCCATTAGCAGGACTCTGTATACTTGAGGCTGGCACACCATTGCATGCAGCCTGGTCTTAATGTTGGTTACAGAATGAGAAACAGGGCATGTGAAAAATACATAAATAAAAAAAAGACTCCAGACCAGAGTTTCAAAACACAGCTGAGGGTTTCTACTTAATTTCAACCTTATTATTTAATTAATTACAAATGATTCTGTCCTTTTTTTAAAAGTAATTCTTTCAACAAATATGTTAAATTGCGTGTGAGATTGAAGAAAGCAATCTTCTCAAGTGTCTCTGTAATTAGATCTTTTTGTTTAAATGAGGGCTATTTATCAAGTCTAGTTATCCTTGACATGAAATCAGATGTGGTTGCCTCAGGCTAGATCTAACGAAAAAGGATATGGATGTGTGCTAATGAAATGAGTTGGTGCCGTCGTTGTCATTGTCAAATCTTTTTTCGTTGCTGCTGTTGAACTTTAGTATATCATCAACATCCTCAGCTCAACTTGGAGAATTTTTACACAAACTTTAACTTTTATCATAAATCACGACTAACAACGTTATGAATGTCAAGCTTAAAGACCTGTGAAATTAACATTTTGTAACAGAATCTATATACGTTATGTCTGCATGACTGATTAGTTGTGCAACTTGCCAAACTTAGACAGAAAACCCACATTTGTCCAAAAATAAAACACTTAACTTTGTTTTTTGTGTCGATGGACACAGCATATTAAGTGCATTAAATGTATATGCGTGTCTACTCTATGTTCACTTAATTTTGTTTTTCTACATACTTCAAGCTCAGAGAGTCTGTTTTTTTTGGAATCCAGACTTGCTTGCCAGAATTTTGACTTTTCCCTTTGACCGTAAAGGCCAGGTTATGCTCAAAAAGATTTACATCATACATGCTGTCCAATGAAGTTAGAAGAAAAAAGTGTTTATAGCTGTTTTGAATGGCCACCCTTGAAGGCAGGGTGAAAAACTGTCATGGAGATGAGCGAGATGCAGTAACTGGTAAAATATGGGATAGCAGGTGCACACTTTCAGACAGTGTCTGGAAGATATCAGAGTGTTGCACTTGGTTGAACACATCACAAATGAAGTAGTTGAGTAAAAAAATTATATAAACGAGCTTGAAAGAGAAATTTGGTCTCAGCTCTCACACACGGCCAGTTGCTGCTTAGAGTGGATGTAAATGTTAAGTAGTACGTTTGGGACAGTTAGAGAAATTGTAATTTCATGCAATCCTTCCGAAAGGTAGGATTGGCAGAGGGGTTTCCAAAGCTGTTGACAATTGTGCTGACAAGCACTTATGATGAGGCATAAGAAATCTGAAAAAGCCCATTCTAACTTTTTAATCTGGATGCCTGTACGCGATGAGACAGCACTGAGACAGCTTTACTCTGTAGAGTTGATGGATATGATGCTGTGATTTGGAAGTTAAAAACCTGGGAGGTTCCTTTGATCTCTTGAGGCTGCACAAGTTATCAAATTAATTACAGAGAAATGCCCAGGTCTCTTGTTTCCAGGTCAGTCTTTTGGCAGAAGTCATGTTTTTGGCTGTCCTCACATAGCCCATTCAACTCCTCATTTTCCAAATAGGGCCTGTCATATGATTTCAAACTCACTTTGATATCACTCACACTGCGTCATATCACAAGAGGGTTCATAACTTCGTTTAGTTTAGTTAAATCCTAACTATATGTATTTTACAGAGCTACATGTAGCGTCACATAAATCTAAACTTATATTAGGTAACTCCTCCAAACAAATTTGAGGCTGAACTCGGGTTATGATTAAAGTTTATGAAAACTCAAACTTGAAAGTTGATTGACTGAACATCTATAGTAATAATAATAATGAGCTGCTCCAGTTAGCTGTTACCCACAGTACATGGAAAGGTAAATAAAAAAACAACTCATGATGCTGTTGTCAAGCTGTGCCTTGGAACCAATAAGGAGTGAGAGTAACAGCGGTGACAGCAATAGACAAGATAGCTGCTGTTAATGCTGTTCTGAATCCATCTATTGAAAGTATCAGTTAGATCATAGTTTGTTTAAACTCCACTCTGAAGAGGTCAACAAATTCACATATTGGTATGGCTAACATTCATATCCACTTAAAGTGATGCTAGATTCAGACTGATTCGTTGGTCTCTAGTGATTGGATAGGGAGAATTGAATGCCCCAGTTGAAATTTGCTGCGCTATTGAGTCAAAGTCAGTCCGAAGAGTGTCAAGACTTGACCAGTCTGTCGGACATCAGGCAATGTAAAGACATAAAAGATGCAGAAACTGAATGCCAATGTAGTCAACTGTCTGTATGTGTCTTTCTGCAAAATTCCATTATCCGCAGTGTTTGTAAATCAATAACATTGCTTGTACTTGAACTAAATAATAAATACTGAACAACCTCACACTGTGCAGTTGTACATAATCATGAACAAGCTACTTTACTGTAAGTCTTTGGTAATAACATAACTAAAATATAAGCTTAATAGCACCTTGGTTAAGTAGCAAAGTACATCAACTGTTGGATTTCATAGTAGGTTTGTCTCACTGAAATGCTTTGATGAAGGCTCTGCACTGACACATCAAGCTATTTCTTTTTGTTGTGATGTGAGTCTAATGAACAAATGAAATGAGTATTTTGTCTTCCCTGACTTGGAAATGTGGAGATGTGCTACCTTATAGTTTTTGGAATATGCACATTAGAGTATGGGTTTAGTACTCCACTGAGAATCCCAACCTCCTTCTCCAAAATGGCTTCATTTTACTGTTGCATCTTGCTGCAAACTGTGCTCATGATCACTGAAGACAGTGGGCCCAAGAAGGTTTGTGGAAGTAGAGGTGAAGCAAGAGAACTGTTGACTCAGTTGGCCTCGCTCTCTCATGCTGTGCCTTGGCATTGCTCCTGTGCTCGAAGCTAACTGTAAGCAGGAGGATTTATTGTCCCATACAGAGGCTAACGCCATGCAAAATCTGTCTTGAAGAACCCTATTGTTGTCAGTCTGTCTGTGCACATCTACAGATTTTTCCTATGTATGAAGTGTAATAGTCCACATGGAATATGGTGCCTCTTCTTCCTTTTGTTTTTATGGACCATGTCTGCTCATTGAGCAGCGTTGCGTCACTTTTCTGAGAAGTCTGTAGCAATACAAACCTGTGGAGCTTTTATATGAATGCTGACCTCATGTTAAGTAAATGTGCTACTTATTTATAATATATCAACTTTGAGGGTTCTTGGAAGTTGAAAGATATCCAGGGGTGCTGATTAAATAAACATACTTATGAGAGAGTGCAGCGCAGCAGAATGGGAGTGGAACTTTTGCAAGATCAATTATTTGCTGGGATGCATGCTCAATATATTCTGTGCGTCACGCTTAGCATGTGTCCCTTGTACTGTCCAAGTCACTTCACAGACTTCCTCTGGGCTGCACAGTCAGTCTTCACAGAAGCTAGGGAAGAACTGGCTGTCTTTGAAGTATAAACAGATGGAGCTTTTTTTATGCACTTCAAAGAGTGCATTTGAACTTTTTATGTATACACCTTTTATAGTGCAAACAGTTACGGTTGGGTAATTTTAGAGTCTCCTACTCAAATTTCAGCGACCGGTCACCCTCTTCACATGAATAGTGGTTCACTTGTCATGCTGTCCACTCCAAAAACATACACATGTTGGTTGTCTGTGCAAGCAGCTCATTATGATCCATATTAACACTAATTGTTAGGTGGCAACCTCTAGTGGCCGTATTGATTATGAAAGGAGCAGAGGCAGAAGTCGGGTGACATATTAAAGAGTGATACACTGGGAGGGATGAGATGGACTCAAGGCCAAAAGCTGTCTAACTTAACATCTGTGAGGTAACTTGTATAACTTATTATGACATGTACATATTGTGCATATTTGACATAACTTGTCATTTACTTATTATAACCTAAACCATAATCTTTTCCTTTTAAACAAGTACTTTTGGTGCCTAAACTTGACCGCACAGCAGCCATTTCACTACGTTAGCCTCGTGATTGTCCAGTATACTTGTCACTGGTAGTCTCCTGGTCATATATGTCATTTAGGAAAATTGTCATATACGTCGTTTTGGGAGTCACCGGCAAACAGCACACAATCACAGAACTTTCACCCGGGAGACCCCTGTTGATGTCACATATTAAACCAAAAATCAACGCTGACCTCTTTTAACTCTTAACCTAATAACTAATGTACTTATTTTAACAAAGACTGTGATCTTTTCCTAAACCTAACTGAGTATTTTTGGTGTGTAAAACTAATCAAACTGTGACACCTTCACAAAGCTAACCATGCGTTGGGAGTCATTGCTAAACGACCTATTCTTTCATTAGGAAGGAGGTCATGTTATAAGTAGGAATGTTCTGTACTATTACTCAGACAACACTCCCAAAACAAAAAAGGCATAATTTCCATGTGACTCTGTTTGATGTTGGTAGGACTGTAGTCAATATACTGACTCAGCCAAATATTATCTCTTATTTCATTTGATACAAGTGTCAAAGTGAAACAAACAGCCATACATAGACAATTAACAAAATGGTAAACATAGATTGGCATATGAGAGCAGTGGCTTGAAGGTTTGGGTTTTTTTTTTTTGGTAAAATACAAATATTTGGTAGCATCAGTTCATGTAACAGAGATAAAGATAAGTGCATTTTGACATTTATAAAATAACTTGACTATTGTTTTTAAATGACTTGTCTGTGGGTTGTTTGATCTGTGTTTTGCCGCTACTGGATCCTTGACTAGTTGTGAGATACAGGCTATTATGCTCTTGTTAAAACTGGAAAATGTCAGGTCACCATGATCATGCCATGGTCTCCACAGGTCACTATCTGATAAATGAATAACTGTGAATTTCAGAAATTACTCACTCGTAGTACTCTGCGGCTGGGGTGATCTTGTACTTGGCGTATGACGTTCCATTGCCAAGGACAGATCCATTGATGGCTTTAGGGTCGGTGCAGTTTTCACTGTTCCAGCTGTTGTCACATTTGAGCCATGGTAGCTCACTGGTCATCGAGGAGAACAGGTAGTGGAGAGACCAGGCAATGATGACATTGTAGTAGAAGCCGACATACAGGGCTATGAGGATCACTGTGTATCCCACACCTGCGGAACACAGAGGTGCACATGAGAAAGAATACTCATACTTTACATCTCACGTTCACAGTGTTAATAAAATGTTTTGTATGTTACATGCCAAAGGTGTTTCACTTATACTATGGTTACAGTGAATATTCAACATTACATCAACATGTTTATGAAAATCCTGCTATTGATTGATGAAATTCTCATGGCTGAGTAGCTGGTGAGTCTTGTTGTTGAACATACTGTAGAAATTACATTTACTGTGTGTCAACCATAGGCAAGGTTATTGTCTTTGAATCTTGCTAGCGTAACATTAGCTACGCTAGCAAGGGTTTCAATGAGCTGAGCCAACTAGAAATATCTCCCGTTGCCAGGTCATATCCAGTGTTCTTTCTATTGACTTGAGCAGTGAACTTTTCCATTGCATAAGAACCTTATTGGATGGTAATGGTTGTTCCAGGTATTATTCAAACCATCAGCTGTTAACAGGGAAACTCAGTTATAAAATATAAAAATTAATGGTCTTTTTTTTTATTAGCTAAGTGACCACAATATAAGCGCCATAATGCCCTTCAAGATGTATATAATCAGGAATTAATGGACTCTGCGGAGGCTGCATGTAGGACGACTCTGGCTTCCCCTTTCTCCATTAATTCCTAATAATGGACACCTTGTTCGGCATTATTCCTTTCTTAATATACTTAATCTTTGTAGATATTAGAGATATACAATATCTTATTAATTTTCTGCTGTTTTATAAAGTGAATTTTTTCCAAATTTGCCACAACACTCTGCTTCCGCACCTTGCTGATCTGTGCAGCTACACATAAAAAAGCAGCCGACATGTGCTTTGTGATATGTGATAACATTAAATAGACATATTTACTTTAGAAACTGCCATAACCACAAACAAATCACCGAGGGCGGTAACAGATTGCACACTCAAACAAATAATTGTCTTAATCGCATCAACAGACAATGCTTCACTAAGAACATTTCCCACTGTTCACTGTGTTAAGAACGTACCTTTTTAGATAACAAAACACCTTTGGTGGAGTTGTCTGCCATTCTTTAAATTGATTGTTGGAAATGGATGTTATTGTAGCTTCATATCTAGGTCTTATGCACCCTGCAACATATTTTCAGTCCTTTCACCATGGCATAATCATCATGAGCCGTAAATATCTTTCCCTCAGCCGTGCAGCGGAGGATATATTCACACTGTCATTTGTCAAACCTCTTCAAATCTCAAATAGTGTTCACACACAATTATGGTGGGTTAGCGCTTACTTTCCATTTTCCTTTCATTTTGCACTGAGGGAGTGTTTTCTGGGATTAGTTGTTTTGTCTCCAATGGAATGTGATGTCCTTACATGAAAACAGAGAAGCCATAAACCCATCACCCACTCATTCTAGGCAGGAAAAAAAACAAACCCTCCTCAGTGTCGAAGCCAGCAAAAGCACTGATTCAGACGGGCAGACGGCAGTACTTATCTGACAGTATTTGAAGCACCCTGCATCAAATTATTAGAGACGTAGAAGTAAGATTAATTCAGGCCTTGTGCCGCTACAGTTTTCCATGTATTTGGGTTACGGGTTTAGACTGTAGCCCTCAACGTATGACAACGTTCTTCATAATTTACATAATACGTTTTGCATCAAAAGGTGAACCAGCTCTGTACATACTGATAATAAAGAGGGTAACGATGAGGGGAAATATGTAAACTTTTAATGACTGGTAACCTACTTTAATATAATGGAGAACAGGACGACCTGATGAGCAACAGCCCGACATTTGGAAGAGATTTTAGGAGAACTTGAGTAATTTTTACTAACGGACACCTTTTATAGGACTGTCCATCCTTTCGAGCCACAAAAGTCACGTATCAGTGACAGTTCTGTCTTTCATGAACCTTTGGATGAATGAGTATAGAGATGTTTTGTTTATTGTCCATGGTTTTGGCATTAAGTCTTCTTAGTCTTGGATCCAAGTTGAAGAGACTTGCTGAGTTTTCTTTAATCATACTTTAATTTTGATATTGTGCAATGACTGCAGTATTGTGCAGCCTGCGTGACTGTACTGATCGTGTCCCTTAACTGTTCCTGACAGTTATTCCGTGATAGGACATAAAATCGGTCATCTTCAACTGCCTCATCATAAAAAAGCTTTTCTGCTTTCTGTGTGCCAACAATGAACTGCACATCTGTTCTCTCACTCAGTCAATCTACATGAACCTTTACAAGTCCAAGCTTCTCTAGTCCCCTGAAAGTATAAGGTTATTGTAAGTTGTATATATAATATATGGTCTGTGGGTATGTTCTGATTATACGCTTTTCCCTGTACCTCTTTGTTCCAAAGTTAAACCAAAGATGTCCCCAGTAGGTGTTTAGCAACAATGTTGTTTTCCTCTTGTCATTTCATTATCATGCCTCCCCCTCCACTGCTAATTCATGAATTGCTGTGCAGTTTCATTATCTTCCCCTAAACTTGCAAGTTTGTAGAACAGTATGATCACACAGTACTCTAACTTCACATCTTGCATCTGTGTGTAAGTACGTTTCAGTACGTACTGTTATGGTACACTGTTAGCACTAAAAAAAGTTACTCTATAAATGTTGTTGTGGGCTGCAGTCTAAAGCGTTAGTGTTTCATGTTGTTCGAGCTCTGTTTCCTCCTGAGCTATGCAAGCAAGCTAACACTGGTAAGGACAGTTTAGCAGCTTTTTCAAGGTTTAGATGTACAACAAAGTCCATGTCAGAGTGAAAAACACACTTTGAAGTTTTCGTAGAGCCCAGTTTAACAGTTTAAATTTCACTTAAATCATGAATCTATGTCTAGGTTTTTTTGTAGTGTGCTCTAATCTTTCTCTACAATGTCCATAATATATCATGTTTGTTTGGTGACTTATGTTTGGATTTCTAGTTAATTTTATTGGCAGACCTAGAATAGCTTGTGCTCCTGGTTTGGATTTGCTTCAGTCACTGGAGATCAACATTTGTAAAAATGTAGACACGAGTATAAAGGTTACAAAAGTGCAAACGGAGCAAGATTAAAAAGTACAAAAAGGTGAAACAATGAAAAAGGCATTGTGACAGAGAGCGTAGTGACTAGTGACACTTATGAACCTATGAGAAGGGAAAGGACAAGAGCAGACGGATGAAATAAAAGGGCAGACACTGGAAAGAAGCACAAAAAGACCATGACTGTGCTGTAAACGGCACAGTTTAAGAGGTTAGAGAAAGGCTGACGTAATCGGACATGTAAATACACACGTGTGTGTACTTGGTGCATTGGTTGTGTGTGTGTGTGTGCGCGCGTTTGTATTGAAGCTCACCTTTAAAGACTGGACATATTTTCCAAACTGTAGCTGCCCCTTCCCTGTTGTACTGGCCCAAGGCAAGTTCCATGTAGAACAATGGCATCCCCGCAATGACCAAGAAAAGAATGTAGGGGATCAAAAAAGCACCTGGAAGGAGAAATGATTACATTTCATGCTACACATTTAAAGTATTGTGTAAAAACACAAAACAAAAAATGGTATTTTGCAGGCGGTTGTTGCGGACATAAGTGCTAAAACTAAAAAAAAAGTTGAGATGGTGGGTGGGTTGGGGGTTGGGGGATGGGGAGGATGGGGGTCTCTTGACAGTGTTGGAAAAACAACACAACATAACATACAAGCAGGAAGGCTCACAGCTATTTTCATGCTTTGGCTGAGTAGCACAACTACCAACAAGGAAATGACCTCTCATAATTGAATTGTTCTTGACATTGTCCATCACAAATGACACATTATCTACAGTAATGAATACATTTTGCTGAGGGCCAATATGATCGACAGGCCTGTGGTGGAGTTGACCCTCTGTGGGCACTGAGCACAACATGTTGACTCCATGTGAATGGACACGGAGGCAAACAGAGGACAGGGCTCACCTTCTAGTGAGCACTCTGTTGTCATGAGTGTCGAAGGTAAAACAACACTGTTTAAAACAGTCCTTTGTTGATTCAACTACACACACTGTACTTTTCTCCGCTCTCACTACAGCGCAGCATCGGTGTTCAATAGAAAACAGTGCATGTTGGCAATCTGTTACTCCTTTATTCAGACTTGTTGAGCAAACCTGAGTCACTTGTTTCTTTTAAGCCAAGCAAATCAAGCTTCGGGTTTACATTAATCTGGGTATCACTTGCAATTAGCCAAAACATTTCATGCATCATCTCACAATGTGAGATACATAAGTTACAGAGTTTAGAGCTACAAAGGCTCACTGCTTGTTCATGTCTTTATAGAAGAAGACATGTTCTTCATCTTGTAAGCTAAACCACTGTCACACTTAATAATAGCAATGCATTTTATGAATGGGAAGCGCAACACGAGACCAACTTTAAGATGATTATGTAATTAGTTTGCCCATTTTTAAAGCATTTGAAAGAAAAAATATATTGAAGGGAAAACTCTGTTTAAAAGAACCTGTTGTTAGCGATGATGGTGGCACACATTCTGTTTTTTTCAATTACTTTGCTACACTTCAGTCTTCAGTAGTTGTAGTGGTGGTTATTCTGCATTCAGACCTGCTGTTTAACAAGCCCAGCACTTGTTTCATACCATGAATAGCAGGGGCTGTCACTTTTCTTCAACTATCTGACAATCTGACAATATACGGTTAGGTTTTTACAAAAAGCCCTTTTTCCATGTGCATGCCTTTGATGAAATGAGCCATCGCCCTCATCATGGAAAGCTAAATGCAATTCCCCGTCGATTCACATGGGACTATTAAAAAGTCAATTAAGAGAGATTAAAAGAACTAAAGTTATAACAACATAACAGAATATCTAAGACATAAATTCACAGTGCTGCTGTATTTGCTTTGTTAAACGGTTGCAGCACATTTATGAAACCTTTGAAAATAAAAATGTTGGCACCTAATCTACCCTAATAAAGGAAGATAGAGAGCATCAGTGAAGAAAGAAATACAATAATTATGCTGAAGGGACTTCTATAACTTGCTGTGAACCTGGCGGACCCAGTGAATTTCTATTCTTCTGTTACTGTACAGAACCTGAAACTCGCCGTGCGCCAAGTTTTGTCACCTCTTCTAAATTTTAGAAAAGCGTCTCTGTGCGCGCATTAATCGATTACTAATACAAGGTCAACTCACCTCCTCCATTTTTGTAGCACAAGTAAGGAAATCTCCAAACGTTGGCCAGGTCCACCGCGAAGCCAATGACCGACAGGAGAAAGTCTATTTTCTTGCCCCAAGTTTCTCGGTCGTCCTCGGATCCGGGAGGACCAGCGCGGCAGCCAGGGGTGGGAATGATGGAGGAACTGGTGTACTGGACCCCATTCTGGTCCTTCACCAATATCAGTTCTACCTCTTTTTTCTCCACATTGCACTGTTTCAGCGGGGCCACCGACGAGAGCTTGTGTTCTGGCAGAACCTGGATATTCATCTTCTTTGTTGCGTACGCTGCCCACGCTGGCCCGGTGCTCTCACGGCCCCCTGCGGGTTCTGGCGGAGCAGATGGTCTGAGTCGGTGCGCTTGGATAAGGACGGCAATCCCGCTGACAAAAAACGGATAACGGAGTGTTCTCCACCGAAACTAAAGCTGATAACTCCGCGTACATGGGCTGGAAAGTAGGGGAGAGAAACAGAGAGTTTGGAGAGGTTTGGTGTTTGTGCGTAAAGTTTCAGTACAGTTACGCACAGCGAGAAATACAGGTCAAGACTGCCAAGAAGAAAAACGGGACATTGTTCCTACAGCAGACAGACCCAGTGTCTGTATGCTACTATACTACTACAGCATTAAGATAAAACATTGTATCTGTAGTCTGATGCAGGGCAATAGCAGGCGTCAAGTGAAAGATACTTCACAGCGAATTCCTCTCTACGTCACCGCGCGCACGAAGCGCATTGCGCGCTAAACAGCCAACTCAATCAAACTATTACCTAAAACATTACTCATAAGGATAATGAGAAAGATAAATCGTTATTAGAATATATCACCGTTTCTAAAGTTATTTAAAGGTCTGCGACTGAAAGGCTTTCCTCCGTACTTGGTAAAGCTAGGGACACCTCTCCATGACCCGATGCTGCTGTTGTCCAGATGCAACTGAGGAAAGACTGCCCATTCTGAAGGAACTTTAAGACTCGCCTTCTCCAGCAGAGACGATATAAAATGCGAGCTTTTAAATCGGTTTCCTCTCTCTCTTCCACGTGATATTTTATAATTGAACACTTTCTCTCCAGTTTGATGCAGACTTGGCATGTTCGCTTTTTGCCGGAGCTCAAGTTCCCATAAACTTGAGCATCTGCTTCTGACTTGTCAGTGCAACAATCAGTCCGGAGCTAAGTAGTTTTAAGATGAATCCACGTTGTGCGGAACATAATATGACCCCTTACCGTTTTCTATTAATGAAATATTTTCTTTTCTTTGAAAACCTTGACGTGATCTGCGTGAATGTGTGCTTGTTCATTTATGTGATTTCCAATTCAAGAGCGGGGTTGAAAGTCCCGTCATGTCATTGCTCGTCAGACTGACGCTTGGATTCAACGTTTAACAAGAGACTAAAGATCCCCTTACCTTCAGCCTCATATTAGTACTTAAATTTTACATACGACAAAAACTTTTTTAATGTTTTACTTTATCTTTTTTGACTTTATCTGTTTCTTCTCTGTACTAAACAGATTGAATTAGTGTTTTCTAAGAAGCCGTAAAAGCATTGTGTTCCATGTGTAATTCAATTCTACAGCAGCTTTTGCCAGTGGCAATGATTTCTATTAGATATGGTTGATCAGTTCATCCCATTAAAGTCAATGAATGTCCTCTTTGCTCTCCAGTGCTTGTTTTTATAAAACCCTAATAGGGCTGGTTTTGGGCGTTTTGTTTGTGAAGATTGAATAACTGCAGCCATGGTAAAGCAAAGGAACAGGTAACAAGGAAGGATAATGTGTTATTACTGTTGTTTTCCCCTGAATTAGTTCTGTTCTTTTGCACTTTGTTTTGTGTTTTCAGGTATTTTCAGTCAAGGATGACCTACTGTTTGTTGTTAACATCATGATAGTGAGTGATGGAAAGTGTTTTAAAAGGTATTGCACAGCAGCGCACTTTGATGGGAGCTCTCCTTAAGATGTAAAGCAGGTGCAAATTGCAGAACTGACAATAACAAGCAGGAACTGAACCTGTAACCTTCGTGCTGTAGCCGTAGAGGCATACAGGACTGCTCAAGGCAAAATGATATAATCCATCACCTTTTACCTCCATCATCCTGAATCCCTGCTCCTGGCTGCGCGCAATTCTCAAGACGTCCCTTCTTGCTCTTAAGGGTCAGGCTCTCCCACGTTAACCTGATGATCAGAAGCTAATGAAACAAGACTCAACCGCTGTGGAGTCGCAGCATGACCCTCTGGATTTAACCTCTGTGTTTGGTTAAGGTCACAGCAAAATCTCCACTTCTGTTTCTTTTTACCTTACATGAGTGAACATGCACCGCTACCTCTTTACGTTACTTTACAAATAAACTAGAAGCATCTAAATGTAAAATAACCTTCACCCACCAACAGGCACATCCACACCACACCCCAATCTTGACCTTTCACCCACCTTCTTTGAGTGTTTAGGTGACCTCACAGTTTTAGTCTGAGTAATGCCTACTAACGCTCCCATTAGTGTCGACCTTAAGTGCTGCTGACTCCATAGTGCATAAACGAATGACTTGGACTGACCGCTGATTACATGTTTTATGGCGCAACCTTTCCAGATTGAGTCAAGTTCCTGGAAATCTCTTACTGATATTTTATTTAAAAAGAGACACTGTGACAATGAGGACCATTTTTTGTTTTGTCATTCCAAAGACTTAAAGTCGCAGGTCTTTACCGCATAGTAATCAGGTCATGGTATTAGCAGTGAGCGAGGTTTGTTTTGTTCTGCACCCCTTTAAAACTTTCTGGTTTAAATCTCTCCAGGCCTCACAAACGGAGGAGTGTCATTAAGCTTCTCTCTCTGGGCTTTACTAGTATCTGCAAAGATTTAAGCACCTCAGCAATGTTAAGTCTTATTCCCTACAGGCTGTATACATTCAGTGAGAAGAAAGAGCACTGAGAGTCAGGTGTCCGGTCACACAGAGCAAAGTTTCCGTGCAGCGCATGGGACATCTATTAAAAAGTGCATGAAGAAGTGCAGGCCAGTAAAGTGAGCTCCTTAGCAGCACCTCCTATTGTGTTCAAACCAACACCTACACCCCCAAAATTGATATGTAAAGTTGTAGAGCCATTGTCCTCAAATTGCTTAAAATAATAACCAGGTTTTGGCCTGGCTCTGTCATCTATGGTATATCAAAGAGTGTTGTCTTTCAGTAGGCTGCACACCTTCAATCCTCATGTGACTGGTGAATGGAGAAGACAACAGGGTGCTACACAGAAGTTGGGCTTGAATAGTGGGTTGTAATTAGGGGGCACAAAAAGGGGGGCTTGACAGCAGGAGGATTGGCACGATTGCTGTTTGAACAGCTTGGAAAAAAAGAAGAAAAAGCTATGAGTGAGTGATAAAAGGTTTTCTTAATCTTAATAAGTCTCACAGTGAGATTCAGACTAAAGCTTAGCTCCCCAGACACATGTTTATTATATACACTTCACATGTAATTGTTGCATAGGCAAGCACTCAACACATCACACATACCTTCAGCAGAAAGAACAGGCGAAACACAGGTTGCAGTGATTGAACATGTCTCTTGTGTAGAGAAATGAGTGTAGAGGAATGAGTTTATTTGGAGCACATAAACACTTCCACACCTTATTTGGCCAGTCTCGCTGACAAGTACAAGACAAATGTCTTTTCCACAACCTTAATCTGACCCATCCTCATATGTAACACAGGAAAAGTTGTTGCCTGTCATGAAAAAAAAAATCTGGAAAAGAATCAAACACAGAGATGTGAAACACCCAAAACATTGAGCAAGAAAACAATCCTAGGCTGCAGATACCGGTGTTGGACCACTGATGTTTCATATGGTTCCTCAAACCTTGCCCTCACCAGGGACCTTCACTGTTCCTATAAACCATCACGCAGGAAATGAGGAACAATCACTTTCCTGTGAGAATAATAGGAGAGAGAAAATCAACAAGGTGTCATCTGGTGCGATAAGGAAACGTAACAATGAGGTTTGGAGGAACTCCCTGAAGAGCTGAAGGGGACAGCTTGCCAGGCTCAGCAGTCAGATGTAGTGCAAGATGTGTGTGTTGTGTGGGTGTGTGTTTGAGATTGCATGACTCATATCAAAAATGTGTAAAAATCCACACCATGCCAGTGGCTATAGACGTACACACCCCTCAGAGTTAAACAAACCCTTTGCACTGAGCAGCTAGACAGAAGCCTGCTGAGTCCATCTTTACAAAGATGTGACATGCTGCCAAGCATTGTTTAAATCTTATTGCATGTTGTACTGGACATCCTAAAATTTGCAGAACTGCCCAGTACATGATGCGAAATTAAGGGACGTGTGAGTAAAATGATGGACAAGCATAAGAGTGTACAATGTTTCTAGATGTTTGGGTTTTAATATGTCACTCAGTGTAAATAAGATGCTCCTACAATACGCAGCAAACTCATTGTTTCAGGTACATGCAAAGTATAGGAGTAATTGCCTTTCTCTGTACTGGACATATCTTCCCTCAGTCCAGCATTTACATTATTTCAGCTCACCCAGTAACTTGAGCCAGCAACTTACGCACCCATCTAGGATAATGTTAATGTACACTGCAGAATGTTTGAAGCCTTACATCCATGTTCGTCATGCAGGACAAAGGAGGGGTCGCAGGAGTGTATATACACACCCAGGTATCCTGTTATGTTAAGCAGGAAGGTCCAGTCTATAGGGATATAAAACCAAAATAACCTCTTACATAACATTCCCCTAAATAGACTCGCGCTAATCAAGTCCAATCACTTTATGTACTATATCATATGTAGGTGTGTGCATATAGTCCCAACAGATGGGAACATCACTGTGTTTACCCTTCGTAAGTAGAATCCATCAAATTTATACAATAGGTAAAATTTCCTCAAAGTTTTAGAAATAAATAGCCAAATGTTTCTAAACTTGTGGAGTAGAACTCAGCCAGGACTCATCCTCATTTGGCCTGAGACAGCCGGGCTACCTGGTTAAATTGAGGCACACAGTAGTGTCACATCAATTTAACAGCGAGGCCTGTCGGTTCTGACCTTTCCTTCCAGTCTGGCACAGAGAGTCCCTCATCCGTATGAGGCCCGTGTCCAGTGTGGGTCCACAAACAGAAGCTGCTCACTCACTTAGGTCCTGAGGAGACCAAATCGGATTACCAGCACATATCTCCCACAATCTACTGCGACAGGATCACCCCCGAGGCATGACTGAAATGGATACAGCAATATACAACAGCCATGCAGAGGAAAGAGCGAGGATGGAGGGGTGTGGGATCAAAGAGGGAGAGAGCGGGAGCTGTGGGTAGGGAAGGAGCCACACTGTTGTAAGCGCAGCAACAATGTGACTTAATTGATTCCATGCCATCTCATCAATTTTGATTAAAATGAAATGAGCCTCTGTACGTTTGAAAAGGTTAAAACAAATTGAAGGTGGAAATCACAGCTGGTAATCACAGTTTGTCTAACAGCGGGCTTTTAATGAAGCGACCCGCTCTCCATCATTCATTTCACCCTCCCGTGTGTATTTTTTTTTTCCCTTGTGTGTGCGTGCGTTTGAGTTTGTGTGAGCACAAATTGTATTGAAAACAGCATATATTAGGTTTTCATTAGCATCACGGCCTCCGTACAGATGAACTGCTCTCCTGACAGCAGTTGAACTGGAATAAATAGTTGTGCAAAAATGGATTCATAGTGTTAGCACAAAGCCATGATTTGAACAACAAGAAGTGTAATTCATTTGTTACAAAGATAAAGTCTCTCATGAAAATCTTTAATTACACAGATGTACACAAATTCTCTGCACAAGCAATAATATTGACAGAACAGATGAGCACATACAGTATATAACGTTTCTGTAAACTAAGTCTTAAACACATATGGCATATTATTCTCAAAGAGTCATCCCATTTCTACATTGTCTCCTTAATGATTAAATGTTTCATTACAGGCACAGACACAGATACTGTATCTGTTCTTGTTAGTGTTCATCCCAACTCACAGTGAAAACGGGTTGGTTCACAGAGAGGCCAGAATGAATAAATGGAACACACACATCTGCACTGCAGACAAGCCGGGCAATTATAGCACATAATGTATGTATGCAGTTATTTCTTTAAGATATCATTAAGGTTTTAGGTACTTTGCACAAAAAAATGATGGATTCCTTTAAAAGTGTATGTTCAAGATAAAAAATTCACTTTATTTCCTGCTGTTATGGAAGTATATAGATAACAGAAATCATTCATATGATGCCTTGATTTTTGTTTTGATGTGGGAGTTCCCTCGTGATTAACTATAAGATTTGCTGTAACTCAAATATTTACTTTGCACAATTAATATTATAGCCAGAAAACACAAAACATCGACATACGCCCAGGAGCCAAAGTTCATTGCGTGTAAAACATTGCAACACATTGCTCTACAGGTTTAGGTATTCCACAAACACACACCTGCTTATGCATTCTCCTACCCTTATCAACACATGCCACACTTGAACTTAAAGCTCTTTCTCATGGCCCAAATATTAATATAAAAGACAAGTTAAAATGACAAAGATTTTAAACTTGAACTTGTCACTTGTCTTGCTTGAGAGGCTCTCTCAAGCAAGACAAGTACACATGACTAAATCATAATAGAGAACTGCTGCCACCTAGTGGTGGTTAAGTTAACCAGCGGTGCAGTCGCAGCCCCCTCTTTGCACCAATACCTCATTATAAGCAAAGTCTATGAAAGTCCTTACAAGTTCCCTCAGTGGTGAATATAAATACACAGGCAGTGTTAATTGTATTCTTGTTTTATTTTAAAAGGCAAATTTTGCAGTGTTAACAAAAAAGAAAAAAAATCACAGAATTGCAATGCACCTTGCTAAATAAATAAATAACAGTGCCGCTAGTTAATCTGAACGCATACCCCGCTGGAATATGCTGTTGAGGAGAAGCACTGTTGCCTTTTTGCTCACAAATTGCCCTATTTTCAGCGGCTGATTTGCTTTAGTAAACTTAAAGCTGCGTAGACGCGCTGCTGTCTCAGCAACAACAATCTTCAGTAGAAATGCAAATGGATACACATGCAAAGCAAACCTCTGGCTAATTATACAGACGTCTTACAAGGTCTGTTTCCCTGAGCGCTGGAAAAAAGTGTACTGCACAGCATGTATGCTCTTCATAGACATCGCTTTAATACAGAAACATCTGTGGGTTGCTGGATTGGAAAGATCTTAATAAAGCTTACTGTACACTAATTATACCGCAACATAGAAGCACAGGACTCTTTGTTTATATTTAAAAAGGTGTTGGTTTGGCAATTTTTTTCTGTCATTTACAGAGGACCACAAAGACAAAGGAGAAGGTACACAAAGCTACGTTCACTAAAGTCCAAGCAAGTGTAAACTCAGGCTACAGAGAATGATGTATCCAAGTCAAGACGCAGCTTACGATCTGGAAAAATATTAGGTCTAAGTACATCATAAAACACTGTCACTAAGATTAGAACTCCAAAGATCGCAGGGTTAAGACAGTTGAAACACTTACGAGTGCCAACATGTGTAAATATCTTCACTCTATGATTATGATTATCTTTTTTTTTTTCCTTTCATTTCTGATGGACACATAACCAAAACACACACAAAAACTTGAATGGGATGAAGAAAATACTTTTTTTTTGTGCAGTGGCTTGGAAGAAGTGGTTCGCCAAAATCTCAATAAGGCACTAAAATTGAAAATAGAAGCACTCTAAAACCATCTATAAAAAGGCAAGCACATAACCTATAATATAATTCTGCTGTGGCAAATGACTGGCATTGCTAATAGTCGTTGGAGGGCAGATGATACTTTTGAATTTTCCATCTCAGTGCAGTGGATTCAGTGTTTTGTCTCTTGGTGCAGTCGAGGAGCATTCACGGTCATCTTCAGCCTCAGTCATCTTTTTTGTCAGAGGTGCTTTCTTCCTGTTTATCACCTGAAGTGGTCGGACAGGCCAGTTCCAGATCACCCGGCCTCGCCTCCTGGATTGCTTGGTATCTCTGAAGCTCCAGGTAGGTGGTGAAGAGCTTGGCATACTCTGGGTGGGTCGTGGCAAAGGCTTGAAATTCACCTGAAAAATAGAGGCACAGAGGAAAAGCATTAGGGTACAGTGTAGCTTTGGATGGGAGAAGTAAAATGAATGATGGTTAACTATTGTATCCTTGCACATACAAGCAAAAGGCCCTAATTGTCGTATTAAAGCAGAGTCTACTCACTGAATGTGATGAAACCAGAGCCGTCGGCATCAATCTCCTTGAAGAGCTTGGCCATGTTTAGATCTGACACACCCAGAGCCGAGCGCAGCAGAGCAGTAAACTCCTCACGTGTGATTCTCTCATCCTCATCGGTGTCAAACAACTGCGTTAGCGAGGAAACCCAGAAAAATGCATTTCACTTTCCAATTTTTGCATCATTGGGAAAATAAAAGGCTATTTAAGGCGTGAAAATGAACGGGTGGGTCGGCAAAAACCTGCGCACACACAGGAAATTTACTTTTGCTTCACATCAACACCAGGGGCTAGGTGCTTTCCTTATCATCAGAGTCATAAAGCTGTGCGTAGACAGCATTTCAGTCAGTGTGGTGATGTCACAATTCCCATTATTACACATTGTAATGATGACAAATGATTAATGTAATTCAGTTCATAATGAAACAGACTTTCCAGCGTGCTCTGGTTTAAATGAAAAGATCAGATCACTAACAGGGACATAATGGTTACAGGCTAAATAAAAAGACCGATAAAATAAATCACTCATAATCTAACATTCAGTTTGTGTATTAATGTCTTAATTTAATGTAAAACATTTGTAAATGTGCCTCTGAGTGACATTTTACAGAGTGCAATTTCAACTTCATATTCAGTCACTGAAACAACCGTGACAATGTTTTACTCTAGCAGTACAACTCTCACCGATACTTCATGTCCGTCCGCATCACATGCAGCTTAACATAAACATTGTTTCTACATCTAGGACCAGAACCACATTTGGCCTTATGGTCAGCAAAATGACTCCATGCTCTTCGCAACAGACACACATTGTTAACTTGACATTATCCAAGTGCCTCTGAACGCCGGCTTTGCTCTTCCTACAGCACTGCTGCTACTGTCTGCTGTGCTCAAATACATTACATCTTACATGTTGCACTGTTTTGCTTTCTACTTGCATTATATTGTAATTTAAATTTTTTTAAATAAGTTTAGTGTAAAAAACTGTATATATGCTGTACCTAAATATGAATAAATCTCAGAAATGTTTGCTTTACATGACACTATTAGATTTTACCAAGAATTAATTAAAACGTGTAGCAAATATATAAAACCATAAAATCAAATCAGCATGACAACATTTCTTAAACAGTGTTAATCTCCATAAGGCAGATACTACAGTACATCTCATTCCTGTGTATTGTATTCAGTGTACAAAAACACAGCACTCCTTATTTTTCAGGCCATAGTAGGGGCGCAGCAGTGTACCTGGAAAGCCATTCGAAGAACGTCTTCTGTGTTAGCTGGTCGACACAAGATAGTCACGCCTATGACGTACTCTCTGAAGTCTATGGTGCCATCTCCGTTCTGGGGAGGGACAAAGAAACAGCAATGAAAATACCTGAGATGGTCAATGCACGGATTATTATTATTATGACGGATGGTACTTTACTTTTTATGGACTAGAAATATAGACTTTTGTCTGGCCTTAACTGTTTTATTTCTGAGGAAAAAGGATACTCATTAAAGTGGATGTTAAGGGCTGTTTTTATGCTTTTAGTCCTCTCTTTCCACTCAAACCTTTGGTAGACATACCAGGGAAGGAGGCCAATTGACTTTGATCACAGTTTCCCCTTCTAGGCTGTATAAATCCTGAACCCACACCATTATGACCACATTTTTAATCTAACTGGTGCATGTGTTATGCGGTGATGTAATATGTGCATGATTCTGCAAATCGAATATTAGAGATTGATAACACATTATGTTGTCACCCATTTATATTTATGGTATGTTCCCTGCAGGATGTTTAAGGCTCAGTGTTTTACTGTCTGTCCTGTCTGTGTGTCTACAACAGGAACCTCCATGTTTAACTGTTTTTCATAATGGTGCTATTTATATGCACGTCTCTTACTCTGTCAAAGAGTGCAAACAGCTCCTCGAGGGGTGGGCTGACAGGTAGCTTCAGGAACCTGGCAAACTCCTCGATGGTGATCCGTCCTCCTTTACAAGAGCTGGCCATGGCTGCAAAGCCCTCCAGCTCCTTTCTCAAATTGTCCCACTTCAGACTAAGGAAGCGGGGCACAAGGAGCCATATGTGTCATTGTTAACGTCCCTCCCTGATGGCGCTAACCGTGTGTTTAAGTGAGATGTTCTTACTTGAGTTTGCGGCTAATTTTGGTGAACTCAACCAGGCCGGCTTCCATGGGCAGCATTAGCTCCCCCGCTGAGATCATCAGGCGGCAGTCTTCATATGTGTGGTCTGTCACTGGAACTCCTAAAGCTCTGAAAGCAGACAGTTTGGATATAAAATGCTTGTGAGAAACCGAACACAGCAGGCCAGGAAGATATGCAAAGATTGTACAGATGAAAGGAAGGAAATAACCAAACTAAATGTACAATAATGTTGCTCTGATGTCAGTAAAAATGCAGAAACATGGGCTGAATTTAAAGTCTCGCCTTCATATGTGTTGAACATGGAATATCTTACCTGTATAATGTCCACACATATACACATATATACGCTTTTTTGTTGCACTTTGTGTTGAGTACTTAAGCTAGACACAGACCAGAGTGTTCATTTAAGACCAATTAACACTTACTTGGCCATAGTTTCCCGCACTCTGTTAGCGAACAGAGCTGGGGTTTTCCTTTCCTCCTCTGTGGGGATATGTGGCGGCAGGAACTGCAAAACAGAGCAAACAGGTGAAAAAGGTCACAAGGAAGGTCAAGCAGGCAGTAAACTACTAAACCCCTGTATGTGTACCAAATCCGCTAATGTAAAATTTACATGTGGTGTTTTGTTTTAGTGCCTTGAGTACAGCAGTAAAACCAATGGCTATAATTCAGCCAATTAAGGTTACATACTTGTCTTGTAATGAAAAACTAAGTTCCATGGCAACCTCTCTTTAGACTCAAAAACAGAGTAGCACTGATACAAACAGTAAAACTGAAAATATTGTCAGAAAAGCACCTAATGGTCTCCTAAATTCAATGCTGTGCACAGCCACGTGAATGCACAGTTTTGAATTTCACAATATATTTTTTTTGAAACCAACATAATGTCACATATAAAGAACAACATCAGTTTGCAGTATCTTTGCCAGTATATTACAACTGTTACCTCTATCTCTACTGTGGTGTACAGCTGGCACAGAGTCAGAAGAAGCAGCGTACTCCTGCACACAACGCAAGCGGGACAGTTGGTTACATGTTATCACCAATTTCCTTGTTGTTGCAATATAAGCAATAACATTGCCGTTATTGTGCTATAATTGTGTATGTTGTAAAAAAGTGTAGAAAGCGTACTTACGAGCTGAAACCCTGCCAAGTCCAAGACACTGTATCCTGAAGGGAAAAACGTAAAGCATAAAGCTTCATAAAACATTAACGCTGGGATGGAAAGGTATACGTGTTGTTGTGTGACACAGCTAAGCTTTGAATATTGCTGTCAGTTCCTCTTTGTGACTGACTGCATTCAAGTCTGACAGTTCAGTCAGCCAAAAGTTCATTAAAACTAGGAGACAACGTGAGAGGATGTCAAGAAAGACTGAAAATACTTTTGTATGGATGGAAATAAACAAATTAATATTCATGTACTGTACATACAGTATAGATACATGTCATGTTTGGCATTTCCTCCACCATATTTATCTGGTAGACTCTGTGAAGTTGCCCTAAAGATGTGAGGTGAAATACTATATATTACAATGTACTAAAGTAACAATCATTCACCAGTTTGTTGGGATATCTCATAAGCACAGGCTGTACAGGGACCCCTGGGATGAAGGCACCTAGTGGGTGGGGAACACACAATATGGACAAAACATGCAGATGGTTATTCATAATTATAAAACGGTGCAATGTAGTATCAAGTATTGGTTCTGTTGTGGACTACATATAAGTGAAAATGGTAGATGTGCTATAAGAACCAGACTGACCGGTCAGCAAATAGTTTATTCCTGTAACAGATATTTGAGTCTTTTGTCATGCTTTTATGTTATTTTATTGAATTTACACTCTGTCTTACCTTGTTTGAAGGTGATAAGACATGAACGATTCGTACATGTTCCCTCTGGAAATATCAGAACCTGAGGAGCAAAGCATCATAGGTAAATGTTAAAGTCACACGCTGTGTAATTTTTGAGATATGTAGTGTTGGACTACTGACGCTTACAACAGGCGGAGCATGCTTTTAAAAATAACGGCGCGCGTGTGCGAGGCAGCGTTGCTTGGTTAATTCACTAATAGCATTTAAAAAAGGAAACCCAATGAGACAACGTGGCCACCTGAAACTCTCAAAGGAAACTGTGAAATCCTGAGTTACTGCTCTGTCTTGCTGCTCTTCAGTTTTCAGGTTGATCTTAGAAAGGAATATATTTGCTTTGGGGATATTTTCTTTTTGTGCCGCGACAGACCTGTGGCCAGTGGCCTCCTGACTTGGCTCTGCTGTCAATCTCTTGGATTGTGTTCTTCCTGGAGTCCGGGTCCTTTCTAGACACCAGCACTGGCTGAAGACAACGCACAAACCCTGCAGAAAGCGCAACACACACACACACATTAAAGTGGTAGACATCAGCCCAGCCCTTACCAAACAAGTTTACAGAATGCTGAGCTAAATCGCTGCAAGCTAAATTTCTCTGTATTTCACAGTGTACAGAGTTTCTCAATCTGGTGTGACATTCCTGCACTCATTTCTGCATTTTACTTCAACCAGCAATGATTTTGCTGAGAGCTAAAGAGGAAAGTACTCATTCCTACAGTATGAGTAGGGTATGGTATAGTGGAACCTATAGCATCATAAGCACATCTGTATTGGTGTAATAATTCCCACTGCCAGAAAGGGGGGAGATAACTTGCAGTAGTTTTAACATACAAACTCTGACAAAAACATATATATTTTAATTAAGGTACAGGCCTTGGCTAATTGCAAGGCTACATTAGCATTAAATAGGTTTTAAGCTTTTTGATTAAAACACCACCTAAATTCTCATCCGCAGCACACTCTTGCTTCTCAAAGCCCATTTGTAAACGTGGGATTTCCAAGGTGCTCAATTGAACAACAACCTTATAGGACCTTTGCATTACATATCTTACAAACCCTCTGCAATTACGATGCATGTTTCTGCAATCTGCACAGAAGGTGTGAAGTAGTACTGTGAGCTGAAGATAGGTATAAACTACATTAAAAGGAAACACTTCTGTGTATTTTCACACATTTCACACACACGCTCTGGAGGTCGAGAGGGCAGGACAGCACCCACAGGCACACTTGGCCCTACACTCTTGCACTGACGTAACAAAGCGAAATGAAAAGTGTCTCACTGCCAAAGATGGGCGTAGCCAGGTTCTCAACACGGGACACGGTGGAGGGCAAGCCTGCCACAATGCACACGATCCCGTCAAAAAAGGTGGAGTGGGGGGCCACAGCCAGGATGGGGGCCTCGCTGCTGCTGACCTGCTTGCCCTTGACTACTACTCTGAAGCCCATGCAGAAGAAGTATGTCCTCCCCAAGGCAGCCATCACTCTCCGACACATAAACCTGGAGATGGTGGTAACATTTTAAATAAGTGCATTCAGGAAATTATGGAAAATGCAAACGTAGTAAGTGCGTACTCTGTTATACACTAGGATCAGACACGTTTAAAACCTTACAGCAGTGCAAAGTAAGAACTAAATCAGAAATGATAGGTATGTCTCAAGGTTTGTTACATTTACATTTACCTCCTGAGCTATTATGTAACAGGAGTGTATGAAAATGTGGAATCAAAGTGTTTTAGTAACAGGAGAAGTTGCACAATTGTGCGTTTTCCTGTCAAGTTCCAGTTACTTCCTCATAATCAAGAGAATGGGTAAGTAATTTAGACTGAGACACTGCGACAAAAGTAGAGCCTCTAAACCTTTTCTCAGTAGTGTACAAACTTATATTTTAAGCATCAACAATACTGCAATACACTATTAGCTGATACAAGTATTATGACTAAGATTATTAAATATGCGGGCGCCAGATCTTTAAGTTCTGGTTTTGTCAGTCGAATCTCATTTATCTTGCTTTTTTGACATTCTGCATTAGGCATCATTTACACTCCTGTCAAGTACTGACCAGACTTTCACATTACTTGGAATAACCTGATTTAACAATAACATTGCAAACGCCATTTATTGGTGCCTTTAAGTTGCAGTTTCAACGAGCAAACACTAATAATTCAAAATTGTAGGAATTTTACTATTTATAGATTTTGTCCTTTCATAGTAAAATCTAAGCTTCTGTACTTTTACTGCCCCGTGAACGTCTAAGCACGTTAACTGCAAAGCAATAAACAGCTTGCGACAAAATAAGCCTCTCTGTTTCTGTCACCTCCACTGTGTTTGGTCATAATCATATAAAAAGCTGTGGTCTAAGGTCACAAGAATGTTCCTGTTAGTCGTAGAACTGTGGCTACTATCTGCTAAACTGAACGATTTAACATGCGTCATCGTGTTTGAGATAAAATACTAAAATCCGACCACTGGATATTTGGCATTTCATGTCATTTTATAAATAACTGATCACATGCTAAGTATACAGTAAACTTAGCATGAAAATATGTTGTAAATATGTCTTAAAATGTACTGTATTCCTGAAAAAAACACACATACACATTTGTGTCCAATTGGATGACCTGTTAAGTACTTTAAAATAACCATTAGATGATGAGAAATTGCCTTTTCTGTTGAGGAAGAGATCGTTTGCTTTTTCAGTTCCTTTTATTAAGCCCTGCAAATATCACTTGACTCCTTCTGTTCTGAGAACTGAGGGGAACTGAGCTTGAGTAATGCTTGTGGTGCAGATACTATCTAGAGGAGCATGATTCGGCAGTAGTGCAAGCAGCTGCACATTCTTCAAGTCATGTCAGGAACTATTATTTTGAGAATATGCTGCCTTGCTGTGTTGCACTGTTTGGCTTAAAGACACACCGCCTCAGCTGCTACTTGCTTTAATGCACTAAAGTGCATTTAGTTTTTATCAATTTCAGTGTCTTCCTTCACCAAAAGCCATGTTTACGTGCATCAAATCTGACGGTGCTAAATGATAATTAAAATGTTCAGTTATTCAGTTGCATTGCAAAACAAAAATTTGCATGGCACTGCACCTCATGGGTAAGAAACAAATAAAACAATGTTCAATCAGGTTTCTGATACCATAGCCTGAGTAACCATACATACAATAGGTAAATAGTTTTCTGCAAGATACTTGTAAACAAAGTGATATAAATCAGGCAGCCACACTGTGCAATTATTAGGTTTTGGGAGATCTTAGGTGTTTTTTGATGACAGTTTGCTGAGTCTGGGTGATTTTGGTATGAGGTTTGGGATGCATTGCAGTGGGATGCTGTGTCGTATCCTAATTACCTTCTCCAGCCAGTCATTGGCTCCACAGCTCCTTTCAGGGGATGCTTGAAGGTTATGATGACAGACACTGGCCATGTCACCATGAGAACCAGGGACAGAAGGATGGCACGAACAGGAACCAGGAAGATTCCCAGGAGGACACACTGCGCGTGAAGGGTTACACACATACACACACCGTGAGTTACAGGCCTATACCATAAAGGCAAGACTGCTGTCAGAGTTAACTACAATCTGGCCGCTGACATTCCTCAGAGCAGAAACACGCACGAGTCTGGAAATCCACATCACTGGACAGCTTTCCAGAAAGCACACAACGGCTCTCATTGTTTGTCCTGCACATAACGAGGCTTTGCAAGCCGATTGTCAAAGCCTCGCTGGAGAAGATTATGGGCCCTGGTTACACAGCAGCCTGTCCGTATATGTGTGTGTGTGTACGTAATCTCACACGTAGGATGAAACACTGTGTGCGCCGTGCTACACAGACCGTGACTATACACTTCAAATGCTTGCCCTAAACGTTACATGAGCATGGAACTTAAATGCAATACTCACTTTAATGATAGTAGCTTTGGTTAGTTTGGTGTCTTGAACAAACGGGTTGATAACCGGAGGCAGGAGCAGGGATTGCTGCCTCGGCAGGGCGAATACTCGCTGTGGCGGCATAGCAGTCCAGTGAACGAAGAAAGCGGAAAATGCTTTTTTTGTTTGTTGTGGTTAGGTTTTTGTTTTTTTTTCGTCGAGGCGCTGTTATGTTATCATCTCACTTCCTCGACGGAGCGCCCTGCTCTCTCATTTCTCATGCGGGCGAGCGCAGACACGAGCGAGCGAGAGAGGACCCAGACTGGCGTTTGAGGTTTGAGGCTCCACCTCCAACGCGGTGGCTGCGGGGTTCGAGGCCGATGGTGTGGCCAGTGTGGATTTGAAGCCATACAGGCGGATTTGCATTTTTTCAAATATAATCATTATTATGATGCCATCTTTCTTATCAATATTTCATACAACATTTCATGATATTTAAAAAAAGCTCAGCATGGGCTGTTAGAAAGCGTTGATTTACTGTGAACATATGAAAACTGTTTGGGATTCACCAGTGATATTACAAATCTGTGCAGTCTCAAAATACTAAAAGCAACGCGCACGTAGCAAATGAGCAACGATTGGACGTGTTGACATGTTTGTTTACGTGCTCTCCTAATTGTCCACACGATGGCGCAGTTTCATAACAAATGTTAATTTGGTTCTGCCCCTCAAAAGAAAGGCCTGTCCCTTGGACATGAGAATTATTATTTGACAGTGGGGCGAGGTAAATATTTACTTCAGTACAGATGTGAGGTTGAATTTTCATTTTATGCTCCTTCATACTTCTACATTCACTACATCTCAAACAGTGTACTTCTTAATCTACTGCAAGTACTGCAGGGTTGTAACTTCAGGATCTGACTTTGCGCTCAGAGATGATAAAATATTATTGAACTACGCAGTGACAAAATATATTAGGTACTTGCTCCAACACTGCTATCTACAGCTTTAAAGTCATGTTCTCTTATTACAGATTATCAGACTTCATTCATCAAATAATAATACAATTATATTATTAAATTAAATTATTAAATTATATAGACATTTCCCCTGTGTGGGACTAATAAAGGAAATCTAAATCTAGATATGGGACTGGTGTATCTGCATTAGTACATTTTACTTTAGATGCAATGTTACTCAATATTCTCATAGTATGTGCTTTTACAAAAGTGATGTTTTAAATACAGGGTTTTTGCATGTAGGAGTATTTCTACACTGTGATATTGCTTCTTCTATTTAAGTAAACCATCAATCACTGTTATTTAGTATTTGGATGCTGAATTCAGGAGCTTGATGGTAAAGACCCGTATTTGTGTCAGTTACCCACCTAAGTATTTACCACTGCCACGCATTGTATCGACCATCTTTATTGATGACAGTAACAAAGTGCACAAGCATTAAAAACGACACAACACAACACAATGACTGTATTGTTAAAACCCAAGAGAAGAAAAAAAGAGACTATTAAAAAAAAAGATTATTAAACAAATACTACTGCGGTACTCTTGTCATGACTCCATCATGCAGCAAACCAATACAGCCTCTAGAGGCAACCTGTGCCTTAAATCTTTCTGTACCATTAGTGAAGGGAAATTCAACATGAAGTTGCCATTGTTGAAAAGTATTTGGTCTCCATATTGAGCAGGTCCCATATATAGTCCTATACAAAGTGCTAACCAAATGAAGAATAATGTGTGCCTGCGAATACTACTTTCTGACATCCAGAGGGTATGAATATAAAAAGTGTGTGTACATATATTTATGTATATAGGACTATATGCAAAAAGCAATCTCTAAAGCACCATTTTCGGTCAAACACATTGTGCAAATTCATTTTTTCAAATGTATTGCACAACAATGAGAAAATTACTTAATCAAAAGTGATACATTTATAAAACACTGGACATAGAAGTACTTCTAAGCCAACATGAATTCCTCACATGGTCTAAAACAGCCTTTCAGAGTTAAATTTGCATAAAACGGCAATATCTCACAGCACAGTATATCACTGCGTTCAATGCAGTGTGGACATACCTGATGTCTGAGTTTTATTTCTTTAAACCAACCAAAAAATATAAAACAATAAAACAGGGGGTACATATTGTAATAAATCTGCATCAGCATAACAAATAAAATGTCAATATCACACAGTAATATAGCAAGTATCCAGTTGCCTACTTTCAGTCTGTGTATAAGGTCCCAAGGTGCCTTTCTACAAAGCTGAAGGCTGATTATACAGGCTGGAAGGGACATTTCCCCCACAGAAATGTTGCCAGGATAAAAACTTACAACAGTGTGCACTGCGGCGACCACAAGTTGTGTGCGATACTACGGCAATGTCCTCGTGTGGCCAGATGTCATTACAGGAATCAGCCAGTTGCGAGACATTTTGGAAATGCTCAACAACCGAGCCAGTCCTTTGTGATTTCACCCAACTTGACAATCTTCAAGCTGCTGTCTTCCAGTTTGAAATAGTGGTTACCTTTGAAGAAGTAGCTGTAATCTGTGAAAGACAAGAACACCATTTACTCTGATAACAGGAAATAATCAGGCTTCTATACAGCCACACAGGCTGACAGTATAATCAGCCTCAATTAAAGTGACGAGGTTAAAACCATCCAATCAGGCCCTGCCGAAGCCAATGTTAAACCTCTCACTCTCTGAATCATGCTAATCAGTAAGCATACAGAGGCACCTCTGTGGAGGGGCACAGGCCTGCTTTATATAAATATGTTTGTCCGTGGTGTGGGGAAGGGGCTATGTGATGCTTACAGTAATGTGTGTATGTTCTGAGAGCAGTAATGGAAAAATCCCTGGTTGCTTGCCACAGACAAAAATGTAAATACCACCTCCAACCTCAAGCATACATGGCTGACAGTGACAGTTTCAGCGGACGTTTACCGGTGGTGTCACGTAGAAGGTTCAACACTATGTATTTCTTTTACTATAACTGAAATGCCCTGCTCACCAATGAATTAAGCTCATCGTGGTAACGTGGTATTCACTCTGAGCCAATGAAAGCACAAGAGATATTAAGCAACTGCTCTCCCTCTGACTGTCTATGAACCACAGATGGCCGCCTAACTTCAGAACTACTCCCTTTGGCCTGATCCTTGTTTTCCTAAATTTTTTTAGAACAGTCAGTTCCCCTAAATTGTTCATTTCAGGGTTATGATGCTAAATGACGTCATTGCTGGTCAGGTTGTGGGATATAAGGAGTGCCAGACGCGCTGATAGCGCTGACTGGATTGGCCTGCATTGTAACCAGCCTGCCTGAAGCTCTTGTTATACCGTAATGATGTAGTAATATTAAACCTACAGTGCAGGACTATTGGGGGAACAACTGTAGTTACCAAGGAGACTGCAGCAATAAGTGGGTATGTGGGATAGTATGTGGGTGCTTGTGGGGCCTATGGTGTCATAAGCACAAGAGTCTGTTTAGTCTCACTGCCTGAAGGGGGAGTCAAAGGTCCTGAAGCTTTAAATACTTAGCTTTACTTTAATACTAAGACCATGCTGCAAAACCCCCATTACGGCTCTCTCAGTTCATGCATTTATAATTTTTTTTTCTAGCTTCTTCAAAATCTGACAAGCCTTTAAATTTACAAACTATGTAAAAAGAGATTTTTTTATTTACCAATGCCATTAAGACTGAAGGCAGAGTCTATGTTGTCTGGGATGCCATTCCAGGAGTCAGCAATCAGCTTGGGGAAGCCTGGATCCATTCTCTTCTTATCTTCATCGTATCTGTACACACAAATAAAAGTGCAGAGTACAGTTGCACGGTCCTTTTAATGAGTGCTTCCTCGTGCCATCACACACAAATACTTTTCCATGGCGATAAAACAGTTAGTAGTCGACACAGTGAATTCCCATGTCGTGCAAGGGTTAACAGAGCCGCTGTGGTTTACAGTGCAGATTAGGTCACACCAAACGCTAACTAGATCCAGACAGAGCCCCCCACTGTAATAACGGGTGACGACATCAGCAAAACAAGCTCCTTTGCTCCTCCTCACCTCCAGAATTTGTCCCCGGCAAACAGGTACGTTTTCCTGTTCTTCCTAAAGTTGAAGGCGGCGTCGATTTGCTGCAGGTCAGTGGGGAGGTCAAGGCTGGAGAGACTCTTGGGATAGCCTCTCTCCAGCTCATCTGCTTTGTAGACCCACATCTCGTTGCCTTGGAAGAATGAGTAAGCAAAGAAAAAGTAGATCAATGGCTCAAATAACACCAAAGACGTGCTTTATTATTGCAAAGTAATTATTTTAACACAGAACTGTCTGATCAAGGCATCGTCCCATTTTCCTACAAAACTATTCCCCAAATGTAATTTATCATGTGAGATCATCGGTTAACCATCTAGGGAAGTAAGTCTCCCCCTTAGCCACACCAGACCTGCTGTTATTGTCTTTAACGCTGATATATATATTATGTAAATTTCATCAGTATTCAGAAAGATCGTCATATTAGTAAAATGCAAAGAATGTATCATAAACCGCTAATAACTGTGGTGGAACATCTTAAGTGTCCCGAGAGTGCACACCGCACACAAGAGTCAGCCAACATTCCTGCTTCTCCTAAAGTTTCAGTTCGTAGAAACGCCTGACCATTGAGGAAAAAAACATCCAAATGGTAAAAGAGTGAAGACACCTCTTCATTACTCATAGAAGTGGAACTCTCTGTTTTTCAGATGACCACAAAAGTACAGGGAGGATAGTTCGTGTAATATGACATCAGTCTTCAGCAGGGTCTGAATCCGACAGTTTCTCCCACATACCTGAGAAAAACACGGTTTTTTCCTCCACTGGGTTTTCATAGGCAGCATCAATCTTGGAGGGCAGGTCTGGCCAGTAAGTGGCCACTAGCATGGGGCCATTGGGCTTGCTTCTGAAGTTGACTGACCTGAACAAGAACCTGGCACAAAGAGGAACGAGTGGGTGAGCGATCGTAAGGTTGATGAGCTGGGGATGAAATAAGAGTGAGATTGAAAGAGGGGTAGAAGGGGGGGTGATGAGGAGATGGTGTGTGTGTGTGTGTGTGTGTGTGTGTGTGTGTGTGTGTGTGTGTGTGTGTCTGTAAGAGGAGGTTTTAGTGCAAGTGCTTCACTGGCCGAGCCAGCCACAATGGCCTGATTCATGAGCATCTGGTTCTCGTTAGGACTAAGGCTGCCGACGCCAGCGGAACAAGACCTATCTTGCCCGGATTTCCAATACACAGCTGCACAACAATGGCAGCTTCCCAAACTCTTTTCCACTGACCTATTTTAAAACGAAAACGATCTGCCAGTTACAAAAATTGGTTGCTATAATGATAAAGTGAAGATGAGTCTAAAACTTTGCAACCGTACAGACATATCCACAGTGTTGTATACATCTGTCAGGATGAAAGAAGAGACAGACTGCATTTCAGTCTGCACTAGCCGTCTATAAATTGCATTATTTTAGCAGATGATCTATTTGTTAGGATCTGTGGTGTACCAACAATATCCAGAGGGCTTTTCTGTATTTTCTTCCTCTTCCTCTATTTAATTAAAAACAAAAAATAAATAATCTGCCTAAGCGCTTGGTTTGAAGGACAGGATGCAGAGATTTTTACAAACCGTTGTTGAAGTCAGAACTGCATAGTAATGAAGGTTGATGTTTAAGGTCTGCAATGCAATAGCAACTCTATGTAATAGTTAAGTTTAGGTTTGAGAAATGTAAAGCATGTGATCTGACTGTACTGTAGTGAGCTTGTGACAAATCCTGTATGTATTTATCAACATCCTGCTCTTTTGAAGATGCTGCTTGGGCAAAAGATTCACTGGAAGGGCCAGCTGGCAGCCTGAAAGGGTGCTGCTCTGCTCTAAAGTAACCTGCGGTTTATTTTCTATTCAATATATTTACATTTAGGAATTATCTTTCTATATGGTAATGATGATATCTCATCGACGCGCACACAAGTTTTGCACTATTATTATTATATTACTATTACAATATTTTTAATTTGACAAGGGTTGTGTAAAGTAGATTTTCTGTTTTTGATATTCTGAATTTGGCCTTGTCCCAAATGTCTTTACATTTTATTTGACATATGCCAATATTGTTCAGGTCTTAGCTGCATTCTGTGGACATGTAAATGGGGAATTGTGCCTCTCAGGTTGGGGGTTTTACTGCACTGTAACATGCAGCCTCTTTGTCCATGCAGCCTGTTTATGGTCAGTTCTGTGCGTTGTAAAAAAAAAAAAAAAAAACCCAAATAGCAGGCGGTCTGCAAGGCTGGGTTAGAGAAGCATGCACAAAAGAAAAACACACATTTCTGCTGAAGACGGTTGAACGAATGAAAGAGGGACGCTGTTTTCGCAAGTCCACCCACGGCTGCACGTCAACAAGGATATAAGTTGAATTTTCTTTTTCATTAGCCATATAAACCGCTTGGTAGGAATATTCGGAAATGCATCTACAAAACAGTCTCCGTCACTTCCAGCAATTTTTCATCACCAAATGATTTTTGAGCCTTGCATGGGAGTAACAGAAAACAAAGAAGCACCCAGAGTGAGCTGTTAGATAAAAAAACCACAGCCGACAGGTCACACGCACACCCACTAACTCCTCAGCAAGGCTGTTTTACTTTCCCTTATTGCGCCCTGCTGCAGTGAGGAAAACAATGTGAGCTGTGAGCTGTGTTAAAAAATCAAATTGTGGTTGAAATAATTTATTATTAACTTTATTAAAAGTTTGCAGTGTAAACAGATTCACCAGTTTCCTTGTGACGTGTGTCTGACAAAGTATTATCTGTGAAATGAAACTCGATTAGCTATACTCGCTGAAACTAGGTTACCACTGGTCCTTCACCAAATCAACCAGGGCTAAAATCTATTATACATCTAGTATAAATCTATATATTAATGTATTATATTACAAGTAGCCTCTGTTGGTTACATCCAGGGATATAAGCACATGAAGAGCAGTTACTTGTAAAAAGAATAATCAGTAGGTTGGCCAAACTGTTTCTATGAGACAGATCTTATCATTGTCTTCTCCTTAATCCTCCAGGCAGACAGACACAGTTCTGTGCTGAGCTCGGGGAGTGCTTCAAGCATTACTCACTGCATCATGTCACGATTTGTCCTACATCATAAATATGCTGAGCCAGGAGTAAACGGGAAAATCCTACTGCACTAGACCTGGAACCAGAGGGCAACGGCATTTCTCTGAAGCTGAACTTGGCTCGGATCAGGAATCTACAGTTTGTGAACTTGACGTGGCCTTCAGGCAACTCATTAAGACTCTGTGAAGGTCAGAACAACAGGCCTTTACTAAAACTACTAATCACAGACTTCAGAGAGATATACTGCACTGTGTGTTTACCTCAGTGGTTTGATATCCTCAATTCCTCTGCCTTGCCTTCACATCAGCTCTCTGTCTTTTGGTGTTTTTGGCAAATTTTAATGTAGCAACTGAAATTTTAAGGAATATTAAATCAAAACTGAAAAACATTGTCAAATAAATTAGATAATTTTCAGATAAGTAAATGCAATGCATCTTTATGCATGTCTCAGCCACTGTGCGTGAAGACCAATGTTCCTTCACTGGCTGGAAACTATTGCTTTGAAATGTGTTGAAATCTGTTGAAATCACAGATATGTCGTTTTAGGAGCTTATACATCATGAACAGCTCAGATGACTGTCAGGTATACTCATCTGTTGGTTTTATAGTTCATCAGTATGAGTCACTGGCTACTGGAGCATTATCTCAAGTGTTTGGTAAACCACGGAGAATAAAGTTTCTACCCAACTTGATTTCCAAAATGGGAGCCAGTGTTTGTCTGAGCTGCTCTGCCGATCGCTGCAAACGTGTGCAAGAAAGCCACCGCAAGGTAAAAAGTGATTCTGCATTAAAGCAGGATTTGTGAGCAGGATTGTGGCTCGTTCCTCCCGGTTTCAAGGCTCTCTGAGAGGAAAACCAGGCTGAATGAAAGACTACACTCTTGGAGGTATGGAGGTATGCCAGCTTATTTGCTTTGGACGCAGCTCCAAATGGCCATGACAGATATACAGCTCCTGTTAACCTAATAATTTCAAGAAGTCTGTGTTTCAGCACAGCAAGAAGCATTAACACATCATAACTAACAAGGATGCTATTTGTCTTTTCTATCTGCTCCTATTCTACCGCATTATTGTTTTTGTTCAAAGTGACTCTCGAGAGAATTTGCTTACGACAGACTTCACCCACTGCGATTAAAATATTCACCTTCCTTCGGGAAAATACACTGACTCACAAAGACTGTTGACAAAACCACAGGGCCTGAAACTCCTCTCCCTCACAAGCTCAGCCAGTAGACGCAGTAAGCTTATATGACTCTGGATTTACTGGCGCCGAGAGAGGAGAGGACCATAGACTGTGTTTAGGACTGATGACTATTTTGGCTGTCACTGCATGTGTACGGGAAGAATTTGTTTTCCTCTCTTACTAATTGTCATATCTAGAAATGAGCAACTAAACCGCAACATTCATGGCACAAGATTGCAATATGGGAAACCTTAATTAACAAGAAACCTCACGTCAAACTGCTTGTTCTTTGCAGGGAAATGACTATGAAATCCAAGTTGTGTTGGGTGCCTCGTTTCACTTGCACATAAACCAGAAGTAGGCTATTGGGTTTTGTTTGTCAGACCTTGGCAGCGCTTTTCAGAAGAGTCAAACATGGGCCTCGCATCGCATTCATGAGTCAGAGAGGTAATGAAAACACTGCAGCAAGCATATCCAAACAACATGCTCAGGAACTTTGCCGACAGTTTTATTGTCAGTGTTTCACCCTCGCTGGCCCCTCTTTACCTCACGTCTTCATGTGTCACATGTACATTCGCTGGCGTCCAGTGCAGGTTCAAAACAAGATTAGGACATATTGTTTGAGTTGATTGTCTTACCTGTCCTTGAAGAAGAATGTCTCTCCTCTGATCTGTGCTACAGCATCAAAGATAACTGGCTCCTTGCAGATGTCCATAGGAGTGACTGGACCCTGGGTGGGAGGTAAAGGCTTGTCTGTCGGGATGCCTGTTTATAAGAGATTTACCAGACTATTTAATCTTTAAGGGAGAAACTACACACTCACAGGGCATTATCTTTCCTGACTAGCTCAATCCCTGTGGAAGTAACTTGCCACATGTGGCCACATTTGTCTCACCGTAGAGCTCCTGGATGCCTTTGATGTCATCCTGGGAAAGTCTGAAGTCCTTAGTGAAAGTGTAAATAGGGGCCATCAATGCGCCCGGGTCCTGAGAGTGCTCCAAGCCAAGGGCATGACCAAACTCATGGGCTGCCACCAGGAACAAACTGTAGCCTGAAAACACACAACACAATGAAGGAAGTTCACTTTAGTACACACCTGTTTTTCAAAATACTGATACTAAATGAATACTGGATAATTGGGCCTAAATTAAGGGTAACAAAATTCCTGATGCATATTTTTTTTCTATAATTGCTGAAACTGTCTGGCACCCATTGTGGTGTACTTTATGGCAAATCCACTTCCCAGGACTACAGCGAGAGATGTTCACAGATGCTATTCAAACCTTGGTCAGGACAGAAACCCCATTTGCGGTCATCATCGTAGCTCTTGGTGGTAGCGCACCACATCTTGCCATCACTGCGTCCAGATGAGGTGCAGGACTCATAGGTGTTTCCCAAGAAGGTGAAGGGAAAGACACAGGGGCTTCCGTCTGCGTTTCCTCCCACTGTTGACATGGCTGCAGGGAGCAACAAAAGGTAAAGTGAAGTTCTAATGAACTAATTCATATGCCAAAACTCTTCCTCAGAATAGTCTGCCTTGCATCATATTGTGAAGTGAGCTCAGATGATATTGAAAACAGCATCATGAAAGCACTGGCACGGCTCACACAACATGAATAACTAATCCGCTGGGCTCAAAACCAAAAAGCACCCGCCCAAATTGATTTTCTTTCAAAGAGAGATCATTTTCAATCTGGGATTTGTGCTGTTTTTTGTTTTTTTTTTAAAGTACAATTTCCTATGCAGCACAAGCTGTGCGATAGCTTGTGCTGCATAGGAAATGCTTGCTTTATGACAAAGCAACATTCGCGATCAATTAGAACCAGATGAAAACTTGAGTGGTCGTACCTCTCTCTGTCTGTCTCACTGTCTGTCTGTCTCCTTCCCTACTACACTGTCTAAACCTTAAAACCAGTCCCACTGACAGAATGGAAAATAAGCCCTGCCACTGCACATTAAAATACTTTCACAGCCACTCAGCAGACCACGAGCAAGACCGAAAAAACCCCAGCTGCAGCATTCCTGTAGACCAACACACAGCAGGGCACCATATGTACAGTGCACATCAAATTAAACACAGGCCGTAAAATGCACAAAACCGTTAACCAGACAAACAGAGTGCAATGTATACCTGAGTATCTACACATTTTCTGCACAACAGGTTGGGACAATACATTTTTACTTAAAGCACTCGGTGTGTTCTGTTATGTAATATGCATTAACGAGCAGTAAATGACACCACCTACCAGTTTCAGGGCAGAAACCAAAGGATTTGTCAACATCGTAGTTGTCAGTGGTGGCGCACCAGCGGTAACCATCATCCCTGCCCTCAGTGGTACAACTGTCATACTTCTGTCCCTGAAAGATGAATGGGAATTTACATGGAGCTCCCTCTGCGTTGCCACTCAGGGTGAATAGCACTGGAAAACAAATATCAACAAATACAAATAAGTGGAGAAAATAACAACATTTTACATGGTATATGTTCGCATTATTTCAAATGCTCAGAATAAGCCCAATTCCTACATTATAACTGCAAGCAACTAAGAACCCCCTGACCCCTGAGTAATTATATAAGACAAAGGTACTCAGAGAAGAAGGAAAGTCTAATTAAGAAAATACAAATGCAAAAGCCAATACAAACTCGTGTTCTCATCATATAAAACAACTTAGTACATGTGTACTTTGGCACCTAGCTGTGGTAGGCATGTGATCATGTTAGCACCATGGACAGCAACATAACACAGATAAACAAAATGTTTAACAAAGCCCAGTGTTGTAAAGTGGGGCAGTGACTTGGAAAAGAAATATTCCATAATCCACTCCAAACAAAAAAAAAAACAACAGTTTCCTGGCGTACTGTTCAACCTACTTTCTGTCTGTCCAAAATCAGCAGAACGGATTTGAATGTAGTAATAATCTGATATGAAGAACTGCTTTGCCAGTATAAAAAACACTGCTTTCATTTTGGTTTGCTGGGATGCAAGTAGGGCATGACACTGATGCCGCTGGGGTCAAGTGGGGCCACAGAATTACAGATATATACCAGAGAACCAGAGAAATCTGCCGTATGACATTGCAATTTCATGCTGTTACATCAAAAAAGAAAAGAGACCCACAGGACAGACTTACATTCATGAGGACAGAAACCATATTTGCCATCTTCATCAAAGTTGTAAGTGGTTGAGCACCACAGGAAGCCGTCGTCACGGCCCTGAGATGTGCAGCTGTTGTACTCAGTGCCCATAAACAGGAAGGGGAATTTACAGAACTCTCCATCGGCATTGCCAAACTTCGCCTTCACCACTGTTAAAAAGATTAAAGATCAAATTGAAATATTTCCACATTTGAACTGGAGCTTCTTTTTTTTTTACTGGAAACCTTTTAAATATTATATTACTGTCCTCCATTTTCCCAAACCAATGAAAAGGTGATGTGATATTCAAAATGATAGGCTGCCTGTCTCGGACAAGTTAAAATTAACTGTATTTTGAATAATAATACAGAACCAAGTGGCCACCTTGACCATATGAAGCCATTTAAAAGGAGGCTCCAGGCAGTTCAAAAGTACATAAGAAACATACTGTTCAGAGTCGAAGGAGAAATAGGTTTATAGCTTAATTCTGCACAAATAATGGATTCAGACAAGAGAATCAGAATAATGGGAAACACATAGAGCTATCTGGGTCAGTGCGTGCAACTAGAAATGCATGCGGTAGAGAGGGGTTTTTTCTATTCGGCTTCCAGATGGCAGAGGTTTGTCATATCGAGTGCCAGAAGGTTCAGGCAAAGTTAAGAAAATCTGAATAAAGTGTTTGAAAGTCAGATGTAGTCAACTGCAGTGGTGCTTGTAATTTGTTTTAAATGAAAGACTGGATGTGCAAAATCCACCTGCTTGGCATCTTTAGACAAATTGATACAGTTTATATACCATTACTGCACAAATCACAAACAGTTTCAGTAAAAACTCGTGGTGCTTTTGCAGGATTGCAGGATTTTTTTTTATTTTATTTTATTTTTTTTTGGAAATAGTGTTGTATTACCTTGGCCATCTCCCAGCGTCCATTGCTCATCATCATCAAAGTGGGAGTCACCCCCAATTCCTGGCCCTGGAGCAAAGGCATGAGCCAAGAGGCCGTCTTTGCCATCAAATGGGTAACCATCTCCGTGCTCTGTTGATGACATCAGTGAATATTAACGCTTCAAGACAAGAATCAGAACTCATTTTCTTTTTGAAACAGACATAAGTGGTACAATCGGGAAGCAACTGTATTTGCTTGCCGGTAAGTTGCAGGAGCATTTAGTTTGTAGACAAAGCACAACAAATTACAGTCAGAGTGAAAAGCTGAAACATTTCTCTCGAGGTGACATTTGAGTGTGTGTTGAAACATTAAAATATTCATTTATTATTTTAGTTTCTGAAACAACAGTCAACGTCTTCTACAGCGACCGGCTCTTTGTTTGTGTTTCACTGTAATTATCAGATTCTTTCTCAGCACGGTCGACTACGGCCAGACAGACTGATGTTCCGACACTGTGAGTAAATATCGAACCGTTGTTTTGGTTGGAACGGCCCACGTAAGTCTCACAATTCCTATTATTTTATAAAGTGGTCCTAAAATATAGGTTGGCCAGGTGCTGAGTCACTGGAATAACATGTGGGTTCATTGCTCAATCTCTACTAGTCAACAAGGCCATGAACTTTGGTTCAACTCTTCCCTGACTTGGGTTTTGGTTATGCTTTTGAAGGAGGGAAACACAGTTACAGTAAGCAGGGGGTTTTTCGAGGGCATGTGGGGACATTTTACCATAAAGTAAACCCGACTTGTTGTTTCAGTTGTAAACACACATGTGAAGCCACTATGTGGTGTCACATTTCTGAAAATAACATTACGATGACTTGACTATACTGCTCTTCAAGTCCAGCAATTTACAACTGTAGTATCTAAACATCGTTTTTTGTCGACGTATTTATATTACCGTTACGGCCAAAATTGACCATGATGTCGGCCTCTCCGTCCATGAGGCGCGTGAATGTCAGTGGAGTGACGTCACTCCATACTTTGAAGGCTCTGAAGAAAGCGTCATTTATGACCTCCTCATCCAGATCAGGAGTGTATCCGAGGATTCTGCGGTGTTAACAGAGTGTCAGTTTCATGCCACAGCAAGGCAAACAAAGAATATTAAAGCAAAACATATCATGTTTACAAAAGGGGTGTATAATCACAGAAGAACGCTGGTTCTTCTCGACCATTATGTTTACAAAAGTACATAGAAATATCATAAGATCTCTTTTCTATACTTGAAATCATACAAAAGAATCTACACTTCTAAGAGAAACTGGGCCGATAACTGTCTATGAATCATCCGCTGAAAATGCTCCTGAAACACTGTACAGCCACAAACCCTGTTATATGCCTGTCAACAGAGCCCTTTCCCAAGAAACAGTCTAAGATCTCTGAGTTGTTATTGTCTTTGGCTCGCAGTCTTCCCTACAAACACACAGGCAGACGGGCTGGAATGATCAGGGCACACAAAACCGCTGATATAAACAAACCAATTCCACATTGTTGTAAACCTCAAACAGAACAAAAACAAAGGACCTGACACATACTGTGTAGGAATGCTGGTGTTAGCAAGGCACAAGATGCAAGCACAGAGCGACTGTCTGGATGGGGGTGGGGTGGACTGGAGAATGACGGGAGGGAGAGGAGGTGGGAAGGGGTGGGGGGGTGGGGGGTCAGGCGGGGCCAGCCTGTGGTCCATCTCTCCAAGCAAACTGTCTCTGGCTTTGTATTTCTACTGCACTGTACACTACTTCAAGAATTACATTCAAACAGGTAGATTGTTGTGGTGTCATTGCGGCGTTCAAACATATTCCAAAGAGGGTTCCTCAATACTAATGGTTTGATTTATGGACAGTGGTTAGGTTGGGGTCAAGTTAGTTTACCTTTCTGTGATTGGCAGACATCATAGGTGATGTCCTGATGAGGTACATCTTAAAGTAGCTTCAGTGTTAATGTCGGTAGCTCTGCTAAAGGGCGTACTGCTTAAAACTTCCACCAACTCATTACTTGAGTATTAAAAATTGAAAGTCAGACCCACTCTTGCCATAAAACCTGGCAGGATCAAAACAGCCCAAGCCAACGCTTCTTCAGAAAAATGCATAGGTAACGTTAATTCCCTGACCTGTAAGAGATGTCTTTCTTCTGCCACATGGGTTTCCTGTGGAAGAAGTTGTAATTGGCCACATCTGGGACGCCACAGCGGGGCTTTTTCATGATTTCCACAGTTTTGGCATCAATCTCTCCAGTTTCTTGCAGAGAGAAGAACTTTTGCATTTTCTTCAGGGTGTCCTTGAGCACCATTAGGTTACATCTGTCTTGTGGGCATCCATAAAACTTATTCAGATAGTGCTAGGGGAGAGAAACAGCAAAAAAAATGAAATTAATTGCAATAAACAATTGAATAAATGTCGTGCAAGCATTTCCCAACATTTCAGTCCTTATGCTTTAGGAGAACGAACCGTTACTTTACAGCTGTTTGACCCACTTAGATTTAGTTGTATGAAAAACAACCAAAAAAACTCACCAGAGCAACTTCTTTGTCCGTTTTGGGGGCTGTATCGTCTCCAGGAAACCTAATTATAGGCGAAGGAGCAGCATATGTTGCTTGAAAAGCGATGAACTGAACCAAAAACACCTTGAGAACAATCCGACGACAGCTAAATATCGTCGGAAAGCCCATTTTGTCTCGTTTTGCTGTGTCTAAGCTGTGGTGAATGCCGTTCGCTCCGGGTTGCAGCCTTTTCGGTCCGTCAGCTTGTGTTGCTTCTGCTCCTCTGCAGGATTTTTTTTTCTCCTTAACGGGACATCCTGCACCTCGGCTCTCTGAACTTTCTCAGTTCTGCTTGCACATGCACTTTTTCCCCGACAGCTTTCTGCGCAGTCTCCACATTGAGAAATAGGAGCGGGGGAGCCCAACACGGGAATAATTCCATGCTTACTCATTTGTTTGACTCTTTAACTTTTACTCAACCTTGTTTTTACAAATATCGAATGTGTTGCTCTGGATTAAAATGTTTTTTTGCAGATGCAACGATGTAAATGACCAATAAACATAATGTAATCTAGGCCAAGTTTAGAACGGGCTCTAAATATTGACTGAGCATGGAAATCTTTGAAATGAAAATGTTTTTAAAGGCAGTAATGATGCTTCAGACTTACTGTTTAGATGATCTGTCAACCTACTCTGGTGGCGACCTCCCAGTGGTACAAGTGGGTTAAAGGGTGTGTGAAGGGGCCACTTGTGTCCCACCTGGCATCAAGAATTAGCAAACAAATCCAATCTCTCTGCCTCTTTTTGATGTGCTCCTGCAGTGCGTGTGTTGCGATGAAAGGGCATGTCTTAGACGCTCCCTGGATTTATATTCCAGACCTGTTTCAGAGCTGGAGCCTGCAGGTAGCATAGAACATGCACCCTGAGAGATGCGCACAGCGGTTTATGCTGTTATTCACCAATAACAATAGGCATGATTGGAGAAATGGTCGAGTTGTGCATATGTGGACTGTTAACACACTGTTTCAGTCTGACTGATTCTGGCGGTGTGTAGTGCCTCTGGTTTTTGTTTGCATGATTGATTTATCCTTGTTTTCAGCCCTCCTCCTGAATACACCTACCCACAACTCTTTGCACATCTTTCTAACAGTTAGAAGTGGGTGGAGGTTCTTGCACACCTACAGTTTATAGTCTCTTTTTTAGCGCTTCAGCCTTTGGTGCTACAGGTGTTTTTTCCACTACTTCCACATTTGGAAACCGCTTTTCTGCAGCACTCGATTAATACAGTTTCCCTGAAATCAGTTCAGCAGTCACCTGTACCTGTATGAGATGAAATGTATGAACTGCTGGCGATTATTCTCACGCAAACTGGACCG
This sequence comes from Datnioides undecimradiatus, assembly GCA_008933995.1. NCBI lineage: Eukaryota > Metazoa > Chordata > Actinopteri > Lobotiformes > Datnioididae > Datnioides > Datnioides undecimradiatus. The sequence goes on from WARS01000060.1 coordinate 2,412,501, forward strand.
GTGTTTTTCCTTTCACCAGGACTGCGCTTTACATAACGCTACCTGATCAATGGAGCATTCAAAGCATCTTTGCAAGGGAGCGAGACCGAGACGCAGGATAAGCCAAAATTATTTAAAGTGACATACTGACATCTGGTGGTGGGATGTGAGTTTTCATCCCAGAAGTAGGAAATAATACCGACAAGAATCCAGTGAACGTACTGTAACTAAAATCACATACCTGCTCACACCGGTTTATCCGTTTTTACTTTAACTGTCTTTAGTAATTTGTGCGTAACTTGGAAATACGCATACGATTAGTTATCCATTGCATTTCTTTTTACTTGTTTGCTTTCGCTATGCTGGAATAGTAATTTCCAACCTTTCTGTCACAAATTGGTGCACTTGGAAAAGAAAAGGACCAATCGTAGATGAGAAATAAAATCTGTGTCTCGGGGTCATCACTGTTGCATTGTAAACACAGTTGCATTATGCGTTTTCTGTGCTGTGCACCCTGCATGAAAATGCATTCTCCATAACCAAATGTGAGCACTGTTGGAACTCCATACAAATATTTCATTATTTATTTAGCAATTTTTATTTATTTATTTATTTTATTTTAATTGCTTTTTCCACTGTACCTTACCCAGGCTGACGCTGGGGAGGAACCGACTATTGCTGAATCATCAAACACGTGCTGCATAAAAACAAATTACTGAGTCATCGAGGTCTAAATGTTTCATAAAACAAGTTTCTACTCATTTCGTCCACTCCAAAGTGACTCACTCCTTCTGAACTGGGCACACATTACAGTCAAACCTAAGTTGGTTGCGGTTGCAGCAAGAGCCAACAGCATCACTGCCCTCTGCTGGCTGACTTACGCCTTGCATCGCTGTCTGTTCTCGGCCGTTGGAGCCAGTCCTCTTTCCTGATGCGTAGTCTACAGCATAGATATAGGATTAACTCTAACTCTCTTTGACATCTCTTTGTTTCCGCTCTCATGTGCTGTTCGGAGTAATCCAGTATGACTCTTTAATAGAGAAAGCTGAAGGACTTTTTTTGCAAAGACATCTGACAGATGGATAGCTCACAAACAGGATTTTGTGGTATATCTAGCAAAGCAATTTCCCTTCCCTTTAGCCAGAGTACAGTTAATTTTTCATAGCCGGGGCTGCTGTTGCAGAGTGAATTTAACATCCATTTGCCAACAATATCCAGGGCCTGTCACTTCGGAGAAGGAGCTTTATTTCATGCACTGATACATGCTGCCATCTCCTCCAACTGACACACTCACGGTGATCTCTGGCAGAGCCGGGGAACAGAATGGCTACCTATTAAATGTACATGGGCCTGCCTCTCCAAATAGAAAATGCTGAGATGTGAAAAGTTGAGCCACAGCTACAGTAATTGAATGCCTTTGTGCAATATGAATGCAATTTTGCAGGCGAAAGTGGCATAAAGAGATTGAGATGATAAGGTTTGATTTGCATGCAAATTATTTTCTCTTTTTTTTGCCTCTGTTGAATGCTTAAGACTTCTGGATTGAAGCACCTCACGATGTGTGTGTGTGTTTGTGTGTGTGTGTGTGGGGGGTTGATGAAATACTGTTGGCTTTTTTAAAAAATGTGTCTTGTTGCTGTTGATTGCAAGTGTGTCTCTCCTATTTGTATTTGTTTGTTGCCGGGATGGCTGATTTAAACACAATCATGGCTTTGTACGATGCGTTACACAAGTAGAGCTGATTTGTCCCTTAACGTTTACACCACAACACATGAATCATACATGTCACCTTCATCATCGACAATTTATTGTAGTTTGAACGGCTTTCAGGGATTTCTACATCTTACACGCATGCAACTTGGTGCAATGTTGTAATATGCTTGCTCTGGTCCTACACCATACAAACTCATGTCATTAATTATGAGGATGAGTGGCTTCCTCCAGCATGCCAGCATGGCCTCCTCTTGCGACTGGGAATGGGACATTCTGGACACGAAGGCCAGTCGTATTAGGTCTCTCCAGCTGGCTCTGGATCTTCAGGCCCACTGATTGACCCCAGTCCAGCTGAACAGATCGCAGGCCTGGATGTCACCCTCTTCCCTTCACCCTGGTCCTCTGGCTCTTGCAAGGACCCAGACAGATTCTCTGATGGGTCATCAAACCAAACTGTCTGTATGGCTGGCTAGCACCAAGGTCATGAAAGACAAATATCAGGGTCCCACTGCTGCTCTCCTCTCACTTCAGCTCAGAGTCACTCAGAGTGCTTGAGAGGATAGAGTGTGTAATGTTCAGTGCTGTTTGGTCCAGACTTGAATACATAGTTAGCCTGGGTGTGTAGTTAATACTGACACTGAGTGGTTTAGAATCAGTCTATTGGCATTGTTTGTTTTATGTGCTTTGCAGGAGTAATTAAGCAATGGTTGCTGAGTAAATGAATGCAGCAACAGCCCTGTCAATAAATCTGTTTCAAGATAACTTAATTTGGCTAAGCACTGTGTTACAGAATACTGTGACACATATTATATCACTCGGTTTGAAACATTCTGATGATGAATTATTGAACATAAATCCATTATCTTGAACATATTTTATTTATGAATGCACCAAGACACTGGAGGACTTTAACACTGCAGGGTAATTATTGTTCCACATTGTGTCACCACTCTTCTCTCAGATGCAACTGCCAGAGCAAACTGCAATGAATCAAAGAATTGCGAGTTTTGATTGACATTTTGTGTGTGCACAAGGCCCAAAGCGACATTAGCCGAATTGCTTTATTTAATGCTTTCTCCCACATTCTGTTTCTCTTTTAGCACGCCTTGTAAACACTGATGCAATAATGCATTCCATTATACAGAGGAGAGGAGATGAGTGTCTCTTGTGGCTCCTCTCCATCTCAATAATAGGTCAACAGCTGTATTTAAAAAATTAATCACATTCTTGGCAGTTGCAAAGGTTAGCCTCAACGCTCTGAGATGCAATATTGGAAGCTCAGATCAGCAGCAAATCTCGGCGGGGATGAGGAAGAGTTGCCTTTGATGAGTACAGCATGTAAATGATTTGTGTGTGTTTATAGGACACGGGGCTGGCCCTGCCTCACTCCAAGACTGCGGTGTCGGCACCACTCTGTGGCAGAGGCTGGCAACAGCAGATGGAAATAAGCAAGAGAGGGGAGGGCTGACCCACAACAGCACCTCACAGTTTCTACGTTCTTTCAGCAGAATATTTTCCTTTCTTTTTCCCCCACCTCTCTCTCCGTGTTTCACTTTAAGCCTTGTTTTAGTCTGTTTTTGTGTTATTTTCTTAATTCTAGAAACCCGTGGCCTTATTTTTTGTGCCTTGTCTCTTTTATGTCGACAAGTCCAATTATATTTAAGTATCTCAGGGAGTTTGCTGTCAAAGAAGGTCTCTCTGATGTTCCATTATCTGAGATTGTTCACCTGGGGCAACATGCTAACGCGACAGTTACAGGACTTGTGCAATACAATACATACCGTTCCCAAATATCCTTTGGGCTCTCAGGTTTAATGCGACCTAGGAGTTTTAGCTATTATAACACTTAACTGTTTGTTAATGCTATGCTTCCTGCTGGAGACATTATTGGCCTGCTGGTGTGAAATTCAAATATTGATGCCTTTCTCACATCACAAACAAATTACTCTCAAAGATATCTCGAGGTAAGAGGACTCGCAGATGAAATATGAATGCATGCCTCGGATTGCTTTTAGTAATTCTGAAATATTCACAGTGGTATTTCTGGAGTGCCGTGGATGCGTGTTGTGCGCCGGCTGACACCAAGGGATGAATTTTTCAGCAGCGATCTGATTTGGCCGTCACAGTAAATGGATAGCCTTGATAAGTCAGGAACATTGCTACCTGGATTGTTGGATGAAAATGAAATACTGCATGATGCAAGTGAGTGAAAGGAGTGTTGAAATGCTGCCGTCTGTCTGGTGCTCTTGACAGATCTGAGAGCTGTGCCCACTGATGAGCTATTATGTTGTTTGCACATGTCGCCCTCGGAAGCTTCTGCCTGTCTACTAGTCACTTTGAACTTGCGATTTGCAAAACCCTGAAATAATTATCACGTAACCACAAAGTTCAACAATTTATCTGAAAATGATTCGGTTTACAATCTGTGGGTCCACTTTCAGCTATAGTTCATACATTAACAGTTTTTTTTATGCTAATGGTGATTTTTTTTTTTTTTTTACCTTGGAGTGTAATTAGGAATGAAAAAACAATCAGAATATAAGTAATCATCCATTAAAAGAAAATGAAAATAGTGTTTTCAAAACAACAGAGACCCTTTGGGAAATTAATTTCACTATCATCTCCTTTCACTCATTAGAACTAGTCGTGGCCAGGCCTGGCAACATCCTTCCTTGCTCCTTCTGCTTTCCAACTGCCTCCTCTTGACATGTTGCATTACCATGCATGCCATTTTATAAATATATATTTATAAACCTGAGTTTTGGGAAGATGTTGTACAGTTAGTCAGTCAGGTGAGGTCTTGTGAAACGTCGGCAGGCCTTCATTCAAAGAAAGTGTGATGTAACCGCGTAAACAGTTTTAATCTGATTAGAATGGGGTGAATTTGATTTCATTTACTGTGTATGTTTCGGTCTGCCTATTTTACTTGAAACAGCAAATTTCAACAGCTGGACTTAATCTATTTTGTTTGTGCTTTGCTTCCCCCAAATTCAAACGCAAGACTCATTTGAAGTGGCTTGAACAAATCCCCACAGTCACCGTACTGAAACCTGCTTCCTGGAAGATAACAGTAATGCCTTTTAAAGCTCAACAGGTCATTCATTATTATGGTTTAGGCCCACCGTCACAAATTCCAGACAAAAGTGAATTTCCTATTCCCTGTCAATAACAAGCTCGATGTCACCTCTGAAGGTGAGGGAGCATGATTCAATAAAGTTTTCTCTTTTTTCCATTTGACCCATACTGACCTTTTTGGTAAGAGAGGGTTTGGATTACAGTTTTCTTCCCCCCTACCCTTGAGGCTTCTGAGAAACACACCAGACTAACTATCTTATATTAAGAACTGATAACGCAGCTCAACCAGTATGTACTTTTTCCCACTATTTAAATATGTGTTTAGCTATATAGCAAAGCATGGTCTTTAAACAGGAACTAACATTTATAGTCTTCAGAGCTCAGTTCTTTTTGCATTTGCCATAGAAAGAGTCACTGTGTCACTTGCACGAACAGTTTGTATTGAAACAATGCTCCATACAGCTAAAATGGGGTTAATATTATAGTTTAGCATCAGTAAAGGCTTGTTTAACCGTGAGTCCAGTGTCTGGACTTTGCTGCATAAAAAAACAACCTTGGCTGTGTGATGCTGTTGTGTGATGTGTTGCGTTCCGGCCGTGGACGCCTTGCCTCCTCTTATTGCTGCTACCTGTGATCTGAGGCTTGTAGGGCCGTGTCTGCAGCCTGTATAGGCCCCCTGTGTTTTAAGCACCGGATAGCGAGCAAGTAAGCCGCCGCCGTCCGTGTTTACAGGATATTGAAAAAGACCTTTGTCAGGAAGCTGAGGCCCACCGGCCATCGGGGAGCAGCATTCGTGCTGCTCCAAATTACCATATCACCTTTCTCGCTTCATCCTAATAAACAAAAAAGTCAGATGTTTGATGGGTGACACTCATGCAATACTTTTTTTTTTTTTGGCTTAAAAGCGGTAGCAAAAATGAGTAATCTCCTGGTCTGTGTTTGATTTTCCATCAGAGTGTATTTATTGCAGTATAAAATAATATATAACACGTGGCAGGCGGTAACATATCTTCCTGAGTGCATTGTGTTTGCAGCATTGAAATGTGACTAGAAATGAATCAGTGCACGAGGTAGCCCTGTTGCTATTACTATGCACACCAGATAGATGGCTTACATTTAATTTATATAATATTCCCCTTAGAATCATTTTTATTACGAGGGAGATCTTGGTAGGAATATTTGGCCTATAAAGAAATTAACTTTGTCTCTCTGCTAAGTACGCCAATGCATCAAGCCATTATCTCTGTGATAGATGAATCATATTTGATATTACGCAAGACAAATGTATTCATATTGCATATTTTTCTAATTTTTCCTGTCTGACCATCTGTGTGTGTTACGTCTTACCAAGATTAATCCGCTGATCCTATTGGGATAGAGGGCAGGTGCTTTTTTTCCCTAACACGCAATGGTAAGTAAGAACTGATATCAAAGCATAATCCGCCACATTATATTTTAGATCTTTGTAATATATCAGGGACAGTGATTTCCACAACTGGGCCATATTGAGACCTGATTTATTCTGTGTTATGATTTCGTATGAGCGTGCGCGCTTGCATGTGTGTTGTGTCCTTGGATCTGTGTGCTAAATCATTTAAGTAGAGTGACCCTTGACTGGATTAGAGGGAGGAGGGCAAACCAGGGGGGTACTGAGACCTGCCTGACTGGAGAGACCGAGGGCAAAGGTTACCCTCCACCATCGTCACTGTTGAACCAAATTCCTTCCATCCTTAGCAACAAAGATCTGATGATTATTTTTCCAGGAAATTGTAGCATTTGATCTCACCTACACCTCTGTCTTTTACTTAAGTGGCTCTAGGCTAGGTGTGATTGAAGTCGGACGATGATTTACAGAGACAACACTCACCTAGCACGCTGTTCGGCCTGTTGTAGCTTCTGTCTTACACGTGCCCTCTTAAAATCACTTATGTAGAATACTTGTCTTTTCCCAAAGTGTTAGACAGGACGAGTGGATGCACAGACAGATTGCAAACTAGTGTTAATGATCAGCCTGTCAGGCAGAATCTGTATTACTTAATCTCCTGGTCCTGCTGTACATGATCAAAGCAATGCAAATGCAATGGGGTATTGATTTTTTACAACACCCCTGCTCTTGCACTTATATTACTCCTTTAACTGCAACCCACAGTCTCCATCCACATCTCTAACTCCAGAACTGCTGTCATTTAAACATCTCGGAACAAGAAAGCCGGTCTTTTCTATGTTGTAGTTCATTTGGAAGCATTTTTGCATCATGTTGAACAAAATACAAGTGGTGATATCTTTTTGATGTTATTTTGTAAAAAAAAAAAAAAAAACAGTCACCCAGCAATGTCTATAGCCTAATATGCAACATTTTTGCAGACTCGCATATTTTTATTTTTTTTTTCAATTGGTATATCTCATTGCAGATATGAAACTTGTCAAATGAAGATTTGGAGATTAAAGATGATTTAGAGCTGAAACAGATGGTTTGCTATGATGTGTCCCGAATGCTAATCCTGTCAGCCTTTCACATAGCCAGCTGTGATTGATACATTATGACATATTGTAAAGGTTATATTCTGTGTGATGTTGATTGCCACCTCTGTACTTGACCTTGCCTTCACAAATGATCGATGACAGGCTGCCCCCCCCCAAAAATCAACATTATAGAGACTGAACTGTAATTGATGCTATTTTGATCAAGAAGTCTGTGCAAGCTTAGTTAAAATCCTTGTTACCATGTACTCATGAAGAATGGCACAGGACAGCAGTGAAACCAGTTTAAAGTCCCATTCTTGAAATGGAAGAAGCCGCAGTGAACTCTCTGTCACAATGAAACATGGTGATTAAGACAGCCAGTGGGAGATGAAAATGAATTCCTTCGGCTCTGAAGAGGTGTTGTATGAAATTGTCACAGGTCACCCTCCAGGCGTCTGTCGTTTGCAAAGTAATTCATCCAACACATTATCCCAATAATGATAAATTTCAAGCATTAAGAAGTGGGATGTTTCCTCACACTAGACTTTAAATGATATTTAGGTAAAAGGTCTGAGGATCACCGGCTGCTGTTACAGACTAGAGATTCAGTTTAATAGCAAAAAGCAATTTACGACATCCAGAGACACAGTGAAGTCTTGGCAGGCATTTGTCTTTTAAATCATTCCATGGTAAGATAGTTTTGGTATTTATTTTATTTTACGATTGTTGGTTTTCTTTCCTCTCAACTAGTCTAAAGGGTAAAGATATAATGACTCTTTGATCCTGCAACAACGGATTTTCTATGGTCACTCAGGAGCAGCAGAAACTAGTGGTGAACTAACAAGTTTGTGACGGCAAACAAGATAAATGTGTAAACTGAACAGACTAGGAAGATAAGGAGCACCACCAGCATTCATTTATAGTCATATTTGTGGTCATTTGGCCCGTATTGAATTTTCTTTTTTTAGATTTGGTTTGGTTTCCTACTGACCACTGAGGGAAATCTGCATTTCTGCATTCACCAAGTGGTCACTAACATTGTCTGTTGTTCACTGCTGGGCATGTACAGTAGGTTTTCAGAGAAAACATCTTGCTCCAGGCCAGAAATGATGCCAGTTGTGCAGCAAGAGTGAATTAGCACAACAGTTAAGTTGTGGGCTCCTCCTAATGTTGTCAATATGGCTGCATTAATTTGGCATCCAAGACTTAAAAAAACAATGTTAAAAGTGACTGACTAAAAATAATCTGTAAATGTAAGACAACTTACTACAGCAAAGTAAAAGTTAGTATTTTCAGCCATTGCCACAGAAGAGAACTTTGAAAAAAAATGTATTTTGATATTAAATTTGGCAGGCTTTCTGCAGATTGTTCATATTTTACATGTAGAACTGTTTTCCTCAGCTCATTCAAACAAAAACAGCAAGGAATGTTTGCAGACTAAAAGCACCTATCATATAACATTGTTGTTTATTGGTCCCGTATGATTGTAGGCCTCAGCAACGCTGTCTGCTCAACTCACACCCAAATAGTGGCTGTGCTTGTGTGTGGATGGCACCCTTCAGTTTTCTAATTGATGACTACTGGGTGCAGTCCGACGGAAGCAGTCTGCTGGCAAACACACGGGAGGAAACCGCTGCCAAGACGGCTTTTCTATCAGATTGCTCTTTGAACTTCAGGCTTATGAGCTGCTGACAAACTCAGACTCTGCATGGCGGTGTACTGCAGTGCCCCTTGCCTTCCTTCCTCTACTCAATCCCCGAGACCTTGTGGAATCTACAAAGTCAACATCTGAGTCTAAAGAAGGGAAATATCCCACTGTTTTTCTCTCACAAATGTGTGCAATCTCTGGCGCACTGTGATTCCGACTTAACTCTAAATGGAAACAGTGTTGTTTCTTTTCTTTCACGCCACCACCTAGCAGCAGAACAGCGTGTCAGACCACTTTCCTCTGGATAATTTCAGACATGAGAGACCCGTTTCAGCCCTCTCTAGCCCCCCTTTGCTTGCACGGCCTGGCCTTCATTAGGCCAGCTTATTGGTTGCACATGGCCGAAGTGGACTTTGTGTTTATCCTCACGCAAAAGGTGCGGAGGAAATTGCTGAGTCTTCTGTCATAAGACAAGCCTTGAAGGCGATTTCCTTGGCTTGCCTTGCACGCGTGGCCTGGCGTCAGCCCGGTGGCAAGGGGAATAATGAGGCTTAGAGTTAGCAGGGCCTTAAGCCTGGCAGGTCTTCATGCCTCACAGAAAACTGATATCTACAATGGGCCGGACATGGAGCCCTGAGGGATCTCTGATGCCGTCCTATGGGAGATTAGCTTTGCTACCCTTTGCCTTGTATCCTTCCTTTCTTAATTCACAAAACTAATAGTGCACTCATACATCAGGGAGGAAAGAAAGAGATTAAATAATCACAAAAAGTGGTTGTGGTGAAGATTAGATCTAGTGTGGTAATTCAAATAATTAATAATCTAAATCTAAATAATCAAAACATTAAAGGCCTGGATCTGGCACAGGCTGGACTCAGCATAAAGCAGTCCATCTGATATTTCTCTTTCTTGATGCATTTACAGGAATGCAGAATTCAGACTTTCATCTTGAAAAAAATGAAAGCATACGGAACAAAGTTGAGTTTATATATAAGGAAATTTGACCCGTGCATCATAACGCAGTGCCCATCTAAAAGAATATATTGCTGTGATGAACATAACAAGGTGCAGATTTAAGCAGACATGCACACATGTACAGACGCTCTATTATTATGTGTTTATATGTCTTTCTGCGTGTGTGCTCTTGTGCCCTGGGTGAAGATGAAAAGTTTTTTGGACTTGTAACCCCTCTTCCCCTGCCGGTAATCACCCCAGAGCCCTGTAATCCCTGGCGCATGCAGATGCCGCCGGGGGAATATTACTGTTCATAATATTAATCTGCTCTCAAATTCCTTTCTGTTACCAAGATGAGGGCCCTCGTGCACCATGTTCTTATGGGTATTAAGTGTGCTACAAGAGATTCATCGAGAGGTAGATTCTGACTCGTCAGGGATCAAGCCCAGCCTGAGGTCGTATCGCTGCTTTAAGGAACACCCGCGAGCACGCAAAACCCATCTCCATATTCTCATAAACAGCCTGACATGAAAGACGCTGTGCCACAGCAGGGACACAAATCCACACCCAGCCCACGTGAATCATGTCAGCCTGATCCAGAGGAGGGTTAAAGCCTCTTTAAGGTGCTCGGTCCCCGGCTGTGATACCTGACTTAGCAGCAGGTAAACCCCCGTGCCACAGGGCTGAGGAGAGTGGCATTGTCTCCATCAGCTGATCAAAGGCACGGCAGCGCACCACCACTGCACACTTTTAAAACCACAGGAACAGAAATGAATAGGAACCTGCCAGATGGATTGGAACCCTTTTTCCCCCCATTCAGCTGCTGTTCATCATCCCGTACCTGGAATTTGGTATTGTAACATTTGTTGTACATAGCTTAGCGCCATGGGTGGATTTGTGGCTTTTCAAAGGGCCCCGGCACAACACTGTAATCATGCTAAGCCTGTGGGAATTTATTATTAAAAACATGCAAGGCTAATGACCACAATTACTTTAATCACAGAGTAGCTGTCTTTGAGGTGTGGAGACACACAGTATTTACCTAATATGAGCCATTAAGCACCCTGATGACCCTTTTCCCAAATGACACATTTCTCAGCTTTGCTCATTTGTATGCTGATGATATACAACTGCACTTGAGGATATTTTTTAAGAATCTCACAAGTTCAAGTGTTGAAAATCCAGTCTCGTAGTTTGTCCTTAACTGATGCTGCAAGTTTATTAGTTAATGTTTTTTTTGGGGGGGGGTTTGCTCCCTCGTGACTTGTGCATGTGCAGCCTGAGATGTCTGAGAGGGTGTGGAATTGGATGCAGTCCACTGTGTCACTGGGACTATTTATGCAATCAGGAAGCGAGCAGGCAGAGGTGCGGTGGTGCCAGTGGCGTGTGAAATCTGCCGGCGGGATTGACACTTGGATGACGGATACCTGTAAAATACATTCACGCCTCTGAGAAAGAAGGATTATTTGTCTAGTGTTACACAAAACACTCAGCGACACTACTGAGGGATTCCATCCTCCCCCCATGGTATAAGAAGAGAAACCCTGTCTGAAGTTGGGCTGAGGTAAAATGAAGAGAGAGGCCTCCACTGCAACATTCAGATCATTTTGATGTCTGGGAAATGCACATTCAATTATAAAGGCAGCGCTGCATGTAAAGCTGTTTGTTCAGTTCCCTGAGCAACAGCCAAACTGAGAACTTGTAATGGAAAGTCGTTCTTTTGAAACAGTGAGCATTTACATGCCAGGTGTTTGTGTTCTGCCTTCACAGGAGATTGGATGGAAATCTACATTATTTCTACATTATGTGTCTCTGTGTCTGATCTCGTAGAGAGGAACAAAGAAAGATGGAGGAATTTGTAATGCAGCATATTGATCGTGTTAGCCGCAGTCTCTGTGTCGTTCTCCTGTAAGTGGTGTGGCGTGTTGTGACCCTTAGCTTCCCTCTACAGGCGTATTAGTCACCATTAGCTGTTCTAAGGTCACCTTGCAACGAGCCGTCCGTCCCTGTGGAGGTGACACTGTCAGGATGTCACTTGGCATATGTAGACTTGTATCTTAACCTTGACCAAAGAAAATGTATTTTCCAGTAGTTAAAGATTTCCAATGTGGCCCAGGGCTATAAAGCCTCAGGGATTTCACTGTCCAACCCCCTCTGCTTATCCTGCTGCCTACCCTGTTAGCTATCAGTATAAATGCAGACCACCAGTCATGCATTAAGTGCATAATTATTCCATTTCCAAGATAAATCTGGTGTATAGTGTCATATCCATCATGGCTGTCACCTCCTACATGGAGAGTAGGGCACTAAATGAAAGGCTTTTTGCTCATATGCACTTCTATATAGTCATCAATTTTGAGCAGTCTATTCATTGTTTGGTTTGACAGACATGAGCTAATAATGAATGATCAAGCAATGCCCCTCAACAAGAACAGCTAGCATAAGCATACACAGGCCTGAGGAAGGGGCGGGGAGGGGTGGGGGTGTCATTCCACAACACGGGCAGAGATAGACAGGCAATCCTCTTCTGCATTGCCTCTTATTTTTCCAAGGTTGCTGTTCTGGCAACGGGGACAATGTCAAAAATTTGTAGCGATCAATATTTGTGAGTATGTCTGATCAAGAGGAGGACCAATATACAAGTGTTAACAAAGGGCCCGGGCCATAGCGATGCGGGTTTACAGCTTGTATACACTGGGATATGATGTGAAAACAGTGGTTCAGTTCTCAGATGGTGCCCAAAGAGGAGCTCTGATCCTTGTCCCCGCCTTGTTTCACAATAAATAACATTGCTTGTCCACTCAGGACGGACATGGAAAAGAGATTTAGGCCTTGACCACGGGACGATGTTTATTTTTTTCCTTTTATTATGTGTTATTCCATCTAACATGGGATTATGCATGTTACCGCTGATATAAAGCTGAAGTAAGGCCTCTGGGCTGATTGGAAGTAAAGCAGGTTATGTGACGAACATAATAAGAATATTTGGGCAATATTGGGGTTATTTTGAAAGGCTTAGTTGAGGACAGCAGTCCAAAAAAACGCAGCTTTCACGCCAGTTTTCACTGGAGATTCAGGTCTGCAGACATGCTACAAAGTTCTGTTAATGAGGTACAAAGACATGCTGCTTTCAAAGTGAGGTTTGTACCTCTGTAGGTATCACAAACTGGCGGCCTATTGGCAAGAATCTTTCCTGCTACGTTTGAATGACAGCTGAATGCATCGCCATGTGGCCGTGTGTTGTTTGTTATCTCACATAACAAATCTGGCACTCTTTGTTGTCTGATATTAATCTTTCACAAAAGATGAATTAGAAATATAGCCAGCATCGTTGAGGGGATGTATGCGCCTGGTATTACAGGTATCAGTATAGAATAATGTCGGCTTCCCTACAGAGCCTTACAATAGATGGGTCCAAATGCTGCTTTAGGCTCCCCAAACTGAAATGCGAAGATATGTTATGTGTTACATGCTTGACTGCCCCTGTTGCATTTACAGTAATTGATTCTTTTCAATGATTTTAAAATGCTGAGGCCCCTTCCCGCATTGCATGTTTAAAGGGAGTGCAGGCATGTCACGCATGGCTTGCTACACAGATACGCTGCTTTCTTGTAATTCGATCCTGCCTTTCTGCACCTAACCAAGGTGATTAACTCCCTAGGACACAAGTGTTGCTGGACTTCCTCCCCTGGATTACACCCGTTGACTATCATTTTTTTTCCCATGTAATCTCATGCACAATGACTCACATATCCTTACTCTTTATCTGACTTTGCCTTGAAAATATTATATTAAATCCTAAATAAGTTTAGTAGCCTTTATTGATTTCAGTACGGTAGGCAGGCCGAGTAAAGCATATACATTTAATCCTTGTAAGTTACGGACTGTAAATAATTGAAATAAATGTATTTTATAAAATATGGACAAGAAAATGTTAAGTTCTGGTAGACAATAAGATACTGTTTGTATTGCAAATATTTTTGTGGGTAAAATAATCAGTCTAAATCAGCAAAAAGTGAAGGACTTACAACTTTTCTATCCATCTTTCATATGCAGAACAGATAATGCTGTGGGGATCTGTTTACGGTTTTTAGATTTTCAAGATTCGATTCTGCTCATTTATTTCTGAGTTTCCATTTTTTGTGCTCGCAATATGTCTGTCACCCACATCATACTGTATTTTAAAAAGCTCCTTCTGAATTTTTGATAAACACATCGTAGACCATCCAACGAAATAATGCACACACACACAGTGCGGGGGAAAAAAAGGACGCATCAAATGCACTACAGCTCTGCTGTTCACAGCCTTTATGTGTATTGTGCTGGTAAACAACAGAGAAGTTATTTTAGAAATGAAGCAATTAAGCAGATCCAAAATGAACACAACCCCCTTGTAAACCAGCACATGGCAATGTCATTTGCATGCCTTTGAATAACTAATCTCTGAGGGGAGTTCCTTCAGATGGAATTCTCAATGCCATGCGCTCTTTGTTTTAAACACAGCAAACAAACAAACAAAAGCGTCCTGGGTCCAGAGTTACTTCAGCTGCCCCCCCACTCCCCATCTTGCTTCACTCACTCTCTCTCTCTCTCTGCTGTCAGATGACCTACAGCTGACTGACAGTGACTGTAAAGGCCATCACTCAGCACCAGCAGGAAAAAATGATAGGGGGTATCCTCTTATTAGATAAACAGAAACAGCAGAGAGAAAAAAGGAAAATAGCATCTTGAGTTGACTGTAGATTTTTTTTTTTTTGGTCTTAATTAGAATCACCATCCATCACGGTCACAGCATTTCTATTCATCCAGCTGATTGGGGACATGACAAATGAATGTGGGAATAAACGGAGTGTCAGGCTGCGGAGGGAGATGGATGTTCTCTCAGCAGGGAGGAGCGGGAGAAGTACAGTTAGTGCTGGCAAGTGGCCAGAGCTTCTGTGCACCATGTCTCACCACACATCACCCCAGGGGCCACAAGCAGGAGCGCTTTCCCTCTCGTGGACCCCCTTTCCCCTATTTATTAGTAAATTAACACCATGTCACATTGATACAATTTCAACCCCCAACCACCTGCCCCGAGTCTCCTAACTCACCTTCTTGACCTGAGGTATCTGGATGTCAGTCAGAGGAAAAATTTGAATTTGTGCCGGCATGCAAAAAGGCTTCAGTTCTCTTAAGCGTCTCCTTCTCACACCCTCCACCGTGTGATGGTGCGATGTAGCACGAATGTACGATGAATGTTAAGAGTTGTACTAGTTGTTGTCTGGATGTAATTATAAAACAGAAACACTGAGCATTAGCCGAGCCCTAACAGTGAATAGATTAAAGACAGTTTAGCACAATGCTGTGTTTTATTCTGCCTCACTGTGTTCTCGGCAGGAGCTGGAGGGCCACTGTGCCCATTGATGTGTAAAGCGGAGCGAGCAGTGCAAAGGGTTGCTGGGTTCAGACTGAATTAGACACCATTAGAAAGTGTTTGACTGACACACTGTAAGCCCCTTCTTCTTCAGACATTATTAGCAAACTCACTTTGATCCTATTATACAGCAGACAATTGTTATTCTAGAAATGAAGAAAAAATAATAATGTTATAAAGATTAATGCGCCCCTACACCTCATTCTTCCATCCGCCCACTTTTGCGTAGACCCGGCTCTCATATAAATTTGAATTGGTTTTTCAATTATTAGAGTGCCTCAGCTCTCTCTGGCTAAACAAAGAATTTCCATCAGATCCATTGAGATGAAGTTAGATTATGCATTACCGCAATATCCAATTTAATAACTCAGATTTTCCTTTATTGTTTTTTCTGTTTGCATTGTATTCCTTTAAACGACTTAACCAGGCTGGATGGCAGGCTGGCATAGACAGGAGTTCTGCAGCTTCGCCTGACAAAGACGTACACAGGGCTCTCATCAGTGACTGAGAGCATGAATAAATACAGGCCCTTCCTCAGTAAGGATGACAAAAAGTGGAATTCACGGTTCAGCTGACTTGGCGGGGCTGAATAAATGCGATTAAATTAATTATAGAGTAAATCAATATCTGTGCCAGCTCAAATAGCTTCAAAAATAACAGTGATCGTTGTCAGTCTGTCAGTTTAACTCCTATTACGCGTATTTTAATCACATTTCGTCTCAGAGCTTGCACTTATTGTCTTATCACTGTATTCCCTTTTATTGTACAGTTCAAAACAGCAAGTAATTTATCTATATTATATATCTATATATTAAAGTATCTGGTGATATACGCCGTATGCGTGTACATACTGTGTTTCTTAAATGACAACGGACCAGTCTTTGCACGAGTTGATCTCGCGGCTCCATTTTTCTAAAAGTGAGCACGTCAACGGTGTCATTTCAAATTTGAAGAATTAAAGTGATTGAGCTGCATAAACAACCTGCAGAGGAAGTCAGATTCACTGTCACATCCAGACGCTTTCGACTGAAAACAAAGAGAGTGGAAAAAGGGATTGTGATCGCAGCTCCGTGGCATATTGGAACAAAAGCCCAACCTGAATGATTTATCTTTTTCCCCTCTTTGAAGCGAGAAATGCTGTCTCCCCACTGCCTCTGTTTGAGCTGCGCTGGTGGAGTACCTGGGGAGGGCAGCGCCATGCAAGACAGTAGGCTGTGAAGCTCTTGTCCCCATATTTAGTCTATGCAGAGAGACAGTGCATACAAAAGGGAAAGGGAGTACAGCGGTTCTGGCCCGAGGCTATCTTGTGTAGGACTCCCTCAGCTTGAACAAAGTGCGTGAGACATTTTCGAAACACAGATGCATTTTGTTACAGAAGAAAAGAATAGATGAGAAGTAATAGCAACTCATGAAAATTAAAAAAAGGGAAAGCTCTGATGCATACCATGTTTCAGCAAGATCCCCGGGTGATTACATCCTATTGAAATATCCAACACGATGCTTGCTATGGCTTGGCAGTATTAAAGCTCAGAGACAGTGCTAAATAAGGCCATTTGATACAAATCTGTCACTTGACACCCCCTCTGGTACCTCACAATGCATGATGTAAGTGAGGAGCTCTTGAAGTTTTAGGTGCCACCCCCGTACACCTGGTTGTATGCAGGTCTAAAGTTTTATTTATTTATTTACTCTTGTTTGAAAAAATCTGATTTCCCTTATTTATACCAGCGATACGATATTCTGAAGACATCTGTTATGTTATTAATTTCACATAAATCTTAAGCTCCTCTATGCTTGAAATGAGGCTTCATTCAAGCTGAATTAATGAAACATGATTGTAAGTCCCTCACGTGGAAGAGGCTGTCATACAATATTGAGTTGCTTATAATCACTGTGTAATCTCGCTGTCTGCCAGGGGAGGGCGGCGCGAAAGCCCTCAGTAAAACAATGTCTTGGGGAGATCAGAAGCCTTTGCCTGTGTCTGGCAGGATAAAAAGGCTGGGAGTCTGCAGCGAGGGAGGAAAAATGACTCATTGGTCGTCAGCAGAGAAAAACTGCAGATTTATATGCAGCGAACCCAACCACTGTGATATGTGCTAATTGTCGAGATCAGAGTGTTGCGTGTTTGCTTGAACCCAGGTAATTGTGCGTGTGGGTGCCAGGCAGTACACAGAGAGACGCTCTGAGGCCTCATATGTGAGGCAGAGTTGAGGACGCCCACTGTCATGAGTGACAGCGTCTCTAGCGCTCAAGCTAGCAGGTGAAAGCTCCGTAGGTGCAAGCCACAAATGGGACTCACCATGGGTGAAAGCTGTGGTAGGTCTGAGCCCGTATGAATAATAACATGTAGAAGCAAAAACAGAAAGAGGTGTGAGTCTGTGTGTGCGTGTGTGTGTGTGTGCGTGTGTGTGCGTGTGTGTACACATCTTCATCAGTCACTTTTTCAGCTTTAACAGTGTTATTTAGCCTGTGCTGTGTTTTATCTGCTGCGCGCAGACTGCTGGGGATGAATGCCCCGCGCCGAAGGTCTCCGGTGTTTTGATGTGTTTAATGTCAGCGGCGCGGACAGCAACAGCCATAGCACTTTATCAGACAGGCAGCAGTTGCCAGGGGTCACCAGTCACGGCGTACAAGATGACTGGGCTCACACTCGGCCATTCTTGTCACATTGTGTAATGCCTGTCACACCTTATAGTGTCAGTGCATTACTTGGCAAGGCTTGTTACCCACACCTGCCCCGCGAGCGACGAGTCTCCAAAATAGAGACATTTTGTAAATCGTTTTGCGGTGCCAAACCTGCACGTGGCATTCAATCTGTGTTAATACCCAGTGACGTATAATGTACTTCATCACCTACACCACTCAAGGGAACACTGGGCTTTATCTGCCATCTCCATCCACCACTGCTGCTCCAACCAAGCCTAATTATATTTTATGCAAAGCAACACAAGAGGAGCGAGTGACACAAAAACACAGTTGAAATTGGGATAGACCTCATCATTGTTTGGCTGCACCCACGACTTAATTAAAATTCGCAAGGAGCCCGGCTCCTTTGTTCCCTCTCTATTGCAGCATTGTTCATCAGAAGTGAGCAGGAGTACAAATAATCGAGTGCAAACACTTCCTCCGGTGAAGCTAGCCCTTTCTCTAGAGGTTTACCCTACTTTACTTTTCAAACTGACAGAAATGGGTTGTCTCAAATCTGCCACGGCATCACTTCATTAAAGAAGTAGCCTGCTTTAAAACAAACAAACAATACACCCACCCACTCCAAACACGCCCCCCCCACCCTCCCCTCAGCAGGCACATGCACACTTGCCACCGTACCCATCCAAAATGTGTCACATCCCCAGCAATCTGTAATTTTGGACTCAAGGGGTTAATTGCCTGCCATGGCATCAAAGGAGAGTTTTGATGTGCTTTTTGAGGGCTGTCTTTAGCCAAGTTCGGGAGTAGAAGGGAGAGAGGAGTGAAAAGAGGGAGGGGTGTGGTGAGAGCAGACGGAGAGGAGGGCACATGAGATTTCACTCGCGGCATAGCAGCGCAGGCGTCTCCTCAGGTAATCCTGCCTCTCAAAGGCATTATTGAATTTTCTTGTTTTTCTTCTTCTCTTTGTCAAGGCAGGGAGGAGAGAGTGTGTGCACAGGGAGAATTGGGGAGGGGGGGTTAAACAGAGTGAGCCTGACTTCTGAAGGGTCTGCAGCGGGTGCTTGATTCTCATTCACCTCTGCAGATCCACGTCAAAACACAGCCAGACCTTTTAAGGCGCCTGGCTTTGAAGTGAGAGGAGAGCCTCAAATCCAAGCTCTCCGCCACATATGCCCAGTCTGAAAAATTAGCAGCCATGTGCGTCTCCCTGCCCCTTTGAAGTTCCACGGGCCGCTCTTCTCTCCATGTTCTAACAGAGAAATCAGAAGGTATGCAGCCTGACTCCCAGATTAAGGATAGTGATCGTGCTGGATGGTAGCGCAGGCAAAGTGCCTCGTCTCTGGCTTTTGTTCAATCAGACCATGAAAACCTCTACCTTGTTAACACTGTTTACCTAACTCTTCAGAAAAGCTCTGCAGAGTTGAAACAACTAGTAAAACAGTCAGTTGCGACAAAACCCCTCTGTGATCTGCCTGACGTGGATCTAAAGAGGTGCGCGTGAATCAAACCAGCAGCTGCACTCATCGGAGACATTAACCGATTTTCTTTTCTTTACCAAGAAAAGCATTTAGAGAACTTCTTCCACCTGACGGCCCGATCTTTGTTGTTAACAAACACAAAATCACAGTAATTACTAACCTGCCCCATATAAAGTTAGGGTATAAAGGAACTGGAGAAAAGTCTCCTGAGTTGTTGGGGGGGGGAAAGGGGTACACATAAAAATCATAGAAGAGTCTATAACAATATTTTTAGATGTTGCTTCATTGCTTTTGGCCCCCGTACTTAGTAAAAAGCAATTATGAAAAATAATTTGCATTCTCCTGACATGATGCAGTCCTCCTCTAGTCAAGACAGGAGTATTAACCACACAATGTGCTGAAGCTGCTTATCCCATTGTAATCTGACCTGATTGGAAGGTTTTGATTAAAAGCGAAGGGGGCCACACGCCTCCTAATCCCTGCTGAGCAACGCTCCATGACCCCATCTAACCTCTTCAAATGCCATACAGCCCCCTCCTGTCAAGACGGCTCAATGCACAGAACCAGACGGTGGAGTGTGCTGTGCAGGAGTTTAGGGCCACTAATCCCCAAGCTTGTCTTGTCCCTTTCTCCTCTTATCCTCATCAATGAGACTTTCTCTCCTCACAAGAAGATTTGGGAGATGACTGCTATTTTGGTGCTGGAAAGTGAAATAGCCCCGAGGGGCTGTGTAAACATTGTGGCTTAGCGCTAACCGTCATAAGAGAGGCTTCGAGACTAGTCTCCATACTTCTAAAGCAAGCAAATCCGCATCTTGTTACGAGGGAATCGGCGGTGCTAAAGCCTTGCTTAGTGACACATCTTGTTGTCAGAGGGTTTGTCTAAACAGGTATCACAGCTGTAAGCTGTCGTATCACTGCGCATCATCGGCATCCTCTGAACTTACTGTCATCACATCATCCACCCAGTTCATGAGGAAGCATCAGTATCAGGGGTTTCAGTGAGAAACATCATTTTAGTGTCAGCAACACAGGAATAACACCTGGGTGTGAGTGCACCTGTGTGTGTGTTCAAACAAACGTGCATTTAGGCAAACCCCCATCCTCAAGAGCATCTTTAAGGTTCCTCCTTTGCAGAGAGTGTCGGAAGTCATCTCTAAAGCCCCTCAACTCCCTTCCGTTTGGTGCCTGACTACAATGAGAGAAATTGTCAGGTGGAGATGTGTTTGCATGTGTGTGTGAGTGTGGGAGGGTTGAGGGGAAGGGATCAGCTTGCTGTCAGTGTCAGTCTCAGATGGTTTCCTGTTTGTGAGCTTAGAAAAAGTGTATGTTTATGTGTCAGTATTTATAGTATTTTTTTATGGTATGTGCTCAAACACGTGTTTGGAGGTAGTATGGCGGTGCTGGTTCTCTGCAGGCGACCTGCCGCATGGCTCTGATCAGATCTTATCGAGTCCAGAGAGGAGGCTGTTGCAAAGCGACTGGCTGCTGGGAGGGTTTGGTTCAGGTGTCAGAAACAGACGGAAAGAAAGATTAATGGCCTCTCTGAAATGAGGCCCCTCCTCTAGTTACACCGGTCCTGCCTATCAGGGAGGGGTCCGCTAACTGACCGGAGATCGCCCGGGACAGGTAGGGTGATTTTTTTCAAAGGCCTCTCCGCAGATTGGTTTGGCGTGTCCTGTGGAGGGGTCACTGAGTGATGGAGTGGTGAGGAGACAGCGGACTGCCTTCGGTTGGCCTCCTCGAACAGCTCCCTCATTCATAGCTCTGTCTCTAGCGAGTCTCAAGAGGCGAGCTGTAAATGAAAAGGTCCTAATAGATTGTCAGTGGATCTCAACACAGAGCAGCTCTACTTATCTAATGAGGGTCTGAAGAGAGCAATTTGAATAGAATCAAACCATGAGTCTTGTTCTGCAACGTTTTTGAAAAGGACCTTGCTGGTCTGTTTGTGCAAAGCGGAAACATGCTGACACACAAGACATGACAGCAATTATGTCTTCGCAACCTCCGGTTAAGACTCTTTAATCCAGCCATTGAGATCATATATCCAATAATTATCTTTAATTAATTTCAAATAAAATGAAGATCAAGGCTCAGAGAGCAATGAAAACAAGTTTTTTTCCATGATTTTGTTGTTTACAGTCCTCTAAGATGGAACATTACAGGATTTTAACTCAATATTTTAAAAGTTCGATAATTTAATTTCTTTTGTTTAGCTTTTCAACGATTTACATTTGTAGATTGTTACTGTTTGCACTCTTACAGAACAATGACTTTAATCTACTCAGATATTTCTCTGCACACTTGGAACAATTTCCTCTCTATATCAGTCTCAGTAGATTGCTCATTTGTGGGCAGGTAAAACGTGCAGGTTTCCCAGATTTGGGAGTGCCGCTTAAACAAATAAATGAAGTAATAAATAATGCAATTTAAGACTAAATTAATATGTTATTATGTGCCTGCCCATGTCTCAGGGGTCTAAGGAGGCTGAAAAATTGCGAGCGTTGCCAGATTTGTGCAGCGCCTCTTTTGAATTGCATATTCAGTGTGTTTAAGTTCGATTTAATTAGGAAAAGCCACTCAGGGAGAGTTTTGCTTTTTATCACCGGTGACGGCAGACAGAGACAGAGGCCTTTGGCGGGAATATGTAAGAGTCTCCTGCATTGTAGTCCTCAGAAGCTCCAGGCATCTCACCTTACACGCTCACACTGGATCAAGCACTGAGTCTTTTGTGCTCTTCAATCCAAGCACTATTAGGCAGTGCCCACCAAGGCTATTTTGTGTTATGTCAGAACAGGCTATTTTCCTCTCCCTGATGGGCCTCAGACACTTTTTTTTTTTTTTTGGCTGTCGTCACCATAGTTATAGACCTTTATTGCATAAACATGTTGACAAATGGTCCTTTGTAAACTTTGTTGCTGGCGACATTTATTCAGTAACAAAGCAGTTACTTGAGCTGGCTCCCTGGGCTTGCTTTCCATTCAGGCTAGTGATCATTTGTCTGCACGCCAGTGGCCCCTGGGCTGCTAGCCCACCCATGACGGGGGGCTCCATGAAGGAACTTATTTATAATTGCAACTGAGGAAAGGTTTCCTAAAAGCATTTTTCGCTTTAATGAAGTTTACTGGCACCGGTAGGCTGGTATGTAGCCAAAAGGTTTTAGTATTCTTTAGTAATGTGTTAATATGATTTGTCTTGGCAACAAGCAAAAAAGTGAAATTGGCACAGAGAGTAGCCATGAGCTGGAATCCCAATGCCAAATTTGTCATCCATGTTTTTACTTTGAGGTGGGGTTGGAGGAAAAAAATGTAATTAAGGCCATTGTTGCAGTTCTCTGTGGGGGAGCATTTGCTTTGGCTAAGCCTTGTAATTATGAATGATATCCTCTTTGGCCTGCTTTACTTTCTGTCCCTGCTGCAAAAATTGGATTTGTTCCGCACACCCCTGCAAGACGCAAGATAATCTTTGACCTGAATTGTCGTCACCTGCATTCGCTGCTCGGAGCAATGCTTTTCCCACTCATTTAGCCCATTCACTTAAAAGCCTGCCATCTCAGGAGCGACCGTGCTAACACGATGATCACAAAAAATGACCGCCCTGCCTGCGGAGAGGCTGAGTGATCCCATCAGCGTTGGGTTACCTGGCTACCCCCCTGCTCACTGTACCTGTTGAGAAAGACATTAGTGCGGCGGTATGCTAAGGCAGGAGGGCGGGATGACCCCTAAGGGTTTTCGTTGACGGTGTGAAGGCTCCTCCAGGCCTGAGTGCTCCCTCTCTCACTGTGTGTCTCGCCTGACCTGGCCAGTTAGGCCCAAGCACAGACCAGGCTTTCATTCCGCCCAGCCCTGCGGCTTCAGCTCCTAATAAAGCTACCATTTGATCCCCTTGAATTTCTAAATCGTTCTCCTTTTGATTCCCTCTTAACTCGGCCTGTGTTTTTCCACTTTGTTCTGAACGGAGGGTCAGGTTTCCGCTCTCACTGATGGAGTGTTTGGTGAACTGTGTATAGCTGTGTGTTCGTGTTTAGTAACCTGTCGACATGAGTTATGGCCCATTGATGAGATTACTTCAAACAAATTATTTCTATGAAGATATGACAACGTGATTGATATTCCTATGTGTGTTTTCTAATGTTATTTCCTCTTGTTTATTGTGATTCGGTAATTACACACTACACCTGTATGAGCACCTTGTTAGGGCTGTGTGTGTGTTCACCTATCTGCATTTTGTTTCCATGGTTATTGGTGATCGGTTGTATCAGACAGATTATAACATAAAACCCTGTGCAAATAAGCCTCGGTGTCAGGATTTGGTCATTATCATTATTCCAAAGGAGCAACGTACATACAAGTAAGAGTAATAAATAAGAAATAGCTCATAACACTCATAGTAATAGACAGAGGGGTACGCTTGAAATTTACAGTGGAGTGAGCAGCAAAATGATATGAATAAACCTGTGGACTTCAGAGGCCCAGAAAATTATAGGTTTGTTTTAAAAGGCTGATTATTCTCCGGTGTAATGAGCAAAGTACACCCATAAATTTGCACGGCTGCCTCGAGGCAGGGCCCAGTGTGTCAGGACTGCATGGTGTTTTCTCTTTAACACCCCTGTTTAACTGCTGAGGATGGTGTTTAAGGAAATTACACCCCAGGTAGCAGGCACTCCCAGGCTCTGTTAATTGAATGCCCTTTTCATCGCTGTTGTCCAACGGGTTCCTACTGTGAGCTTTGTTTTTATAATTATTGGTTTAAATACACAAATTAAAACACCATCATTGTATGAGCTGTCTGTAATCAGAGAGGCTGAAAAGATAGTGTCTGACCCTCGTCTTATCCTCCGCTTTGAAATACAGCGTCTACCCTCAGGTGCAAGACTCGGCGGAGGTTAAATTGTCAGAGGCATTCATTCATACCTCTGACACCTAAATGACTCACTGCTACTGAAGTTGTGGAATATGTCTTCATTGCAATTAGCAACTATACAAGTGTCTGTCATTAATGCGTAAATGAGATGACAGTGTTCACACGTGTTTAGGTGAATAAGCGTGTATGATCTGGATGTTGTTATTGACTGACACGTCGTATCACATAGTATCATATCTTGTCATGTTGTTTTGTATGATTTCATATTGTATGGACATGTGTTTAAACTGAAGCTAAGCTCAGACAAAGCCTTCCAGCGATATGTCGCAATATTGAGCAGAAGAAGAGAGGAAGTAAGTCAACAGAGCGGGTAGATGGGTGTGTAAACCAGTCCAGAATTGAGCTAGCCGTTAGCCTACAATGTACAGTTTTGGCAACTGTACCATGTTTGTGTACGTGACTTACTCAGTGTCAGATTGCTATCCAGCAACACTATGAAACATGCTTTTTCTTTGTACTGATGTCAGGTCAACACAGTAACTTTAACACACAACATTACCTGGAACTTGTATTGTGTTGTGCTGTATCATATCATATTGTCTCACATTAGATTATAATGTGTAATGTATTATCGTATTGTATTATTTTGTGTCACACCAAGTCTTGTAGTTTTGTATTGTATCGTATCATCTTGTATCTTATTGTGTTGTGTATTATGTCATTGTATAATCTTGTATCATCTGTTTTGTGTCATATTGACATGTACTATACACATTAGAGTTGAGGGGAATTAAACCCCCTTATCAGTGATAAGGGAAACCTTTGGGTACACTTTCAATATCTACCGTCTAAGTTAATAATAAAAATTTAGACACAGTGATACACTTCAAAATTGCTGGTTGCATCAAATACTTTAAGGGCGTAGAAGCTGCATACTTATTATTTATGTCAGTGCTCTGGTGTTTGAAAATGTTTAAGAGTAAAAGTAGTGGCCTCCCTCTGGAATTTCTGTATGATCCTTTTCTCTCTCACGTTCTCTGCAGCTTGCACGTTGTGGTCCAAATGTCAGGGGAGAATTAACTCGGGCCCCGCTCACTCAGATCACAGAGAAAGTATTTCCTGACATGTGTTGGTGCCCTGGCCTGTACCCGTGCCCGGCTCTGTGTGTGTGCCCGTGGCACTCAGCAGAACAGGGGGAAATGAAAGAGCTCTTATGCTGGTGCCAGTCACAGATGCCCAGCACCACCACCCGCCCACGTCACCGCCTGCTCTGTCTGCATTCCCCTCTGACACTGTCCGGACGGGGCCCTGCACAGACCTGCAGGTGGCCCCATTAGCAGGGAAAGTATGTCAGTGGAGCTGCCCAGGGAGTGTGAATGGAGCAGGCTGTTCCTGAATTCTGGCTCCTCAGGAACAAAATAGATAGGAAGCAGGGCTGTACAGTCAAGTGCAAAAACATGGAAATACTGACTGTTGCAGCTACTTAATTATTTTAGCCACATGGTTAAAAATCAGGTTGAGTTAAATGTAATGTTTTTATTTTATTAAAACTGAGCATTTTGTATTTTTAAGCATGAAACTGGAAAAAAAGGCATTTTTTTCTACACAGATATTAACATTAATATAATTACAGCATAGGCAAACACTGTATATTATAATGCTAGTTCCTGGTCAGTTTTTGGTCATATTCAGGGATCCTAGGAGTGAGGAAGGGGAGGACGGGACCTGTGGGAGTGGGACTACTGTGTCTGTGCCTAGTGTAGTGCAGCATCCAGATCCCGGCCTAGCCAGATCCAGGCCCAGCCTCACGGCTATCTGTTCCACAAGCTGAGATCAAAGTGTTGGTGCTGGCAAATCCGCCCGGGCTCCGGCACAGCCTTGCTCCAGCAGCTGCTGAGCAGGAACAGCCCCAGCATGTCTTGTTGAGGTTAGGGAAAGGAGCTGAAAGATTCATGGGCTGGATGTGTCATTAACTCACTGCATGATTGATGTCCCTCGTGACTAATAATGTCACAACTAAAAAGGAGACAAGAAAAAGGCAAATATTTTCAAACACATCATTTCTTGTTCATTTTCACTCTGCCAAAGACTGACTGCATGAGAAATTTCTGCCCGCCTCTCTTTAGCAACTTCGTCCACTCCTGTCTTGTGAGCTCTCCAGGACTTGTTTGGCACTTGGGAAGCGAGAGAGCAATGAAATCATTGATAAGATTTTTGGATCCCAGCGTGGCTCTGTGGGTGGCCTGGCAGTCACTGTAGCCTCATGTTGACTCTTTTACACTCTCAGAGAGTTTTGAGAGTTTTTCAGTCGTACAATCATACAAATATATAGAATAAAATGTATTAATTGAGAGCTTTTTTTTTAGCATTTCTTTACCTGCACGTTCACATTTTTTAGCCACTTATTCTTTTCGGGATCACGGGTTGGACTGCAGGCTCTTAGCAGGAAAAGAAACCACCACAGACAAGACATCAGTCCTTTACAGACCTGTAAGTTATGTAGATTTGTTTATAGCACGTAGAGGGAAAGCAGATAACTTTGAGGAACCCTAAACGTAAATGCATGCAACGCCACATATCAGGGTTTCACTGTGCCACTGAAATGGCTGTTGCTACAGTTAGTACCTTAATATGGTGCACACACGGTATTTGATGATGAAATCATACATTACATTGATTTCTTTGCAATCCTATTAAAACACAGAAACACTGTGTCTCTTTAAATACACTTCATATGATTTTCTGGATCAGAGCAAGCCTCTGATCACCACTCAATATTTCATATTGGTAAAAAAAAAAAATTAAAAAATGTGTGTTTGTCTTCATGCTGTTGGCTGGTACATTCTGTCCAGTTGATCTAATTTATTTCCCTTTTCAATAAAGGGCCTCCTGAGGCAAGGTGGTGCACAGAGACAGACATGTGAGCCTTTGGCCGTCTGTGAGTGTCTGCTCATTAATTAGGCCAGGGAATTCCATCGGCCCACGTTCTGAGGGGGAGCAAAGGTACCAGATGGACTCTGGGAGGGGTGTTAAGATAAGAAAAACAAAATGGACAGAAAAGGGGAGAGATAGACAGGCGAAACACACATACACACCCACACACTAACAATTACAACATTGTCAAAATTGTCAGCCAACCCCAACCCCCCCCAGCAGCCCCCCCCTTGCCCCACACCAGTCCTGCAGCATTTGGACTATATGACCTAATAAGAACCCGAATTAAATGCTGTAAAATGTTATCAAACCACTATCAAACTGAATCTGTGTTCCCCTCCTGGAAAAAAAATGTTCTAATCTGCCATAAAGCCAGCTAGGCTGTGTTTGACCCATAAATACCCTGTTTGCATTTTGCCACAGTAAATCCTCCACCCTCTCCTCGTAAATGCCAAGTCAAAGAAGCTTAAGAAAAGATGGAGCATTGAATTTGGCGCTCATGAATACAGTTAATGTTGTTTTTTCACGTTTCATATGTTACTTGATTTGATTTTCTGTTATTGTTATTTCAGCTCTTAATCTTCATGGGATTGGAACTCGACAGGGTGAGTGTGTCTTAGCCAGGCTGACAGACAATGAAATCACCACCAGACTTGGCACTTCAAGCAAACACTGAGATGTTTACTATTTCGCCGAGGATGAGATTTTAACCCGAATGGTTGTTTTTGACAACTTATCAATCTGCCAGAAGCGGCGGACTTGACAATGTTAGGATAATATTTTGAAATAACAACACCACGTCAGTGATTGGCTGAATCTTAATATGTGCTTTTTGCTTATTTTTGTTTTGCTCATCCCCTTTTCCCATTTCTATCTCAAAATTACGAAAAAAAAAACAAACAGTATGTGAAAATTTTTGATGGCATAAATAAGAAAAAAATATATTTCCATTCACGTTTTGGTGGCAGGAAAGTGATAAGGAAGGGTAGATTGATCAGTTGATGAATTATGAACAGGAGGGGAAATGTGCAGGACTGAAGGATTCAGATAAAAAAATGGGGAAAACTGAGGACGACAGAGGGAGAATGAGGCCGAGAGATTGAGAGAATCACGGAGAGAAAGCTGCAGATAGATAACAGTCAGTGAGAGCATGAAGGAGACTTGTGATAGATAGATAAAGAGGGAGTGTGAGAGAGGGAAAGAGCCTCTTGATTGCCAGTCTCAGGCAGTTTGACTGGTCGGTGACAGCATGCTCCTGCTCCGACCATACGGCCTGTCTCCTTAGCTAACAGCCCAGCTGCACGGGGAATGTCCCCGGGCCTGACATTTTGACACGGGCGCCACGTTGACAAATAGCTGGAGTTTTCACCTCCTGCTACACTGTCTGCTTCCTGCTAAACCAGCCCTCGCTGACTGTATGAAGTGAGGGGGCGGGAGGGCTGACAGATCTGCTGTCAGGCCGGGGGCTGCTGATCGAGGTCTCTGTGGGTGGCAGACTCCTACAAAGAGGGAGGGGCGGGGTGGCGCTGGCCATTGACAGAACACTTGAGCCAGTTTTGGGGCTCTTTGCACACTGGTGACTGCAGTTATCTCTCACCCTGCCCCACTCCAACTCCCCTCCTCACACGTACACACATAACCGTAACCCCCTTCCCCAGTATACTCCCAGCTGTGAGGGCTTGTCAGTTTGTTGGTGTTGGCGAGGCAGTAGTGTAATCACAGCACAGCCAGGCATTATAGAGTGTGCGCCCAGTCTCACATGAGGTGTGGTCACAAGATGGAGGTGTCTGTACATGAAAGGGTCTGTGCTTCATTGTGACACACTTTTTTTTTTTACTGTAATCACTGACACAGTTTGAGTTTTTCTTTACTTGAAATGGCCCCACCTTTGACAGAGTAATGTCGTCCTTCCTGAGACAAATTATTATTATTGTCCAGCCATTGTTCACTCTCAGTTATGGCAACCACACAGAAACGGTATCGAGGCAATACTTGTAATTATTGGCAGTCAGTTAGGTCGACTTTTGTTTTCACAACACGCACTGATCCCTTCCTGACAAAAGACAGGAAATAAATGTATTTGTGTTAATCTGCGCCTCCGTTTTGCCCGAGGTGTCTGCATGTTCCCATCTACAGAATATACAGAGACATACAGGTGTGTGTGCGCGTTCCTGCCTTCGTGTATCTTGCGAGCGAGCATCTCCACGAGCGGGCTGAGGTGAGTGCGTTGTGCCTTGGTACCAGTGGGGCTTTAAGTGCTGGCAGTTGGCTGTTATTATGGGGCTGTATTGATTAATCCCCTCGCCTGTATAACCTCCAGCTCACTTTGAGGTGTCCCCAGTGTGCCTGTGCCTGTGCAGAGCACACGCTGTGATTAATGCCCATCTCCTGAGTCTACCCGCTACAGAGCACCGTGTCAGGCCAGATTTGTCAGCTCACAACTATAGATTAGTCTACGTCTCCTCCTCAACTTTGGAGCCACCAGTGCCCTGTAGTGTAAATCTGTCCCCTCTCTCCCCTCTCACTCGGCGCTCGTCCCTTGGGTGAGAAGATGGCAGATGCATTAAACAATTCACTTAATAGATAAGCTACAATACGCTTGACTTTCTTTTCTCATACCCTCCCCTCTTTCCCCCTCACGTCCTTCCTCCCTCTCTTCCCTCGTATCTCCCGCTGCTGAAATGGAATTGGATCAAAGAGGGAAAGAAGGGGGTTGGGGTGGAGGGAGGGGTCCTCATTGGGTTTTGTTGAAATATTTATAGGTCAGGGTTGACTGGTTAAATTGAATATCTATGCTGATCTCACTTGCCTGTTTAACTTGCGCCTAGGCAAATATGTTTCCTAGGTGATAACCTTTTATGTACCAGTCTGACTTCATTGAAATGCATAGAGATAAAAATGTGTCACACTTCACAGCCAAGCTAGGCAGCCACTGATGCTCGATTATTCAAATGATAATTGACCCCCACCTGTAGCTTGCTTATATTCAGTAGTCAATCACTCCATCCGCTGTTAAGATATGGAGAAAATACGTTCTGTAATTTACATTACAAACCACCGGTGAATGTCAAGTACCCGAGGCGAGCCATTTGTGTGGAGAAGAATGGGAAAAATATATGGCCAATTATGATTTCCAATCTTTTTAATAATTTAAATGCTGTTGATATGTGAATTACTGGCAGCATAGCTCTCAGTCCTGTGCCCTGTTTATTTCCTAGCAGTGTTATTTTCTCCCTAACAAATGACTTGATGTTAATCTTCATATATAATTTTCATTTGTCTGATATAATGGCTTCTAGTGGCTTGCTGTCAAAGGCTGATAAATTGACAAGCAGTATCATAGCACTAGACTCAACAATGCAGAAGTGCTCGTTGGCCAACACGGGGCCTTTTTTTCTACCATAGGGCACTCATGGTAATGAATGAATGCATATTCATGTCTGCACAAACACGCAAACACACATGTATGTGAACACAATCAATCATCTGATACTTTTGCAGCGCAAGCTTTGATCCTCATCATACCTGTTTGGGGTATTTCCTCCAAACCACCAATGGCTTGTCAGTTTCTCCTCAGCATTACTCTCGGCATTACCGTCTGATCCTTGCGAGCGTGAGCGATGTGTTTTAATGTTGTCAGTTTCATCTAAGAAAACACACGATACGGATACAATTTGCATAAATTTCCAAATGGAAGGCGTGAAAGCATGCTCGGCAACTGTGCCTGTTTGTTTAAAGTCAGCCAAAGCTCTATAATTAGCAGTGTTTAATTATGGAAATGGCTGCCGAGGAGAATTTCAAACACACTTCTTCCCTGGATCATTAGTCACAGGGGCAAAAAATGAAATGCTTTCAGCAATGAAGGGTTCATATTTCAAGCTTATAGCTGCTAAAAGGGTGTACTCAGAAAATCAATTTTATGAAAGTCCGTTCAGCACTAAAGGGAGTTCCATGCAACTAAGCAATTTTGAAATAATGTCGGTGGGGGCCTGATTCATGGACGGTAACAGGACTTTGCTCTCCTTGCCTGGGACATTATCCTCTAAGCCCAGGTCAGAGGTCAACCTCTGGTTTAAATCAACCTCTGTTTAGCATAACTCGATTCTTAAAGCGCTGCCGGCAACCCCATGCTGAATAGATAAGTAGTCTTCTGCAGGCAGAGATCATGGAGTGTACCAGATCAAAGCTTGTGAAAGCTGTCTAAGGACTAAAGTGGGAGGGGAGAAAATCCAGGTAAACTATGGGAGGAAGCCTAACCTTGACCTCATGAAGCACTAGTTACCCCATACCACAACAATGATGTCTTAACCTTGGCCACAACCTCACACACTGACAGTAAACACACAACTTCTGCATGCCTCTCAGCACACAGGCGCCCTCCGCGCTATAAATCCAGTTGCCTCTTTGATAGCCCCACACATTAAGCTGGGTGTCATTCCCTGGTACGAAGGATATGGACGACACATGTGCGGGGGACTGGCGCAGACGCATGGGGACGTCAGGTCTCCCAGGCTCCTCTTTAGAAACCACATCATCGCCACGAGGCGCCCACACACTCAGTGGGAGGCTCCTGCGGTAATAGCTTGCTGTGGGGCTTTGGTGTCTTTTGGTGTGCGTCCTGTGCTCTCCGGTGGCGGCAGCTACGGCAGCAGTGGGGGACATTTTGGTGGGTCGTTTAAGCTGGGAGGTCACATATAAAAACGGCTACAGCTGCACTGGGACGGCTGGCCCACGCTCCTCACAGGGGATTCCCATTAGGCAGATTGATTGTTTCCTCTCCTCTCCTCCTTTGATTCATGTCTTCCATCTGAGCTCTAATGAGCCATCGGCCGTATGGCACCACTCAGGGCATCTGTGCATCGGCCCCTGTACTGTACATGGCTAATGGGAGGCACGTACTGTACTGTAAATGCATTCACATTCACGTTACAGACCACACTCACACCACTGACGTGCACTGCTTTTTGTTTGCGCTCACCTGTCTTGTCCTTCACGTTTAACAGATTTTCATAACCTACAAAAATTACAACGACTTTAAGCACTTCGGCCAAAAAATCGACTCTAATGCCTTAAGTAGCGCTGCAGTACCGACCTCACAGAACAAAGCAGACTTCAGACACTGTAGATGTGCACTGAGCACGTGCACACATGTTATTTATTCTGCCACAGAAAAGAGGGGACAGCTTTACAGCCCTCCACCACGACCATTATTTACAGCCTCAGCCAGCCATATATCCTCCATCATCCACTTTTATGGTACACACAGAATGATAATTATGATAACAATAATAACTACCCATATAAAATACCTTTACTGCACTTGGGAGTATGAATGGGCTATATTCTTTACTAGATACTCTATGTTCCTCAGTGGAGGGTTAAAGCAAGCACCGGTTTCCCTCAAATGAAACTCAGCCTGCATCTGATATTGATTCACAGCTACGTTTTGGAACGTTTTATTCAGGATAATTTTCTACCCTGGGAATTTTGGGGTGTAAAGGCTCCATAGCGAATCATTCAGCATGTTTGAAGATACCGTATAATCTTTTTTTTTTTTTTAGGCTAGACTCCCTCGACTTTCATAGTGCAGCTGAAGGTAATGCTCTCTTTCTCTCTCTGTACGCTGATTTTGGACATCAAAATGAGCTGGAAATGTGTGTATGTCTCCATCTGCTTCCTTATCAAAACATTTTCTATTTGCTAAGAGGAACCATAAAATACAATTTGGCCTCCCTTTTACTGCAGAAGTGTGTCAAAGATTTTAACTCGCAGCCCAAGACAGACACATTTGCCCTGAGAATATGATATAAAATAGGGATTTTCCCAACCTTTCTTTGATCCACACACCTGGAGGCATCTTAGTATTGGTTTTAATGTTTCAATGCAAGTTCAAAACAATGCAAATAATTGCAGGGGTGTGTATGTGTGTGTGAGAGAGAACGCAGGTGATGTAAGGAGACAGTGACAGAGAGGTAGACGCTGACTGGAAGAGAAACAGAGATAGGCTAGAGGGTAGACCAGCCTTTCAGCTTCAATGAACTGCTGATGAACTCAGCGAGTAGAGGCAGAGTCATAAACACATGCTGCTCTGTGTTATTGATTGGGGAGAATAAATGAATGTTTGCTAAACATATTAGATCAGAGAAGACACAGCTCTCACACTGATCAGGGGGATCTGCAGGGTGGCCCTGGGTCTCATCTGTTTTTGTTTGTTTAACTGTGCGAGTATGTGTGACTGCTGGTATGCACTTTAAATGATGTGTGTGGATGTTGTTTTGCACGCGTGTGTGTGTGTGTGTGGATCTGTTCCAATGTTTGTGTCAATCTGCACACGTGCATTTAACAACACATCCAGATTTGGCCCCGGAGCCGTCCACAGTTTCAACTTGCCCGTGGTATCACGAGCGCGCACGTACACGCACGATATAACCTCACCTTGATTTGTGCCAAGACACCTCAGGTTGCCTCCACACTGTATGTGGGGAGAACTGTCTCTAGAGGTCACTGCAGTTCCATGGGTGACAGATGCAGCTGAGGCCAGCAACAACATCCTGTTTAACACAGCCACTTAGACAATAGGCATGAACGGGAGGGAAGAGGCAAAAGCTGAAAGAAACCAGAGAATATCACAGTGAGTTTCACACTGTCAAATGGCCACACACAGACAGACATGCACCTTTGAAACAAACTCTGCAACCTTGTCACCAAAAGCTGCAGATCCAAATCCGCATGAAGCTGTGCTGGGTGCTAATAGCAGTGATTTCACACTGACACTGAATGTTCCATGGCTGCAGCTCACATGTCTGCTGCTGCACAAGGAACGAAATGTAATGTATCCTCGTCCTCGTCCCTGTGCTGTACATTCACGCTACTGTAAATTCCTCATACTTGTACTTCGCTTACAGCTTCTCTGTTTTATACTTTATACTATATACACCACTGCAAGTCAGTGCTTGATATTATACTTCTTTATATTCTAAAGCTTCAGTTATATGTCATATTGCAGATTTAGATCATCAACACAAAATATTATTAACAAATACATCATGATATGTTATTAGAGATTAAGATGTCCAGAAATTAGAAATGATCCCAAACTTTACAGCTTCAACATTAAAGTGAGGTAATTAGTGTATAAATAGTTATCATGCAATAAACAATATATATTATTCTGAAATAGGTAATAATTAAGTACATTTGCCTTGATGTTTTAAAAATGTGGTGACAGGAACCACTTTTGGTGCGTTTACTCAAGTAAAATTTTTATTTCATTATATTTTTACTTGTAACTGAATACATCCACGCGACGGTATCTTTTTCCATTATTTCTGTAGCATTAACTAGTGTCCCACGACATGGGAGCTACTCAATAGGTTCCACCGTTTTCAGGTTGTAAAGGGATCTGTTGAAGAGGTCTGGGGGAAAAAAAAAACAAGTAAAAAACAAACAAAAAAACAAAAGATGCGTAAGGTTTTCCCAGGCATGAGCAGCTCTTAAAAACACAAAAGCAGCCTGATCCATTCCTTAGTTTTTGTTATGGTTCTCAAACTATTATTTTAATCTGGTACAGGAGTTGAAAAAGGGGAAAACATGCTGCCAGGCGCCTCTCTCCCACTAATTCTATTACACTGGGTTATTTTTAAAAGTTCCTTTTCTAAACATTTACTGTCAGTAGTACACTGGGAGCTGCTGTTCCATATGCTTTGTTTGTATTGTGGTTGTGGTCGCAGTGGGGCCGAACCCGCCTGCTTCCAGTGAACTAGTGGCAGCTACGTGGTCCACCATGCCAAGTTTAAAATTAGTAACAAATTTAATATGTACTCTGCTGGCATCCGGTGCCTTTTGTAGAGTGCAAAATGCTCCGATAGTTTGTCGTGGGGTCTCTCTGGAAGACCACAACCAGGCCCAATATAGAAACTCCAATTGGAAGACGGAGGGGGAGAAAAAAGAAAGGCGAAATCCAGAGCAGATGCGGATAACGTCTGCAGTGATCAGTCTAAGAAAGCTGAAGCACTAACACAGGACCACCAAGACAAACTCGCCTCCCTCTCGCTGGCAACGGGGAACAAGCATTGCTCCGTGCGGTGCTCCTTCCCCACGGCCACAACCTCAAGCCCAAACTATTAGCATGACCTAAACGACAAAACCATGCTCCTGTTAATGGCATAATCGTGGAGGCACATGATTTATGGCTTTCATTTTTAAGGATCACTCTCACCATAACTCCTAATATGGAGGAAAATATCTGTTTTCACTAAGGGAGCCCTCCCATAATGCCTTATAGGCTGTTAAAGCATGGAAAAGAACATATTGGTGTCATAAATCTAGATTTCAAACTAGACAGCATAAAACATAGTGCGGGATTACAGATGGGGACAATAGTGAAGAAGTTAAACCAAAGCAAAGGATTACAGTACATCTTGACTGGCTTGGATATGAAGTCTGGAAGTTTGAGGTAATATCTATTAATAGTGCTTCATCAACAGATCTCCTCCTGGCTCCCTGTGCCATCCATCACATCCTCAGCTGCCCACAGTAATATACAGAGGATTTACAACACATTTTTAAAATGGATAGGACTTGTCTTTACTTTTGACTGGTGCTAGGTAATACAAGTTATCCATGAGTTTTAAAGGGATTTGGGTTCGCAGGATGTGGATAATTTGTCCTTTTAAATGTAATATATCAGTTTTCATCCTTGTTCTTTCTGGTTGTGCATGTAATTTATCTTGACTTAACATTCTTCAGAAGGACCCATAAAACCAATTTAATTTTTTTAAGTATGTAGTTATCCAACAACTGAAATTAGGAAGAAGTGGGTTTTATGCTGAAAGAAGATTTCCTTGACAAACCTTGGCTCTCCTTACCTGCATTTTTCCTCCCCTGGTCATGACAGCAGACAGAGGCAGAGGGCTGGTAATTCACTCTACTGTAGTTTGGCCTCTGACCAGTAGAGGGAGGTCACTGATTTATTTCTGCCATGTTACAGCAGGGATCTGCATTTGCCTCCTCTGGGTTCTTGATTATGAGTGATTCTAAAAAAATGTGTCAGTTATTATTTTTAGACAACCACATAATGCAAGCACAGTGGGCCCTTTGAAGGCTCATTTATTACGGAGGAGATAAGCATGTTCCAGCGGCCAGATTCCTCGGGAACAGGTCACCAGCCCTGATTAAAAGTGACTCCACGTCAGGCCATAAATATTTGTCAGCCCACCTTTGAAAGGCAGGCGAGCCGTGGCTTCTCTGCTCGTTTGCCACATGAAAGTGCAAATGGAAACACTTAGGGTTGGGAGCTGCATCAGTCATAGCTGGAATAAGATGGCCAATAAAAAGGGCGTAATTATGATGCTCCATCATTTGACACAGCTCGGGGGTTTGGGCTGTTTGCCTGCATGCTATAATAGAGGGAGAGAGAGAGAGAGAAAGAGAGAAGAGAAAGAAATCCCACCCGTGAATAATGGGACCTGTACTTTTATGAGCACACTGTGTTTAAGAGTGAACTTTGAAAATGTGTGGTCTGTGTGTCACCTCCCTCCGCTGCTCCCTCCCCCTGTCTTTCTCCACCACCTCCCTCCTCCTCCTCCTCTCTCCTCAGATGTTTACCTTGCTGCTGTAGAATGTGGAGCGTGTTGCGACTGCCCCTCTTTGATGCCTCTTATTGCTCTGCTGTATCAAACCAACGTCACGACTGGCATGCCACCACGACAACAGCGCCTTGTCGTCAGCTGCCCTGCCTGATCGTTGTTGGGCGCTTTATGGCCCAGGCATTGATGCCACTTGGTCTGAGCGGGTTCAGTTTGTCTGTGATAAACAAAGCCATTTTTCACATTTCATGACCTCCGTGCAATGTATTTAAAGGATTTCATTTTGATTTACAGGCCACGAGGCTCTCCACTGTCCTAAATTACTTTTGTTTTTGATCAAGAGCGTTCTGTAGGTAATCAACACAACATAACTGCTTCAAAGTGTACTTCTGTAATTTTTAGTCCGTTTGCATGCATAGGTTTTTGAGGTCGGGACTGTCACAGTAATGATACGTTCTGTAATCATGGAGATACAGTTCTTGGAAATGCCTCTACATTCCTTGGTGTGTCTGCTTGATATATGAGGGCCTTGAGTAACAGTAAGCTGAGCTGATGTAGACATCAGGCAGGTGTGGAGACTCCATTAGAGCTCGCAACCATTTGACTTGCACACCAGTGTCTAATCCTACACAGGAGCTTCACACAGAGAGGCAGGCCCCCAAGCAGAGCCCGGTGGAGAAGAGTGCTGTCGACGCCATACTGTTACACAGCCCTGCTGTGAGTTGTCCTCCTGCCCGCATGATGCCAATGAAACTAATGTAGTGGAAATACTCTGTGTTTAGGTGGAGGAGGCTGTTCATTATAGGTGCTACTGCTACAGCAACTCATTGTGCTGCATATCTGTGAAGAAAGAAAAAAAAAAAAAACGGTCAAGTGCAGAGTCTCCAGGAGAGACAAGCTGCTGGCTTCACATGCTGGACTTCATCTGTCAAATCTGCAGTGGTGTTGGCACAGGCTGAGTTCAGGAAATTGGAGACATAAATTGAAGAGAATTGATAGTGCTGCTGCTGCTTTGCAGAATACTGTTGCTGAACATTGTTGCTGTCTGCAGTCCAAATGAACTGCTCCGGAGGCTGTCACCGATATAGCTTCACGAAAATAAACCTGTTGTGACACGATTCTCCAAATCATCTTAAATCAGCCTAAACCAAAAGTTTGGCCCTGAATGTGATTTGTGTCCGTGTAATGTGAAGTTACTAAACTGTACGTGTGT
Organism: Datnioides undecimradiatus; assembly: GCA_008933995.1. Lineage (NCBI taxonomy): Eukaryota > Metazoa > Chordata > Actinopteri > Lobotiformes > Datnioididae > Datnioides > Datnioides undecimradiatus. Next base: position 2,450,472 of record WARS01000060.1, read on the forward strand.
GTGTGTGTGTGTGTGAGTCTGCACATGTTGAATATGCATGAGACCTTTATCTGAACTAAGAAACAAAAATGTCAAAAACCATAATAAAGTTTAACATTTTACAGTTGCAGACTGCCTGCAAGATTAAAATATTGTCATCCATTCTTCAAAAACCTGAGACCATGGACAAACACTATAGGAAATGAGAGAAGTGTGTTTCAACAGGGGGCATGATGCTCCACATATGTACTGTCTTTTTGAATGTTCCTCTAAACAAACAAGGAAAAACTGTGTGTGTTTCACATAAACATACCTATGACAACACATTCTGCAGTCTAAGCTCCATTATGCATGACCTTTATGATTTTCATTCAATGCCGAAATGATATTTCACCGGAAAACTGATTCACATCATGTTTACGTAGTGCAACAACACAGTTTTGAGTAACGCTTCAAGGTACAAGTCACAGAGTTAGCTGACGTTGGCTAAGCAACTGAAATAATTAGCTAAAATCTACATCAAAGCTCTACTGATCGATTACTGACCACCGAAAGGCAGAAAACGCCAAAATGTGTTGCCAAATTCACATCCAGTGAGCATTTTATTAGATAACATGACCACGTCCAATATTCACTCTGTTTTGGTCTCCATCAGCATATGAGAAATATCTGGGTCTTTAGCTGCTAGTTTCTCCACTGTCTTTACCAACAAGTTGCTAACTTTTGTTAGTGATCTCATTTGTGAAGGTTGAGTACAGCGGTTTTACAAAGTTACGTAAAGTGGGTTTATAAAGCTAAAGATGTCCAGACAGGACATACATTTCTATGTGGCAAGACGAAATAATTAGCTAAAAGAAAGTAAAAGAGTTGGCTTGATAGCTAATTCTCCCTTTTCAGTGTTAGTTTGAAGCATAATGATTAACTTAAGTAAGTTAATAACAGATATTGTATAGAAAGTATACATGAGTAAAGTAATCTTAGCTGGAAGGTTATAAAACATGCCATTTAAGCATCAATACACTCCCGTTATTAGTCACATGACCCCTGCCTCCTCTGTCACATGGTTCGTAGAATTGAGTTTGATATGCATTATGTTCCTAAACTTTGGTTTAACTTTAGCAAGATCAACACAATTTCTGTAGAGGCTGGAATATGAGATTTGCACCTATTTTGTGGTCAGGCTATGACACGATACCCTCCTGTTTAAAAGTCAAATGGAGTCTCAACAGCAGGCATTAAAGGCCAACAGATGCCCAACGTAACGGGGAAGAAAAACAGAAGGAGAGGGCGAGATTAAAAATGAGATGAGGGGGATTATTAAAGGGCATTAAAATGACACAGAAGATTATTCTGATGCCGGTGACGCCAGCCTAAGGTCAGCAACCGAAAACTGCCAGTCCAGCAGACAAACATAAAAGAACAAACAAGATAACAGGAACAAGAGCGCACACAGTTTAGCACTTAATGGTTACAAGGATTCAGGCTCCTCTCGTGTTGGCGTTCAGTAAGAATTATTTCATTGTGTTTCTTGGAGGGTTATCCTTTTATCATGTAATTGGGGCTTGTTGACCTGCTTATTTCTGTATGTGCTCAAACTAAACACTGCAATCGTTGCTCATGTTATCCCCTGACCACCACCTGCACTCACTCCAGTGGTTACAGATGGTCAAGGCGTGAGACTGACTTTGCCATTTGGTTTCACATTTAGTGGCTATCACTAGGGAAGAAGAAAGATATAAAGCTTTGTTACAGGGTAACTCTTACCTTCATGCTGTAGTGTCACTTGAGCTAGGGGCTAGTCGCCCCATTCACAATTAGGCAGTAGCAGATGTCAGTGAAGTGAGATGAGTGGTGAAAAAGAAACTTGGAATTTGGTTACAAGTCTTTATTCCCATACTAAACAGGCCAGAGGAGACTCCGTGAAGGGAGTCAGGTCTACAGAAAGAGACAAGGCCCTGGGAAATGGCAGCGCTAACATCACTTTGTGCCATGCTGCAGCCTGGCATATCGCGATCTCGTTGGGAACGAATATGAAAAGGGCAAAGGTGCTGGAGCAGATCGCTCTGCCTTTGAGCACAGCAACCGTGATGGAAAGGAGGGCTGGATTCTTTCGGACACGAAGAGCGCAGGTCAAACACGGGGTACAGAAAGAAGCAGGGGTCGCAATGCAACATCTACCCGAACCGCACAAAGCCAGCTTTTCATCCACTCTCTGGCCATTCCACCAAGTCCATAATTGTCTTTGACAAAACTCATTAGCAGAGACCTTGTAGCAACATCGGCAATCAGAAATTCCATGGAGGGAGACATGCACAGAAACAATGTCCCACACACATTTCATTGCGCCTTTTGACAAAATGTAATGAAGTGTGTATATTGTCCCCCTCATCTGAACTCTGAGCCACTGGTACAAAGACTTTGTTTTATGAGCCTTAGCTGCCCAGCGTGGGACACATCAAATAGCACCTCCATGCTGGCTCTTTTGTCAGACTAGAGGGCAAATTATTGTTCGAGATGTTGTTGTTGTTATTATTGTGGCTCCAATTTATACAGAGAGGCCACTGCTATCGTGTCAGAATAATTCATATTCCTTTACATCGCAGGCACATGCTCTTTACGTGGGGGCCTAAATGTAAAGTGGTGACGGATGTTCCCAACAGTGCTTTGTCAGAAGTTACCCCTCATTGACCTAGAGTGTTATACATACCACAGTACCAGTCATTGTCAAACTGGCCTCAGTGCCTGCTTAAGAGAAATGGCAATATAAATAATAATGGCATAAAATAAAGACACAGGTATTCTTCACTCCCATTCCACTCCTGACTCACATTAGTGATATCATTTCTTCATCTTTATGTTCCCAATTAGGCATTAAGCTGACACCCATATTACAACATGTGAACACCAACAATTTAACAAGCAGATCTAGCAAAAGCTGCACCCACCACACCCATTTCTCCCAGACAATTCAGCTGTTAAAAGTCATTTTCATGTGGATGAACTGCTAAAATTCACAAACTGTCAAAGAAATATTATTTAACCTCTTTTCTTGTAACATTTTAGCTCACAGCATAAACAATTGTAATTATAATTATAATTCTGCACAGTATAAAAGTGCCACGTGTCCCAAACAGAACACCCGCCGTTTCTGACTTGACCTGCCATCGGCTGACTTGAAAAGAGCAGAGGATGCAGGCAGCAAGTTGGCCCAGAAGAGACTGATGATCCATGACAGTAAAGGAGGTGTGTGTGTGTGTGTGTGTGTGTGTGTGTGTGTGCATGAGTGTGTGTGTAAAAGGAGGGTGGGGCTTAACTGAATGTACACTTATGTAGGTGTTTGATAATAACACATAGATGAGTATAAAGACACCCTCTGATTTCATAGAGATTAATAATGTCAAACCTATTTAAGTATTCATGTTTACCACAGCTTGTTTTTCTTTTTTGCCTATTTGTGCCTCATTCACAGATTATCTAAAATCTGTTTTGGATTATGCAAACATGCTCTCACAGGCACCCCTCATCTCCCCCCTCCCTAATGAAAAATGTAATTTACCAAGAGCGAAGGCGTGTATTAGGGAGATTTAGTTGTGCATATATAGGCTACCTAAGGAACTTATTATTCTGTAACATTGTAGTTTGCCACAGATTTCATGTCTGGCCTCAGATTAAAGATGTCAGACAAACAGAATATTTTGTGTTTGACCCCTCCCCCCTCTAACCACCACTGTCAATAACATCAAAATCATGCTAAACATCTATTTACTATTCAAACTTTTACTTTAGATTCTTTTATTTTATTTATCTAAATTGTGGGTATCTTTGTAAATTATGAATGTGAACAGCTTCAATGAAGACATCCGGATCAGCTTCCATTAACTGATGTATCTCTTGATTGTCAGCTGCTAGCCTTATTCAAAACACTGCACACAGGACGGACTAATTGACCTGTTAGCTGCTTCAGGCATACGCTGCTATATGAGCCCATCATGTCCATTATCTATGCTTTCCCCCAGGTACATTGCCATGGTGGTAATCCCATTGCGCATGCATCATTACCTTCAAAAGCATAAGGCAGCTTTTCTTTACAACCTCCGATTTAATTAAATTTGGCTGTAAATATTTGATGCACACCTACCCTACATCTTAATGTAAAGAGCAACGCGGCAGGCGTCATGACTGATTACAGCTGAGGAGGAGGAGGAGGAGAGAGGCGCCCTGTTAGCAGCTTGTCATTAACAGGAGGACCGTTACAGTATCGGCCTGCTGACTGATATACACCTATATCATAAAGCTGACTCACTCCAGGTGCCACACAACTGGTACCTTTTTAAAATTCATTAATACACAGTGGGTTTTAGTAAAGGACAGCTGTTCAGCTTCCATATTAAATCTCCTACAGGTGACCTTCAGATAAAAATATATCATAGCATATATATTAGAAATGTTAAATGTGCCAATCTTTAATATCATGTGTTCTTTTTATCTCTTTTAACAGAAAGAGGTGCATCAGTTATGAGAGATGCAGGGCTTTAAATAGCTGTATCCTTAACTACATCTATTTAGGCTATATTAGATTTTGTGTTTTGCTTTCAGCCTCACACAGGTCGTTTATTGGGTCTGAGATTAACACAGAACAAAAAAAAAAATGAACTGGGAAAAAATATATAAATAGGCCTAAGTTATTATTCCTGACCTGCCTCGTCTCCATCGTGTAGATTTTCCTGGATTTACCAGGCTCCGTGCATCACTGACAGCTCCGCCATTGGCCAAGGACACATAGGATGACCACAGCATCTCTGAACTGAGCCTGAATCGCCCTAATACGGGGAAAGGCTTTTATTACAAGCATAATCCCACAAATACGACCTCACATGACGTTTTGCGAGGTTGAGGACTATTTGCAGGTATTGTTTCAGTGTTGGTCTGAAATCAAATTTAGTCATAAAACCTAAATCTTTGCCTGCCGATGTAATAATAATTCTCTGGTTTCAGGAATCCACACGGAAGATGGAGTCAGAGTGGAAACGGAAAAGACTTTCACTACCAAGAAAAATCATTCATTTGATAAGGTTATTAAAAGCAATTTGAATTATATATTAATTTATCATATTTAAAAGACAGCGTTTCCGTCTTTGTTTTAGGAAGACAGGTTGTTCAAATGCTTCGCTGCTCCGTTAAGTAATATAAGTTTCACCGACTTGTCAAGCTGACTATAGACAGTAGAGTAGAGCGTCAAGATCAATATCCTACCCGCAATTAGTTTACAAGGCACCCTTTTGTCGCTCGCTACGGATCTATTTGATATTATAAAAGTTTGAAATGTGCGGATCAAAAAGTTTTTCCGAGCGTCAGCAGGAATCACAGACTACAGTGATCATCTTATTATTGCTGTCTGTAGGAGAGTCACAAGAGTTAGCCCATAACGAGATGGACTATAGGCAAAACAGCCGAATCAAAGGGACTTTGATGGACCATGTGAATTTCTCTGCCGGGTTTGATCCTACAAATGACCTTTTAATGAACACAGTGTTAAGTTAGTGCAGCGGCTCGCTACACAGGGGACAAAGCTGCATTCATCCTATGTCCCTGCCTCGCTGCTTGGCCTGAACAGTAACAAAGTGTTTGATGCCACTTCAGATTAGATGCTGACAATAGGGAGATGATGTCCCCTTTCTTCCACAACTTGTGGATTTCACTCACGTCCTCCTCTGAATTATGACCTTCCATCAGCGCTGCGGCTTCATGCGTCGAGTCAAGGATGCTCAACTTTGATCAAATGCACATCCGCAAATGTTTTAATTGGCCGATCGGCTCTATAAATAACCACGACACAGGAAAAAGAAAGCTCTTGGAAAAAAATGTATTCTTAGAAAAAACTGTCATGAATGGCATACACAGAGGAGGAAGCTCACATTTGAACACAATGACAAAACTCTTCAGGTCCACGTACGCGCAACACGGGGGATCCAGTCCTTTTATGGTCAACTTGATGTCCGACAAGCTTTTCTCTTTTACACCAGGCAAATTGACACGAAGCCACAGTAAAACGCAACATGTAACAAAATACGTAAAGGAGATACGAATTCAACCGATGAGCACGTTAAATAATGAACAAACAAATAGACAACATAACAAAATAATAAATACACAGAGAAATAAATAGGTTCGCTACACTACACGATTGCCATACACAGAAAAACCGGCCGTTTCTTATCTGGCCATTCTCCTTCCTTTGCATCTAGAAATTTTGCATAAAGTCTTTACCGCCATAAAATCAAAGTTGTGCAAAATGATAGCCACGTCCACAGTTCGTCAGCTCTCACTGCTGCAGCGCCAGGTAGCTCCCATGTGTCACGTTGAGGCCGCTACTCGGCCAGTGAGTCTTTTAGTGCATAATAAATGTCCCGTTATTTATTGTGGTTCAGTTTCCAGCAATCTAGAGGCAAAGGGGAAAAGACAGCGGGAATTAAAAAAGAGCTCGGAAATTTGCAAGGAGTGAGCTGTCTTCGTGATAAGGTATTCAGTTTCCAAACAGGTTTATTACTCTGGTGACTTAATTGCAATAGAAATGTAAATGATTTATTCTATTACTTAAAGTTTATCATAAATAACTCTTGACAATGATATTAATTTTTGTAACCAGTATATTTAGATCAAATAAAAATTACATTTAGCCACATATTTTATCAAAACGTGAGTGAATGCACGTGTTTTCTTGTTCAGAGTGAGCCTTTCGTGGAGTTGTTCTCTGTGTGTGTCGTGATTTTCCTGGTTTCCTCCAGGTCAGTGCAGACTCTCACCTGCTTCACCTCTTCATCACTGGCCTGAACGCAGTGACCTTGTCATCCTGCACGGCCCCACAGGCTTCGCTGAGGTCAGATGGCTGTGTCTCGGCTTTGCCACCGGAGAATCCTAGACACCGAAATATAAGCATATGTGAGAAACTCGCCTTACTTGCAGGTTGGAAGAAAGAGTCTGGACACCTCAGAACTGGAAACAGTGGGCTTTTCTATCACTAACCGAGCATGGAAATTGAAATCAGATTTGGAAATATTAGAAACCTCTGCTGTATGAGATTCAAGACTAGTTATATCTCTTTCAGCATGTTAAACACTGCAGGTATAAGATGGCATACCTTCAATAGTGGAGTACTGACACGTGTCTGGAAGTGCAGCATAGGATGAACAGTGCAGCTGGAGGTCTTTGTGACTGTAGCTGCCGGTGCCATAGACTTTTGAGTGTAAGGATGAGCCCTCAGGGAAGGGGCTGTCAGTATTGGCGACACTGCCAGATTCATGGAGGCCTCTCATGCCCCCACACTGTCCAGTAGGAGCCCCAGTAAGCCTGGTGCTCTGGAGCTGGCAATCCCCGCTCGAGTTGCCTGTCCTCAGCTCTGAGCCGTGCTGCTGAGGGCTCAGTATGACCCCCGAAGCTGCCGTACGAGCCAGCGACCAAATCCGAGGTTTATCCGATGTTTCAAAGTGAGACAGGGACACCGTTCCCGCGAGGCCAGTTGACGAGGGCGCCTTGGACACAACAGGATCCAGGAAGTCAGATGGGAGAGGAGGGAGGGTGGTGACACTCTTGATTGCGCATGGGAATGCGTGGAAGCTGTTAGTTAAACTCAGGTGCAGCTCAGAGCTGCAGTCCCTTTTTTGAGGAGCTCCAGATACCGCCATAGCCCTCTGGAGGTCCTGCTCGTCTGCAGCCGCCTTTTCACAGTCACTGTCCAGCTTGTCACAGTCGTCCTCATCCATGTCCTCCAGGTCACTGAGATGCAGATCCTTCTCTTCCTTGCAATCACTAGAATCTGCATGGAGGAGAGAACTTTAAGTATCACTATTTGAAAAGTTTCCTATTAGCTCCCCAGAAACGTACTTTTTGCACATGCATGATTGCATTTGTGTTTATTTAAATTTTAGTGAAAGGGGTTCATATTTTTGTTAATAATATGAAATGTTTTAAGCAAATATTTTAACTTTATGCCTCCAAGAAGTAAAGGATTACCTTTGGTGACACAGTCTTGGTCGCTCTTGTTAAGTTCGTCCTTCCTGTCATCGCTGGCCTTATTCTTTGGCGACCAGGTCATCTTGTTCTCCTTCTTTAGCCTCCTCCTGGCGTTGGCGAACCAGGTGGACACCTGCGTGAGGGTCATTTTGGTGATGATGGCCAGCATGATCTTCTCTCCCTTGGTGGGGTAGGGGTTCTTGCGGTGCTCATACAACCATGTTTTCAGGGTGCTGGTGGTTTCACGAGTTGCATTCTTTCGTCTGGCTGTGCCATTAAAGTCGACTGTCCCGTATCTTGAAAAGGACACACGCAAATTCCCACAGACACAAAGAGCGGCCATTAGTGCAGTTAGTGAAGGATATCATGGACTCCTGACTCAGACATCCTATATGCCTACTCCCTGCTGTCTCGAGGATATACAGCTGCTCTTCAGCGGGTATCAGTATGGAGTTACACTCTGACCTTTGATCTGAATGCAGCGCATTCTCCCTATGAATGGCTGCTTTTTAATGATCAGTTTTAATGATTTTTGCAGGTCTATTAATGCTCCTTTTACACATAGTAGACAAACATGAAGGTAGCCTTTACCTGTCATATTGATACTGTCCCAGTGAATGGTCATAAGGATAGTATGCAGCGGTTTGAGTGATGCCAGAGTGTAAAGTGCCTGTGCTGTCCTTAATGTCATACTGTGGATTCTGTAAAAGACAATGAGATAGTTAGAAGTATGCAATATTCATTTCTTTATTTCAATTCATTCATATTTCTGAGCAGCTTGGTGATTTTTGAAAATAATCTAATTTCTAATTCAAATCAATGTCTAATTTTTAATGCTATGAAATTAACAGTAAATCAGTTTCAGCTCAAAAATAAGTCTCATACACAACATCAACATATCTTTTTCAAATGTATGTTATAAAGTTTAAAGTGAAACATGATATACATGACCCTAGATAGGCAATTATTTATCATTGTATGATTTTAAACTTCAGTTTCATAGACTTTTGGGGTTTTTGGGGTACAGTGTTTAATATTCCCACGTTCACTACGTTTTAGCTGACTTCAGCCGTTAAAGACAATAAAGAAAGAAAGTTCCAGCTGCACTGCAAAATATCCATCTAACAAGCCATTTAATCCTTTATTCACCCCAAAAGGGTTTTGTGACTAAATTCTTAAAGTGAACAATTCAGACTACATATTTTTAATGCTAGTTCAGCAATGCCAAAACAAGGAGGATTACTTTATAGTGATATAATAGCGTTTGATTCAAATGAGATAAGTTCCTCCACATTGCCTCTGCACAGCTTCGTCTACACCCAAGTGACAGGATTTTTGACTTGTTTTAAAGAGGAAGCAGACACGACTGGATGCTGGATTAAACGGCTTGTCGAGACGGATAAGTTTGCAGTGTAAGATGAATTGATGAACAAAACCCGGTTGATCGATCAGGCTGAGCCCCCCTCCCCCCGTAGCGCATCAGATGAGGCTGAAGTGAGCCCACCAGAGTGGAGTAGATAGCGGATGGGTCGGTGCTGTAAGGGAAGTAGTTGGCGTAGTTCTGGCTGGCGGCGGCCGCTGCTGCGTAGGGAGAGCTGTACATCCCCAGCGCTGCGTTCAGCTCCGTCCGGCTGCTCGCCAGGAGCCGGTTCTCGTAGGACGGGCAGCAGAAAGATGCAGCGGCGGCGGCAGCGGCGGTTTGGGAGCCGCCTGTCCCGTCAGAGACCGACCTGGAAATCGAATCGCAGCAAGTCGTACTGGGGTTTGCCGACACGAAAAACTGCATAAAGAGAATCGTGGATAGACATGGTCATTGGCTGATTCAGCTCTTATCTGGATATCTGTGATAACTCTGAGGGGTTGTTGGGAAGAGGCACTGCAAAGATAGGGTCAGGGATATGAGTTAAGTTGCTCAGTCTGGTGCTGATTCCTGAAATCTTGATACGGGTGGAAGTGTTAGCTGGTTTCGTTCGTTTTTAGTTCATTTCAGTTCAGTTGTCACGAACCAGGTGTCATTATCTTAACTTGTGACCCGCATTATGAAGGTAAGTTCCTGCATTTAGAGAAAGTAGTTTGCATTGTGAAAAAGCGATGTCACCTCATTGTCCTTTTTCATGTTTTAATAAAACTAGAATTTATTTGTTCAGTAAATGACAAGAGAGGATATAATTTTGGAAAAAGATGTGCGTAATCTGTGCGTAAAAGTGACCTGCTCCAGTTTATCACCGGTTTAAAAATATTGACTTGTACTCCGTTTGAAAACAATCTAAATTAGTGTCAGTATCAGTTAAATTAACACGATATTTCAAATGTGAAATGTTGTAATTTTATATGTTATTTTATTGGTCATGCAAAAATATTCTCCACGTAAAAGTTAGATGACAACTTTTCCACGAGGGTAACTTTTTCTCCCCTGATCGACTTGAACTTCCTCGAACTTGTCATTAGATGCAATAACAGTGCCTAAAAATGTAAATAAACCACTTCAATGAAGTTTTAAAAGCCCTCAAGATAATGACACTTGTCTAACATCCCACGCGTCCAAGTTATTTAAATAGAAAGTTTGCGACTGTGCACAGCGTGCGCTACAGCACCAATTACACCTCGTAGCGAGCAATAGGTGACATTCATCTCTATTGTCATCAGAAAAACACGTGAGTTCATTCATAATTCAGTGTAATTGGACACGGGCGCGTGTATATCGATATTTGGTTGAACAACAAAAGCACCTCGCGAAAATAGCTGTCAATACTGTCAAAGCAGTCACTCACTCATGCATGTGTCTTGCAGAGAAAAGTGCTCGTGCGAAATTAAAGAAAATATGCAAAAAAAAAGCCAATTGCACGTGTGTGTTTGTGTGTATGTGTGTGTGCAACCTACATAAAACTTAAGAGAAATAAAAAGCAAAGTGTCTTACCTGTGAAGTTGCATTGTAAGGGTATCCAAATTGCGAGAAAGACATAGCTGCTTCTTTTGTTACCATCAGCAATATTCTTCACCCTTGATCGATTGCAACCAATTCTACTTCAAATCCACCGTCTTACACACATTTCCACGCACGGCCTTTCGCTCAATAATAGATGACTTCACTCATAGGAGGGAGACTTTAGGCTGGCACCAGCTGCAGATTGTTTTATATGAATGAATAATCCCCCCCAAGGACCCGATAAGAAATGAAATTAAGCGTCATTAAAGTGCAAAAAAAATTGTTGTTGTGTTAGCTGAAGGAGGCTTAAAGGATAACGTAAGACTTGCAAGATATGGACTCTGCTTGTGCTATTATTTGTGGCTCTATAGTTCTTTAGCATTCATCCATGCAAGGGTATCAGCGTGACGTCACTGTAATCCCGGAACGGCAGGGTACCAAGGATAGAATAATGTCTTTGCCAATCACGTCCAACGCAGGGTTTTCTTAAGGTGCACTGTACACAGCCTTGTCCCGCTTTTGTAATAGAATAATTCACCGATTTGTTGAGATAAAGTCTCTGTAAATTGTATTACTGCTGATCACCGTTGAATTGCAGCACGGCAACATATGGAAACCCTTTGTGAAGTTAAATGAATTAGAAAAAAAAAGAAACATTGAAGATATTGCTGGCAGCCTGGCGAGTTATCACATAGCCTAGATATCCGACAGAGGAGGTGGCTTTTTTCTTTTCACTCAGGGAAATAGGAATCAAACACGTAAACTAGAAATCTCCTGGGTGTTGTCTGTTAAAAAGATTGTAGTTTAGAACTCTTAATTTTATTTACAATCCATCATAATTAAAGCTGGTTGAATTAGGACATGTAAGATTTTTTTTTTCTTTTTTAATCTCGACCTCTGTTCGCCTCTGGCTCTCTGGCCAGAGGTCCATCCCGGAGTTAATGACGATGATGTTTCTATCTTTCTCTATTAGAGAGAGGGGCAGTCCCAGCAGGAACGGTTAGAGGGGTTTTTGGCAGGTCAATAGACCAGTGATTGATGCGCGCCTGGAGACCTACGTGACCATTACGCGTAATGCGTAATTGTATCAATTAACAAATGGATACATGCCCTTGTTTAACCAACGAGTAACAGAGTGAAAATATGCCTTAGAGGTGAAATCCGAAGAGCTGTGCTCGGAAAAAAAGACAGTGGAAGCCCTGCTCCCCAGTCTAATTAAATATCCGTGGATGGGGGCGACGAGAATTGCATTTTAATTGAATGATGCTCACTTGAAAGATGGGTAAGGAATGATGCTGCCTCACAGTGAATGAAACGAGAAATAATTTTAAGCCTTATTAGATCAGCAGCTCAACCATCGCCAGTTCTCTCGCTCTCTCCTATAAACATAAACAAGCCGTGCCCCCTCCTCGTGTGATGTTGAGCTGGGACGCGGGGGGAGGGGGGGCGGGGGCGGGGGTCTATTATTTTCCCCTATACACACTTTATTTGTATTGACAGTGACAGCGATGATCAGTCCTACTGAGTCATATGACCTGCCTGTTTCTGACTATCTAGGGTTGTGTAAGGTTTCCGTTGTCACGACTGATACCTTGCGCCAAATTTGCCGGTGCCCTGCTTTTCTATAACTGGTGTGTGTCGTTTCCTCCCTTGGAGACCCGTCTGCGATTATGGGCTTTCTCTCCGAGGGGCGCTAAAGAGCCGCGTGTAGGAGATGAAGATCTCCCGTCAAGAGATTTTCCACAGAGATAAAGTGGACAGAGTGGTCATGGTCCAGGCTCTGGGAAGTGCCTGGGAAGTAAACACCCACAGGCAACAGCAGCTCACAAACACACACACCACGTCTTCGGTTCTGACAAGTGCTCACTGCTTCTGACAGGCAACTAAGTAACAGCAGGCAACTTGTTGGATAACACACCCTGGTCCTCAACAGGAAGCTTTGCTCCCCTTGTTTTCAAAGTGTATCAGGCCTTTCAATTACTCTTTGAATAAATCATACCTTTCATATCCATCTTTTCCAACTTGTTGATTATTTCAACAGCCAGCCATATCTCCAACCATCTCACTTACTCATATTTTGAGTTCATAATGAACCCTTACAGCACACAACTGAAAATCTGTTTTATACACAAATAAGAGGGACAGCTCATAATGTTTTACCCATTGCAGTCTAGGAGGATGAATGAAAACATGAAGTTGGTTAAGTGAAGACAAAAAGGGAAAATGCAAATACGCAGTTTGTTGGTAATTTACAAGATCCAATATCCAAATATCCAACACATGGTATCTCTACAACACCTACTTTTCCCAACAGGCGAAAAACAGGACTGTCGTCTTTGTGGCTATACAATTTCCAGACAATCTAATGTGTTCTTAAATCGTTTACTGAGTTTAAAAAGATGAATTCTGTCAGACACTAAAGGGCAGTTTACTGCAATAGTTAAGAAAGATTCAGAAACACACCATGTGGAAATGCACGGTTGTTGCTGGACAGTGACAAGAGTTTAAGATGAGATGTCCCTTTATTCATCCCACAAAGAGAAAATTTGTGACATGGAATAACACTTGTCAACAGTAAATACAATTGAATATTCCTAACTTTACTGAAAATGATGGATATACGAACTTATCGAAGCAGAGTAAACACTTTGACGTCTAAACCGTTATTATTCCATAGGAGAATGTGCTCATAGGGAAGGTTGAAACAAGCTAAATGTAACTGCATGCCGGTGGTCGATGCATTTCTACAAGGGCATGCATGATGGCCCAAGTGCATATGGACAGACTCATGCATAATGCATGTCCAGCAGTCGGCGTAGATCTCACTGAATCAGGCCCAAATGAGCGCTAATTGTAATGGCAGACTGACCACAGTGCCCTTCCCTCTAAAATGTGTCACAACCTCACCATGAGACTTTTTTTTCTACAGTATTTTGTCTGGATTTACTTTGTAATCACATTGTAACAAGATTTTGTTTTTTTTTAAGCAGATAAATGGCTGACAATAGTAATTAGTGATTCTTCTTTTCCAACTGTTCATTATTACTTTTGGGAAAGTCTGCTGTTTTAGAGGTGAGAGTAGTATGGAGTACTAACCTCCCAACAGAGAGCAAGTTCTTTATCTGGATGATGGTGTTGTGGTCACACTAAGTTGTTGGACCCTGTGACAGTTCAAGCCGCTGTCCCCAAGATATGCACCACCCTTGGTATAAATAGTGCTTATATTGAAATTGAGCTGTGGTTAAATAAAGTGCACAGGAAGTTTAAAAAAAAACAAAACATATGATCTTTGCAGTTACCACATTTGCATGGACGCTCAAAAATGACAACACACAGGGCACCAAAAAGTTCACGTAGACACAAGAAAGTGTTGCATCCTGCATGTTTTATTCTCATGACACAAAAACAGGCTCGAAACAGGCTGCGACAAACTCTGGCAGATGGAATCTGTAGACATACCATTTGACCCATAACTGGTCATGTAATAGAACATTTAACTACTAGCAGACAAAGGCATTCAGCCTTACAGTACATTCACTCACGTTATTTAAGAATAAGCAAGTCCAAACCTCCATTATATCTTGTTCTAACGGATCCATTGCGGTTACTAATGAGACTGAGTAATGCACGCATCCTCCATTAGAAGCATCACTGAGTGGAAAAAGAAAAAAAAGAAAAACCTGGAAAGGTTAAGTCAACACTCAATAGCTCCCAGCCCTATTCTCCTACTTAATACATTTCCTATGCTGACTTAATGAACCACACAAAGCCTTTCTGGTTTTTCATCAGATGGGGGGTAGTGGCGGCGGTGCTGGAGGTGGAGGTGGAGGGGGGAGCTGTATGAAATGGTAATAAGGGCAGACAGACGGAGAGACGGAGGGAGAAGCCCGAGCCGAGCAGGGGATGAAGCTGCACCTACCTGGAGGTGTGTGATCTCATTAAAGCCAAATTGGTATATGCCAATAAATCCAAGGCGCTTGTGATCTGGAATTATTACACACACACATACACTGCATACACACAAACGTCCCCCCGTGAAGAGCATTATTAGTGCTGCAAAATTATCCAAAATGGAAAGAACAGTAATAAATATTGTAATGAGATATAATGGAGCGGTGGCGGATATGGTCACAGCAGTGGCCGGTTAACACCAAAACAAACATCTCCAGGGCTGGTGAATAATTACAGCATGCAAAGGGAGTCATTAAAGCTTCATCAAACAGTGAAAAAAGGGGATAGGGCGAGTATGACATCATGACGACCGTCTCAATAAATCAATCTGAAGCAGGCAGAAAACTAACAGTACGCTGTTATTGTCTGATTGCTGCGTAAGCGTGCCGTGTTAAACTACATTTGGTGCCTTGACTTGAGACGGCAATGCAAACTTTGAAAGAACATAATTACACATATATCCATTAGGTTTTGTATTCCACGAGGCATGAATCTATACATTAATGGACAGGCATAATTGGTGTTTCATTTGTAACCTCGTCACTTTGATTGCTTGTAGTCAGATGTTTAACTCAAACAAACCCTAGGCATTTTGTGTTGGGAGCCACATATCCCAGAGGCCCCTGGGGCTCCAGGGAGAGGGAGAAAGAGAGAGAGAGAGGAGAAAGACAGAACGAGAAAGAGCTATGTGTGTGTTGTTTGTGTGTGCTGGCTGGCAGAGTCCCCTTGAGGCTCTACTGTAAAGCTATCATCAGTGGTGGTGTCAGGGATTTGTAGCTTGTCACTGAGAGAGCGAGAGAGTGCTGGCAGTGACTCTGGGAAATAACTGCTTATGGAGAGCGAGCCTGGCTCGCACAGCTTGTGCGAGTGTAGGTGTGTGTGAGGGAGATAGAGAGAGATGGCGAATGAGAGGGAGGAATGTGTGTCTATTTTCTCCCCGGGGTGTCTGGAGATGTGTGTGTGTGGACTGGTAGGTTGTGGGTCGATCATACGATGTGTGGATCCATGTGCCGTCTTTCATCTCGGGGCCTTAGGCTTTTTGTCTATGTGTGTTCTTGTCGGCAAGTGGTGTGTGTACATGTCTATTCTGGGCGTGTCAAAGCTGCCGTGGTGGCATTGCGTAGATCCACGTCTCTTCGTGAATTAATGTTCACATGTGGGCCCGAATATGATCAAATATGTATTTTCAGTCACCGCCAATAAGGAGCCTGTGTCGACTACCTCCCTGCTACTAGGCCCGTGTTTGTGTACGTGTGGTCTTTGCCGAGATGGATGCCGACTTCAAACCGAACTTTCCCTCAAGGCGGAGGGCCAGCAGCAGCAAAACGCTGCTGTCGGGTAAATACATGTATCTGCAAAAAAACAAGTTCCTCTGGAATGACGAATGGAGGGCTCATTTTCTCATTGACAACCATGTATTTCTGAAATCGCGTGTTGGCGGTTGACCAGGTTTCAAGGGCCCGAGGGTCATGAAATTCACTCAACTCATAAATGATCATGTCAGCGTTCAAACAGAGGGAGAAAAAGGAAGACGAGGAAAATTGCAGTTACATGGTTTCCATCTGACTGCAGCTGCTAAATCCACGGCAGCATTGTGGCCCATCTCTAGGGCCCGCAGAGGCAGAAGACAGTTCCTATTACTGTCAGTCCAATTACCGGCCACAGCACAGCCACCGCTGTCAACACCAGACAGGTCATGGTAAGTATCGGCATCTTTTCTCTCATGTATAGCCATATTTTCTAGTCAGAGGAACTTGTATATTATGCAGCTTTGAGCTTTAAGAAAACTGGTTATCAACGTTTGATCTACTCTTATAAATAATCCTTTGCGCGAGGTCAAGAGTTGAGCAGAGTCGGAAGTGATGAAAGAGCTTGCTTACTGTGAGATATGAACCCGGTGTATATGGGTAATAGCTTGCTTTAAGGATATACACTGGGAACAAGTTACCATTTTTAAAGAGAATCGCACACAACACACAAACACAACACAGAAATGGTTGCAGTATTTCCCTCTGTGGTTTCATGTGTCCTTGTGGCAATACACCACACATATACACATATACACCCAGAAGTGGGGAATGTGATGAGAAGTGGTCTAAATATTGAAACACTCTCCATTACAGAAGACAGTGCTCTGCGTTGAGCGCGTCTGCTGAGCTGCCTCTAGTGTTGCACCACACGGAGACAGAAAAAGGCCCAGCCCCATCTGGTCCTGGTTCAGTCTGGTTTACTGCAAAGTGGTGCCAATACAAATAGCTGCGCTTGATGTTTGTTTGCATAAATTGTTTTGAAAGGCTTCACCAAGAGTTTTTTGGGTGGATTACGGTGGGGAAGTTGGGGAGCCAGCCGTGGTGGAATAATCCTCACTGAGCTGACAGTTAGATTTGCTCTTCTTTAAAAATAAAAAAAAAAAGATTGTTTTGGATTTTTCGTCTCGGTTCCTGGCAGTGAGTTTGGACTGTGAACTCTTCAGTGGGTTGTGCGTGTGCAAGTGTGTGCGTGTGCATATAATGTGGGTGTATGATGATGGAGAACGCGGAGCTGCTCTCTCTTCTCTCGTAGCATAGCAGTGTCAATTTCAATAACATCAGTGCAGTGTTTAACACATGCTAAAAGTTCAGTTGAAAGTTCAGAGGCCCAATGCAATGTGGGGAAAATGTCTGTCTTCCTAAAGCCCTTGCACATCCACTTTGATTTTCCACCCGCAGGTCAAGGCAAAGGCAGGAAAAACCAAAGTTATGTAGCGAGGTGAATTAGGCTTGTCTTACACCTATGAAAAAGAATAACTTAAAGTTTTTTCTTTTTTTTGTTTAGATTGTACATTGTGGTTAAAAAAAAAAAAGCCATAGCAACCAATTGGTAGTCATCATCACTTAGCCCTGGTTTTGCTAAAGGTACAAGAAAATTGACTTGATTGATTTCATGTCCAGGTAAGTGTGCCAGATCAGTGCTAACTGGTCCCAGACAGATTTTTGTGTAAACTGTATAGATACCTAAACCCCCGTGTCTTATCCTGAGCCCCAGATACGATGGAAATCGCAATTCTACCAATGACAGTTCAATCGTTGAGGCCCTCTGTTCCTCATTTGCTGTTTAGCCAGTGGAGGTCCCTCCATGGTCGAATCCCAACCAGATCCAGATGCAGCTAAAAATATATATATATATTTTTTTGCTGCAAAGTTTGTCTTTGTCTTCAGCTCCTCTGCAGCCACATTGTGTCAGGCGGAGGAACTAATGATGGTATATTTTCTTGTCCGTGGACAAAAATCTGACATTTCTGCTCTATCCTTTACCATGACGGGTCTGAACACACACACGCATACTCACAGAGGCTTGACAAGCTCAGCAGCCAGAGTGATACAGTCTAAACAATGACTACATGTACAGTAACTAAATTCTCATTTTTCACATATTTTTCAGCAGCCAGAAAGCCAGAATATTTGTGCATTTCAATCTTCAGGTTGTGAAAAGGAAAAGAAGTCCTGAGGTGTATATAGAATTCTGATAGCGCAGACTCACTAATAAAATCCAGTGTCAACCAGCATGATGTTCTGCTTTTTACCTCCTTAAATTTCTGCCTCATCAGTTGGATTTCCACTCGGACATGGTTATTTCATTTTCCTTTCATTCTCCTTTTTCCGAATTCAGGCTCTTTCAGCAGGCCTGAGTTTTTTTCCATCGCCCAATATGGATCCACCTTAAGACCCGAAAAAAAAAAACAACAGAGAAAATGGGGCTCCCTCGATCCATCCAACTTAAAAGCAGATGTTACATGGTTGCCAACATCAAAAGGTCCTGTTAAGTGTAGAGAAGGTGAAATCATATACCTTTGATTAGCCTTTTCGCTGGTTAATGTAAACGAGCTTAGTACATGGTTGCTGCGTGAACCCTGACCTTGGCCTCGTGGCCAATACATCATCAGATTACAGAAAAAAAACACACACTTTTGTTTCAACTTCGGCTTGTTAAAGCTAATTTCTGATTTGCAGATTGTCAAGCTTACTTTGGAGAAAGCAAGAGGACTGGATCAGATCTCCCCAAGGCCCCCTGCTCTGGGGTAACACGGACGCCTCAAAATAAGAGGGCAGTGTCCTTGAAATACTATAACTTCACTCCTTTTAGGATCCTCTTTCCCTGCAGAGTTCAAGATGTTTTCCATTTTGAGACTGGGGTATCTTGAATGTAGATGTGCCTCCTATTTATCTCAAGGATATTTATTCTGAGAACGATAATATGGAGAGAAAAGTGGTCCAAGGGGGGGAGGGCAGGGGGCTAACAGCATTCCTTTTAAATATATGGTGAATGAGGGTCCTTCAACAAGTGTTGTGTTTACTTTGCTTGTGGGAAAACAAATCGACACAGGCGGCATCTGAGGGGGCTGTAAAACAGCTCTTTGGTACGGCACACGGCTTAAATTCCATCGGCAAGCGCAGCAGTGTCACCCCAAGGTGTTGAGAGTAAATATACGGTGTTACCTTTAGGCTAAATAGGGGAAAAAACACAGAGAGATTGAAGTGCACATCAGTGACAAAGTAGAGGGAGTGTTTTACCTGGGAGCAGCAAAAATGAGAACAAATAATAATAACCATAATTTCTATTTGTTTTTAGTGTGTTTTATAATAAAGTGCACACATTAAACACAAGCAATTGAAAGAAATACCTGCACCTCAGCAGACTTGCACCTCACATTCTGATAATAAAATATTGTAATGCAGTTTTTCCAACAATTTTGTCAAAATACAAGCAAAAGCCATTGTTTGGATTTTTGAGGAAAGGGGTCAAACTGGCACGTGAGTACTTTTCTACAACTGCTCCATCCTATGGACGCAATGATGGATACCATGAAGGATGTATGTTTTAAAGTCCTTAGTATTACAGTGGCTCTATCCCTGAAAGAGAAAGAAATTATATCATGAGTAAATTCCTGTCTTCACATGTCACCTTTGTGTTCCTTCATATCAAGCCATGAGCTGTTCTACCAGGCTCAAATAGATGTTTCTGTTAGATTTATTACCTTTGTCTCTCTCTTGTGAGTCTGTATGTCTTGTGACTTGTGTATTGTACAGTATCTGTATGTATGTGTGTGTGTATACACTGCAGACTGTGGATGTAGTACGTGCTTGACCTCTGCTAGTAGGAGAGCAAATGCAGTGGAAGAGTGATACCACTGTGCGGTCCTCTAATCTTCTCACTTAGCCCCGGCTTTTGGGCTCACCTCGCTCCACTTCATCCGAAGCTCCCTCATCACAAACTGCTGGCAGTACTCTTACAGACTGGAGTCAGGCTGCACTCACCCACGCCCCTCTGCCGTCCTCTGCAGAGCCTCTGTCCCTCCATTTCTCATTCTCCTTCTTTCTCCCTCTCAGTCTCCTTTTTCTTTTTCTTTTTCTGTTCTTCTCCTCTGGCCCTCAGCTTCACCTTACCTATCTTGTGCAAGTTTAATCTTGGTTGGCACTGTAGCATCCCACTATTATACTGTAGATGAGGTGCATATCTGTGGGATGAGCCTGACTGCATTTACATCCAGCTCTCTCTCCTCCTCTCTCCCTCATCTCTCTGTGCTTAGCCTGTCTTGACCTTTGCATACTTACAATCTGTATAAGCACTATGGCAGCGCAGGTAAAGTGTACATCCTGAGATGGGCACCAACTCCAATACAGAAAATTGAAGGCTACGGTGTAATCTCTTGGTGTGTGCACTCACACAGTCTTGTTGCATGTGTCAGCACTATTTTAATCCAGATGGGGCACATATCTGGGCTATCAAAGATCCTCAAAGAGTTGAGGTTTATTTAGTGTGGGTGTTTTATTATCAGATAAAAATGATAAACACATAAATAAAAGAAATGTAGGGTTTGTTGCAACTCAATGAAACTCCAATGAGCTGTGCAATTCTCAGTTTTTGTACACTAAACTGATTTGATGTATTGGGGCGAATTTGATATACCCTCTCAACATTTCTTTGTCATTACAGCAACATCAAAAAGCATTTAATTCCTCTGTGAAGACCCAGCATTTGCAGACATAACCACCATCATTTACGCATTTCATAAAATGAATTATTTTACTTGCTATTTTTTTAAGCTAATTGAGCTAAGCATTATCACAGGCAAGTCATTTATTTTTTATATCTGTTTTTCCTATTTTATTTAGACTAGATTTTTTTTTTATACAAAAGGGACATTTGGTTCCAGGTAAAACAAAGCTTTTGTTACAAGAGATGTTCTTCTAGGAACTAACATCACCGAAACAACATAATTTATACATACACGGCAAACAGTGCCATCAGTACCAATGCACGCATTTTACTTTCAAAGCACATACACACTTGCTATCTTGTCAAATGTAATTTAGTATTGATTCAGCTGATGTCTCCAAGTATTGCAACTGAATTAAGAATGTCTGTTACAGAAAAGGAAGTGGGTTTTTTTTGTTTTTTTTTGTTTTTAATGAACAGTAGCCTATATACGGTACACCTTAGTCTACACTGTAAGCAAGTATTGTCTACACACTAAGATGGCTAGCCAGGGTCATCAGGGACAGTGTTAGGTCTGAGCGCTGAGGCTGAAGTCTTGTAGCCCCCAGTCCTCCCCCAGGGTGAGGGGGTCCTTGCCAGGGGCTTATCGCTTCATACACATTGTCACTTCCTATAGTTTCTCCCCCTATTCATCCTTCTCCCCATCCCCTTCCTTCCACCTCCCACCAGTCCTTCCTCTCCTCTCTCTCTGTAGCACCTCCTTAAGCTGTCGGCACACTGGTTCGGAGGGTTTCCTTCAGGAAGGAGAGGTCCATGTTCCTACCACAGGCTGATAGAAGGAGCCTGATAACCTCGCAGCCAAGTGCTACAATGCCTTCTGACATGAAGCAGATGTTCTCCTGACCCCTTTCTCTTTGGGAACAGTACACCCAAACACAAATAACGTGGGGGTTTGAATGTCAGCAAAACCTCTCTGCCACTGAGAAGGTGTGATGTGATACTTCAGAAATTATTACAAAAATGCGTTTATCAGCGTGACACTTATAGATATTGTTTAAGCATACTGTAAACATCAAATTTTATGACAAAAAACAGTTCAATATAGAATGAATATTTTTGTTAAACAACAGTGTAAATGTGTTTACTGTGGTATTATTTATTGTTTAATTCTATTTTAGGACATCTTGCAAGGGACATCAATTGAAAAACACTGTTTAATACTAGTTCCAGCTCATTAATATTTTTTTCTCTTATTGATCAATTGTCCAGGACAAATAAAGCAATGAAATATTAATACTTAAGATGCATAAAAATATGAGGAATTTGAAACACTGCTGGTTTCCAGTGTGTTCATTTTAAAGCTTTACCACACCAAAACACTGAAAAAGATACTGTGTAGTTGTGACAATGCAAATTCAAAGACCCACTGGATTATGTCAAAGTACACTGTAGTAAAGCTGACAACAGTTTTTTTTTTTAGCTCATGAAAGCTGTTGTTTGGAAAGTTTTCACAGGTCACAGCGACACAGCGCTCTTTAGTAATTGCAATCATGAGGAAATTGTCTAAAGTGGTTTCTTATCAACAGTGGCGAGCTCAGACAAATCCAGCAGCCCTGACATTTAATGTCACATGCAGTTTGAGTATTATACAGAGGCTACAGGAAATTATGTAATGCATGTCCCCAAGCTAAGTTATCTCTCACACACAAACACACACACACCGGTCAGCTTGGGAGAAAGGTGGAGTCGAGCGTGCAGAGAGACCTTACAGCCGTGTGTCCTCATTACTATTCAGAACCAGCGGTGAGAAGACGAGTGCTGCTGTGTTCCCAGTACAGCTCACCCCCGGCACTAGTAGATGATGTGCACGAATATTTGGGGGGGGGCAGTTGTGGCGTGGGCGGCAGCTTTCCCTGAACTGCCCCCACCACCACCTCCACTGCTACACATACACACACTCACTTCCTCCTGGGAGATAGGCGGCCTCTGCTTTCTGTCAGGGTGTCCTCAGCCGCAGACCCCTGGGGCCTCTCGCTTGGTGGGAATCTGGTCTTCTCACTCCACAGATGCTCCCCTCCCTACAGATGAGAAGGAAAACAAGACCTGAGGAAGAAACTGCTGCTCATCCTCTGCTATCCTCTCACATACTTTCTTTGCTATCTCTCTCCTACACCCACGTTCCCTTCTCTTCTTCTCTTTCTTCTTCCCTGGCGGTCGATAGCGTTAATTGGCTCACTCAGTCACCGGTACATTGATTGCGGTCACTAATAAAAGAGCTATTGATTGGCACTTTGTTTAACACTGGCCCATGCAGTGAGAGCTGCCCTCTAATACTATCCTGACAGCAACCTTTTCCTGTTTGCCAGTCTCTTAATGTCATAAATTATGTCGGTCGATTAAGGAGATATTTCTTCCCTCACGTTTTTGCCCCATCAGTGTAAGGACATTTTGAGACTGTGGCTCCTGAGGAGAAAGGAGAATTGGCACCTGAGAGCTGAGAACACCAACCCTACATCTGAGCTTGTTTGATGTCCAAACAACAGTCAGATGAAGCTAGATTAAATTATTAAAGAGTTGAAATCTTAACACACTGTTCATTTCTTTATTCAACAGACACTGATCATTTTGGAAGTGTTTATATGTATTTATTACATATTAAATATTAGGTAAATTGCTAAAATTAGCTGTAAGTAGTAAGTATCCTTTGAAGACATTAGTTCTGAGAATGAATGAGTTGTGCTATGGAAGATGCAACACTTAGCAAAATACAGGGCCTAGTATCTTGTCCAATAGACTTTTAATTGGCAATTAAGACCACAGATAAGGTTTGTTGTTATTATGGCTGCTTCTTAAGCCACACACTCACACACTATAAGTACACTGTTTCATAACGCAGATGTACTGTAATGGCAGATAAAGGGATCTTAAGAGACCAGATGCTGATGTTAAATGTTGACTTTGGTGATTATATTTTGGGGACTTTGGATGCATTAGTTGAAAACACAAGTGGTGTCATATTGTGCATATATAATTTGGTTCCACTTCAAGTGGTCGTAGTTAAAATGCAAACTTGACTGAGCCTAATGTGAAAAAGGGACAAAGCTCAACAATGACAGTTCACTAAGCTCGCTCGCATTCATATTTGAAAAAAAAAAGTTATGTGAACTTTGAAATAATTTAAATTTAAATATTTATAATTTTGTTAATAGTTTAGAAAATGTAATTTAATTAATTAATTGAATGTAAAATTGCTTTAAATGAACGCATTAGGATAATGACTGGTGCTTTATATAAAGGGGTACTTGAACTTCTCTGATGGGGTTGAAGGTGTACCTCAGATTAAAACAGATGGCAAACACTGAGATATAGTACGCCAATAATACATGCTTAATACAAGGCAAAACACTTGCACTTCCTTACTCAGTGTGCCACCAAGGAATTTTAGCAACACATCATTTGGATACAAATTGTATCATTCTCAGCACATTAAGTCTCTGAAATGTTTTGTAAGGCAGGAACATTTTTACAACATTTGCTGATAATTGGCCACCTCAATTAGGACGATACAAGGTGATTTTCACTTTACATTTCTGGTAGACATGTCTCTTCCCCTGCGAGGAACACGCAGGTTGACAGGAAACAGCCTGCGAAATATTCTCAACATGGACTCAATATCTAGTTTTATTGCAATTAGCTGTGCGCTATTCTTCACTGAGCAAGCTTCAGTGAGTCAAAGGCAGGTCTCCAGAGTAAGACGATGAAAACTGGAAATGGGGTGTAAGTACCTCCGTGAGAGATTTAATTATCGCCATTAAATATTCAATGATCAATAGAATTTGTTTTAGCCGATCAATAGGTGGCCAGGCCTGAGAAGGACAATGTGCATAAGTTACAATTTGCATTTCAAAGCAGCTGTCACGTGGCCCCATTGGAAATCCATACCATTTTGTTAGGCTGTATTTCATATTTAGCTGCTTTATCCCCTTATCACTGACTGCTATTGATTCCTCTCCCTTTATTTACTGCCTGCAAACTGCCTTAGGTTTAAAATGTCAAAATGTTTTTAGGGAATCCGATATACCTCCATCTGCCTTCCTCATCTCATATCTTGGTCTTTATTTCTCTCCCCCTCTGTCTGTCTCTCTCTCTCTCTCTTTGATTCCCTTGTCTCTCTTTCCTCTCACTCCCTCCCTCGCTCTCACTACCCCTCTCAGTAGAGTTGGAAATTAAACCCTGTCATCTTCCCACCCACCGTACACTTCTCTGCTCACTCGGGTGTGAATCTGCACATTATTCAAATAAATATCTCAGAAGTGTCAGGGGAATACTCTGAGCCACTTCAAAGACGCCCACCCACCCCCCCCAACCCTTCAATGTTGCTTGTTCTTGCTGGAGTCCTATTTTGTTTACCTGAACCCGCTCTAATGGCTTGTTTTTTGCAGCACCTATCACGTTCAAGAGCAACATTTAGCCAAGTTCAAGTGCGTGCCTGTTCAGGTCTCACCTAGGCTTTGATTGTTCTCCAACACTGAATCTGATGTTTAATTTGGGCCAAAAACATTGTTTCTTTCTGTTTCTCTTGCATTATTCCATCTTTTTATCCCTGTTTAATTCACCTCAGCCTCGAGCCCTTTTTCTTATCCCTCACTGATTTTCCTCTGCCTCTTTTCTCCTCTACCTGTACTGATTAACTTAGTTGGTTTCCCTAGATGGGATACTGTGTAAAGATGACTAACTCACTGGATGAGCTCTCAACACAAGGAAATGCTGTTGACTGAAGGCCATAAAACACAGCCAAAGCTATGTGATGTGCTTGGGTTACAAGTACACTAAATAATACACATTTTTTTATTTATACGCATTGATGTTTATAAAATTATTCTGAGGCTAGAAGCAGTATAAGATTCCTATAATTTCTGTTGTTTTGTGTATAGTATAAAAAATACAAACCAAATAAAATTAGAAATATTCCTCAAATATTGCTCTGGAAATATTCCAAAGATTAATATATATGTTGTATACAGCTATGGAGCTGTACATAAAAAGTGAAATGTAAATGAAATAAAAAAGTATATACATGTTTATGTGCTAGACAAAGTAAAACAGTTTGTCAATATCTCTACAGTAAATACTATATCTTAACTGATATTGCACAGCTGTTACAAGATGTACCTGCAAAAGAAAGAGCTCCATCCACTCTCAAATATAGGTTACAGTGCTGTGTGCTCCCTCTGTTGACTTCTACAAGGCAGACTCTCCATCCGTGAGCAGGCCTATCTATCAGAGCAGCTCTCAGCCAGAAGACCACAGAGGTCGGGGAGTTAACCTTCAGAGGCCCTAGGGCTGCATGAAGCATCATCAGTGCCATCAGGATACATGGCCTAAGCACTGCCACGCAGCTGGAGGAAGGAATATCTGGATGTGCTGAATGGGTGTGTATGCATGCATTTATTTGCTTGCACATCTGTATGTGCCTGTGTGCATCTGTGTTGGTAAGAATATGAGTGTCATGAATGATAGTTCAAAATTTTCCAGCAATAACTTAACAAGCAGAAGGAGAGAGATTTGGATTTGTCTCCAGGAATCACTTGCAAAAAATTAAAACAGCTAAATCTTAAGTGTCTAAAAATAATTATATAAATAAATAAATTTAATAGTATTTTTTCAGTTAAGTGTATTTTAGTTTTATATCTAATCCCCTCAAGTCATTTTTTAATTTTTTTTTTATGTTTATCAGAAAATAATGGAATAAATATAGTACAAATATTTAACCAAAGAAAACTGGTATGATAACTGACATGACTGCATGTAGGCTACTACCTAAAACACCCGATCACCTGCGTAGGTCTGTGCGTTTTGCTATCTTCAGAAGCACATATATTGTCTTCCCTGGAATTTCAGGAATGTAGGTTATACCAATACATATTACTTTATCCACGTATTTGAGTAAATCAGTTTTTAAAAATAGTTGTACACGCTCCAGCAGGGGGCGGTAATGCAGCGTAATGTTTGTTTCCACCCACACATAAAAGTAGAAGGAGGAGGAAACGAGAGATGTTACGTAACGAACCCGCGCGCGAAGTTTGTTGCTGCTCTTGAAGCCCTGAGCCGAGCGCCGAAATTGCATGGTGTTAGTAGTAGGATACACTTTTACCATAAGGATTTAAACCTTTAAGCCGTTGTTTTCAGAGGTAACAGTATTTACATAGCTTCATTACCGGCAAAAGTAACTATACTTCTCCTAATTACTCACACAAATGTTTTTGGCTGAGATTGCTAGGTTTAGTAAGCTAGCCTACACTTCAGTAAACAATACTGCTAGCTAGCTATGGTTTGGAGTATTCACAATTAAACAGCTTTTGTGGTTGACTGCAGCTAATGTTTGCCCAGCAGTTATTTGTTTTTAAAGAACGGGTCAACAGTTTAGCGCATTGCATTTTTGAGACAGTGTCCATAAATTAATTTAGTGGATTAGTGCTTCCATGTTGCTAAAAAAAAACAAACAAACGAATAAACAAACAAAAAATACCAAAGCTTTTCAGTTGTACGGAAGCGTATAGCTGCCATACATGAAAAAGAAAAAAATATATGTATCGCGTCATAACGTGTAACTTTTAACATCATGATTTTTGATGAGGATGAGAAAACAACATTTGGCAGACGCTTTTATCCAAAGTGATTGACATATAGAACAAGTACAACACGATCGAGGGATATGGCTCATTTACAGGATTAAGTTTACGCTTGGATTGAGACATGGTGCGATTCTGCCATTATTGAGCACAGGGAATGGTATTATGATAAGTATGTGTCCACTAAAAAATGAGACTTTCAAAATGCATGGGGCTGTAAAGAAGAATGTATCTGATTCTCCGGAAGGACCGTAATTTTCATTGATCAGCAAAACCCCTCTGTTATGAAAGGGCACGGGAGCCTCCAATAAGTTATGACGTTATAACGTCAAACTTATAACGTTAAAACGTGAAACGTATCACGTTATATCGTGAAACTTATCACGTTGACGTGATACTATTTTTCTTTCGTTTTAATGTGGCGGTTATACACTTCTGTATGTTTGCAGTGTTTTGATATGGAGAAAGAAATGTTGCTATCTATCTATCTATCTATCTATCTACATTTCCATGGTCCAGAGCTTTGCTCCTCCAAAATGTACTGTGTCGGCGTGATTAAACATGGTGAAAGACATCACTCATGATTGGGCTGGGACACTTCAGCTTGTATGTTTAAATTGCTCCCAGTAGTATCCTTAATCTGGGTGGAAATCAATATGGCTTTTACTGTCACATTGGAGGGGCGGGGACCATGTATTGATGTTCAGATGTCATTTCAGGGGGATTTGATGTTTCTGTCCTCTCCTCAGTGAGAGGAGATGGCGCGATAGATCAACTGATGGTGTCTGCTTGCTTTCTCCAGGGTTTTACTGGATACTGGCGTTGTTTGGAGTGAAACAGCAGATGTAAAGTTGAGTCCGAACGTGCTGAGCTTACAAAGAAAAAAGAGATAGAAAGGTTTAGGGACAGATGTTATTGATTATTTTTTTGTGGGGAAAGCTGTTGGAATTAAAGCCTGATATCTTAATGGGGTTATAATCATAAGCTCCAAACCCTGGACGAGAGCTCTGAATAGATTTTTATCTCTCTCTCACACTTGCGCGTGTGCGCACGCGCACACACACACACACAGTTTCTGCTCCTACTAGAAATGTTCTTTTTGTCTTATTTGTGGAATAGAGATGTGATGTAGTAGTACAGTAGCTCCTGATGTAGGTAGATTAGTGAGCTTATAAATATGCAGAGAGAGTGTAAAGTAATGTTAATGAGAGTGAGGAGTGATTTATACCACTGAGCACTGGATGGAGTAGGGGTCATGGCCAGTTATACATAAACCAGCCATAAACAGCAATGGGTTGGAGTTGTATCTCATTTAATAAATACGCATATATGTAGACCAAATGTTTCAACTTTAGTAATCCATATTTAATGTGACTAGTAATGTGACTTAATGCTTTTAAAGACTCCCTTTGTATCAGTGAATTGAGTTCATAAAATCTGTGAAATTCTGTTTGTTTTTTTTTTGTTAAAGATCGAATGGTAAAAGAGGACGGAGCCAAAGTGAAGTGGTCTGATGCAGAGTCAGCAGGTGCTTCAGTTTGGATTCACCCAAATCTGCAACATATCATCCGGGTAAGCAGCATCTCCTACTTAGTCATTTCTGTCATTTGTGCTGGGTCCCCATCGTAGATTATCACTGTGGTACTATCTGCACACTACTCACAACTACATGAAAATTTGGTGCTTAAAACAGCCATTGAAGCCTATCCAACCATGTTCACTATTGGTTGGTTTATTGCTTCCTTTTTTGAACCTTACCTAGCAACAGGTGAAAGAGAAACTGTCTTTGCCTTGCCACAGCAGATTGTATACAACAATACTATTTTATACTATACTACAGCAGTTTCACATTTTGCAGTCTCGTTTTTCTTGATTCGCGGAAGTTATTTGCATTTTGCATTATTGATTTTCAGCAGTTTTATCAGCTCCTAATACCTGTTCAGTTAACCTAGATATGCCGTTTTCCCTACTTAGCTGCACTGATCTTTGTAAGAGACCCCACTGCTTCACCTTTTTTTTTTCTGTTTTACCTCCATATTTATAGAGTTAGCGTTTTCCTATCAGCCACTATGCCTGTCTGTCCTTGTCCCACTGTTGCTCTCTAAGGAATCTTGCCTCCTCCCCGACAGCCCATGAGCCCTAGAGTCACATTTCAGGCCTGGCTGCTACTTAAAGGCCCATAATCTGCTTGGCGAATGGCAACAGTGTAGCGGCCTGAGCGGAAGCAAATTATTCGCTTTAAGGACTCCTGCTGCTGTGGGACCCGGGGCTAGTGGCTGGTGCCGTTAACGTAACGCACACGCAGTGTGCATGCCATCATTATTTATTTAACCCGTTAAGTGTTTAAAGTGGAAGGGGTCCACCGGGACCCAGATTGGTTGATAAAATTATTCCACATATATACTGTATATGGTTTAATCCTTCAGGGAGAAGAGTAAGAAAACATAGAGAGATGAAGCCTTGCCTACATTTTTAGACTAAACATCTGATCACATGATAAGACAGTGAGGGTGGTAGCGTGCTTGGTCTACATGGCGGTATTACAGAGCACACAATGTGGGAGGAATTCACTGTGATGTATTTAATGTGAATGTATCCTGCCCTGTGTGTGAGAGATAGGTGAATACTGTGTCTGTGTGTTTCAGACAAGAATAATATGCATGAGTATTTGTGTTTGTGTCTGACATGGTGTTACCAATTGGCAGTGCCACATAATGCTACAATAACTAACCTGAGTTGTTTAGCAAGCACAGACTGAAGTTAAATAACGATATCCTCTATAATTCACAGTGTCACTGGCACCCTGACTCACCTTGAAGCGTGTGTGGTTTTTTTTGTGCTGCTGTGTTTCTGTGTTCAGGTGTGTCTATTTGATCCCAGTAATAGACAGCGAGGATAGCATATTTGTTTTCTCTATGTGTGTCTGGAATAAGGAGTCCCAGCATTAATAAGTAATCTCTGGATGTTGGTCCTCCCATAACATGTTGGGCCAGCAGCACTTGCCCCCAGTAATGACACCATTACAGGACCGAAGTAGCCAGTAGTGACTTTACCTCAGGGAATCACTTCTCTGTCCCCACTCTGCCTTACCTCTTTGTCATAAGGGATGGGAGATGGTGTGTTGTATGTGAACTTTCAATGCAATTACAGAATACTTTTTATCATATTATCTATTTTTTTTGTCCTGTCCTCACTATAATAACAGTCAGCCATGCACAGACACGTACAGACCAGTTTACTGTCGTCTTCTGGTGTAAAGCATTAATACATCCATGTACAGAATGGTATAGTAGAGTAGTATAGAAGAGTTGTGTGGTTATACAAACCAAAATACACTTTGTTATTCCAAATCTAAACAATCATGTCTATCAAATTAAGTCTAACAAATTACAGTATTTGAGTGCAATGTAAATATAGGAAAATGTTCTGTGAATTTGTAATTTATTATAATAAAGCCAACACAGAGAGAGGAATAAGAAGGAAACTGAGGTACTATTTATTAGATAATATAAAATATGTTGATGGCAAATAGAGACAGAGGGAGGGATGGTGATGGAGAGAGGGAGAGAGAGTGAGAGTGAACAGATTGAATGGCTAATGAAATGGGTACCTCCAGGCCTGAATAAATTCTCTGGTCTGGCGATCCCCCAGGATGCTGGCCTCCCAGGGAGATTAATGACCACTGGGCCATGGTATAATGAAGTAGTTTGCCTTGGCAATGTGCTTGTGAATTCATCACAGTGTCCACAAGTGGGCTGGCCGAGCACAACATCTTTATAAATCCCCCTCACTCTTCTCTCCCGCTGCTGCTGATTTATGGTTCCGCCACCCCCAAATGATTTGGCCCCTCTCACCAGACCCCGCCCTGGCTGACCATCACTATCCTACCGAAATCCAGGTCACTGCACTGATGGGGAAGAAATGGGAGGCTAATCAGATAATGGGAGGTGAAAATGGGCAAGAGTGAGTTGGAATCTTCAATCTCTCAACTCCTGTTATGCCCGTCAGTGTTTCTTTGTGTCTGTCTCACTTGCATACACATAGTACTGTTATTTATTTGGTTTCCCATACGTCTTCACTGAATTTGTAAACCCATGTACATTCACAAATTAGCCCCAACCTATGGGTACAATTTTGATTTGTTAATTTATATCATTAATGATGCAAATTATTGACAATGTACATTTTTACAAAAAGTGACCAGGAAACCTATTTCTTTAATTTAAAAGAGAAATGGGTCATTTGGGTACCAAAGGGGTGAAAGAGTCCTGCCACTGCAGAGAATTCTGCATCCCAGTCCAGGCTGAGTACCTGGTAGTGGTGCTCTATAGCTTGACAGTGTGCCCAGTTGACAGTATTTGCAGATGGAAAGGTGGTGTGGGATCATGTCCAAGTTTCTGCAGCGGAGTCTCCACCTGGTAGATTAGGTACATGTGCATACAGTGTATATACATACTCTTTGTGCATTTTGCCTTCCTTGCACAGTTTTTTTACAAGCTTAGGATGGCATTTCACAATAAAATGTTTTATTCCTGCAAAAGGATAAAATTAGATTAAAACATCAAATTATTTAGGTCTATATATATACATACAACATTGAGAGTAATAAAAGACATCTGCCAGCTGTAAGGCTGTCTATGGTGTATTTGATATATGACAAGTACACTGACAAGCTTTATAACCAGTTACATTACTGTCAAGAGGAGCAGAATTTGGAAGAACTGCAAGAAGGGGGGGGAAGAGAAAGATAGAGAGAGAGAGGTAGAGAGAGAGACAGGAGAGGGAGGGAGAGAGAAAATACACCTTGTCGCAGACAGATATGGGAGTCTCCATCTATCTAGGTCCCCATCTAGCTAAGTCCCCATTTAGCTAAGTCCCCATCTAGCTAAGTCCTCATCTATCTAGGCCCCCATCTTTCTAAATCCCCATTTATCCAGGTCCCTATCTGGCTACGTCCCCATCTAGCTAGGTCCCCATCTAGCTAAGTACTCAACTAATTAAGTCCCCATCTAGCTATGTCCCCATCTATTTAGCTCCCCATCTATCTAGGTCCCAATCTAGCCAAGTCCCCATCTATCTAGGTCCCCATCTATCTAGCTCCCCATCTAGCTAAGTCCCCATCTATCTGGCTAGGTCCCCATCTATCTAGGTCCCCATCTATCTAGCTCCCCATCTAGCTAAGTCCCCATCTATCTAGCTCCTCATCTAGCTCAGTCCCCGTCTATCTAGCTCCCCATCTAGCTAAGTCCCCATCTATCTAGCTCCCCATCTAGCTAAGTCCCCCATCTATCTAGCTCCCCCATCTATCTAGCTAAATTCCCCATCCTATCTGTAAGTCCCCATCTATCTAACTAAGTTCTCATCTATCTAGCTCCCTATCTGGCTCCAGTCCCTATCTGTCTAGCTCCCCATCCTTCAGTTCCCATGTAAGTCCCCCATCTAGCTAGATCCCCATCTATCTAGCTTCAAAGTCCCCATCTGTCTATCTCACTATCTAGCCAGTTTCCCATCCCCTAGCTAAGTCCCCATCTAGCCCCAAGTCCCATCTATCTAGCTCCCCATCTAGCTAGGTCCCCCATCCCTATCTAGCTAAGTCCTATCTGTCTAGCTAAGTCTGTCTATCTAGGTCCCCATCTATCTAAAATCCCCATCTAGCTCAGTCCCCATCTATCTAGCTAAGTCCCTATCTATCTAGCTAAGTCCCTATCTATCTAGCTAAGTCCCTATCTATCTATCTAGGTCCCATCTATCTGGCTTCCCCATCTAAGCTAAGTCCCATCTATCAGCTCCCCATCTATATAGTACCCCATCAGCTCGGTCCCATCATCTGGCTCCCCATCTAGCTAGGTCCCATCTAGCTAGCTAAGTCTATCTATCTAGCTAGATTGCCCATCCTTAAGTCATCCTATCTAACAAATTACAATCTATCTAGCTAAGTTCTCGCGCCCTATCTAGCTCCCTATCTGGCTCCATTCCTGTCATCTGGCTCCCCCCCCATCTAGCTGGGTCTATCTAGCTAGCTAGGGTCTATCTGTCTAGCTAGATCCCCATCTATCTAGGTCCCCATCTAGCTCAGTCCCCAGCATCTGTCTAGCTAAGTCCCTATCTATCTATTTAAGTCCCTATCTATCCTATCTATCTGGGTCCCCCATCTATCTAGGTCCCCATCCTAAACAATTCCCCATCTATCTAGCTCCCCCATCTAGCTAGGTCCCCCATCTATCTAGCTAAGTCCCCATCTATCTAGGTCCCCATGTATCTAGGTCCCCATCTATCTAAGTCCCTATCTATCTAGCTAGGTCCCTATCTATCTATCTAGGTCCCCATCTACTCTGGGTCCCCCATCTATCTAGCTCCCATCTGGCTAGAGTCCCCATCTGTGGGTCCTCATCTGTCCCAGCTCCCCATCTGCTTCCCCATCTAGCCCCAGCTAAGTCCCCATCTACTTCAGGAATCCTCATCTGTCCTAGCTTCCCTGTCTAGCTAGGTCCCCCATCTATCTAGCTCCCCATCTAGCTAAGTCCCATCTATCTAGCTCCCCCCATCCTATAGTACCCCATCTAGCTCAGTCCCCATCTATCCCCGCTCCCCATCTAGCTAAGTCCCCATCTAGCTAGGTCCCCCATCTGTCCTAGCTTCCCATCTAGCTTCAGGTCCCCATCTATCCATAAGTCCCCCATCTATCTAGGTCCCCATCTAGCTGGGTTCATCTATCTAGCTCCCCATCTAGCTGGGTCCCCATCTGTCTAACTTCTATCTATTTGGAATTCCCATGTCTATCTTGCTAAGCCCCCCATCTAGCTAGTCCCCCATCTAGCTCCCCCATCTAGCTAAGTCCCCATCTATCTAGCTCCCCATCTGGCTCAGTCCCCATCTATCTAAAAACAGTCCCCCCGCTCTGTCTAGGTCCCCATCTGGCTAAGTCCCCATCCTAGCTAGCTCCCCATCATCTAGCTCCCCATCTATCTAGCTAAGTCCCCATCCTCTAGGTCCCCCATCTAGCTAAATCCCCCCATCTATCTGGCTCTATCTGTCTGGCTCCCCCCCTTCCTAGCTAAGTCCCCATCTGTCACTTCTTCATCTGGCCCCAGCTAAGTCCCCATCTATCTAGCTCCCCATCTGCTCAGTCCCCATCTGTCTGGCTCCCCATCCTAGCTCAGTCCCCATCTGTCCCCAGCTCCCCCCATCCATCTAGCCCCTAAGTCCCCCATCTATCTAGCTAAGTCCCCATCTATCCTAGGTCCCCATCTAGCTAAGTCCCCATCTATCCTAGCTCCCCATCTATCTAGCTCCCCATCTAAGTCCCCATCTAGCTAAGTCCCCATCTGTCTAGCTCCC
Organism: Datnioides undecimradiatus; assembly: GCA_008933995.1. Classification (NCBI taxonomy): domain Eukaryota; kingdom Metazoa; phylum Chordata; class Actinopteri; order Lobotiformes; family Datnioididae; genus Datnioides; species Datnioides undecimradiatus. The sequence continues at coordinate 2,485,284 of WARS01000060.1, forward strand.
CCATCTAGCTAGCTAAATTTCCATCTAGCTAGGTCTGTCTATCCTAGCTCCCCATCTATCTAGCTCCCCATCTGTCTGGCCTAAATTCCCCATCTCCAACTCCCCATCTAGCTAAGTCCCCCATCTGGCCTAGGTCCCCACATCTGTCTAGCTCCCCCATCTAGCTAGCTCCCCATCTATCTAGCTAAGTCCCCCATCTATCTGGGTCCCCCCTCCTGCTCTGGGTCCCCGTCTGTCTGGGTCCCCATCTGGCCCCCAGGTTCCCATCCCAAGCTAAGTCCCCATCTATCTAGATCCCCATCTGTCTAGTTCCCCATCTAGCTCCAGTCCCCATCTATCCCCCAACTCCCCATCTATCCGTTCCCCATCTGCTTCAGGTTCCCATCTAGCCTAAGTCCCACTCTATCTGGCTCCCCATCTAGCTGGGTCCCCATGCCTCTGCTTCCTGTAGCTAGGCCCCATCTATCTAGCTCCCCATCACTTCTAGCTCCCCATCTATCCGGTCCCCCATCTATTTAGGTTCCCATCTAGCTAAGTCCCCATCTATCTAGATCCCCATCTATCTAGTTCCCCATCTAGCTCAGTCCCCATCTATCTAGCTAAGTCCCCATCTATCTAGATCCCCATCTATCTAGTTCCCCATCTAGCTCAGTCCCCCCATCTGTCTAGCCTAGAACCCCCATCTATCTAGCTCTACATCTAGCTAAGTCCCATCTATCCCCATCTAGCTAAGCCCCCCTCTCGCTAGGTCCCTATCTAGCTCTGGCATCAGCTAGGTCCCCATCTAGCTAAGATCCCCCATCTATCTAGCTAAGTCCCCATTTGGCTAAGTCCCCATCTAGCTAGGTCCCCATCTATGCCAAGCTAGAGTCCCCACATCTATCTAAATTTACATCTAAGCTAAGTTCCCCATCTATCTAGCTCCCCATCTAGCCAGGTCCCCATCTATCTAGCTCCCCATCTAGCTAGGTCCCCATCTAGCTGAGTCCCCATCTAGCTAGGTCCCCATCCATCTAGCTAAGTCCCCATCTATCTAGGTTCCCATCTAGCTAAGTCCCCATCTATCTAGCTCCCTATCTAGCTCGGTCCCCATCTATCTAGGTCCCCATCTAGCTATGTCCCCATCTAGCTAAGTCCCCATCTATCTAGCTTCCCATCTAGCTAAGTCCCCGTCTATCTAGCTCCCCATATATCTAGCTCCCCAACAGCACTCATCATGAGTCTTATTTATAACTTCTTCAGTGAGAAATGATTCCATTCCTGTGACATTCTAATTGGCTCAGAATAGAATTTTGTGATGTTTGAACTGTGGATTTTGATGTTTGGCCCATTCTCAGAACTGTCTGTGGGATTGAGAGAACCTTCAGTGTTTCAAATCATAGCACCTTCTCTATCAGCATTTATGATAAAGGGTGTTTGTTGTACTTCAAACTGAAATCACCTCTGCTATCTTAAAAATGTATTTTTTAACACATTTAACGATTCAGAGTTCCAAATCCTGAAAGCTCTTATTTATTTAAAGCTGGATTAAATGTTTTATTTCCTTAGGCAATATGTGGTATCTTTATGTGTTCTGCACATATTGTGAGACACTCCAAACTCCACATTTCATTTGAAGGCTGCATTGTTTTAAATACTTAAGTACTAGTAAATTCTTAAAGTATGGCTCACTTTGAAAACTTTTTTGACACTAAAAGAACTGCCCTATAGAACCCCCTTTTGTCCTGCACCTTTCATCAAACAAGTAGTCTTCTTTACAGTTGTAGATAGAGCTGCATAGGTACAGCTACTTTACACCAAACAAGTAAGCACAAAAAGAAAATAAACACCAATTTTCTGAACAAGGTTGTTGAGCAGCAGTGATGCAGCAGAGCAAGCATATCATAAAATGTGTGGCTTATACATGTGTGATTCGCACCAGTAAACACAACTACAACAGCTGGCGTAATCCCCCTGGTCTGGGAAACCTCTCAATAATCCACACATTAAAACTTTACATTACCAGCTCTCATTTCAGCATTTGATGGATGCTGTGTACACCTAATTGTTAACACTTCTTGCATGTGGTATCTCCAGTGAAAAGCTGAGTCCTAAATGCATTCCCACCCAAAGCTGTGCATTTGCTATAGGCCTGTGTCCCCTTTTGCTGAGAAATTGCCAACCTTTTAATGGCTGAGGACTGATGATTCCCAGTGTTACACAACTCTGTCAGGCTCATAAAGCCTGTCTGCTTGATAACTGGAGCTCCATATGGAATAGTGGCAAGGAAATTAAAGGAGAACAATAAAGCATATTGAGTGATATTTAGATTAAAATGCATTTAATTGGGTTCTTGCCTAACGCATTTGAGATGTGTTTTCACATAGCCGTCAGTTCTGCGGGTGCCCTTTTTACTAAAGCTAAATGATGCTGCTGTCATGGTGTTTGTAGGCTAACCTGGTAAAGATTATTAATGAGTGCAATAAATTCAAATTGCATAATAGGAAGTTATGAGAAAAGGAATGTCAGAGTTAAGTTTAATGAGTATTTAGTTGTTTACCGAGAGCAGTCGTCACCCTGTGCCATGTGTACTTAGTAATTGTCAAAGGCTTTACATCCCCATTCTTTCTCAAGACGGCTTATCTTAATCTACAGTGTCTTATTTTTCTTGGAAAGGGATGGATGAGTCGGGTAATTGTACAGTTGACATCGGCTTAGACAACATCATCCCCTTAGTCCCCAGCTAATCCTACAGAGTGATAACAATAATGGGAAAAAAGAATGAAGATTTTTTTTTTTTTTTTTTTACAAAAGAAGATATGGAGTTTAATTTGTAATTAGCTGCAGAGGTCAAAGACTTGATCCTCCATCTGAAGGTTATCCTCCCTTATTTTTTCTTTCTCTTTTTCTTTTTCTCTTTCCCTCTCAGTAGTCAACCTTTGAATCAGATTATGACCTTGTTGTGAAGAAGTCAAGTGTTAATAGCGTGCATGTGTGTGTTTTTAAAGGAAAATCCGTGAATAAAAATGGGGATATTTCCCACATGATTGCTTGACAGTTTGAAAAAGAAAAGTGTGTATTTTTGAGTGCTTGTGTTTGTGCTGATGATTGTGAGTGTAATGTATTTTTTGGGGGGTGGGGGTGGAGGGGTTATGACCCAAGACAACTGCTTGTCCCCCACCCCATCTGCCTTGCATCAGACAGCTCTGTGTAGCCCCTTGGGGGATCTGAAGTAGCAGAGTTGCCCTCTTTGCCCGAATGTGTTTGTGTTAGTGTGGAAAATCAGACCTTTTTGCTTGTGTGTGTGGGGGTTAACGTGGGTGTGTATGTGCCTGTGCTAGTATTGATTCCCCCCTCCTTTCTTATAATGAAGTGGAACTACAGCTCCATTACGAGCTGCTCTGCCATTGGCTGGAGGTAATATGAAATTAGCTAGCGTGCCGTGAGCCTGTCAGTATTGATTTCACTACCCAGATTACTTGTTACAAAAGAATAGAGCTGTCTGTGGCATAATTGAACAAGTTAACTCCTTGTCTCATAAAATGTAGGCCTGTATTGATTGTTACAGGGGAGGGCTGGGTGATATGCAGAGAGAAAGTAAGTTGTACGGGTGTTAACTGTGAAGAGGTGCTGATGCTTTCTTTTCTTACCCGCCAGTGTCACCCTGACATGTGGATCAAGGAGTTTCTTGCTGAGTTGCAGGATAGCGGACGACAAATGAGTTGTGTTCCATCAGCCTCACGTTACAGCACGTATTTTTCATTTTTTCTCCCTCTGTCATTTTTCATTTCATTTGCTTCAAGATTTGCCTCAGTCCCGTTTTCAATTTATTACCATATGTAAAAGGTGTCAGAGCTTGACATTGTCAGAGCAGATTTACTTTGGTTTATCGTGAGTGACCTGTTTGTAAGTAGAGCAGCCATTGCTTGAGTTGTGATGAGGAATGATGGTGATGGCTGCAGAAGCCTCTCTATCTCACTCTTTTGCTCTGCTGATGAATTGGAGCACGCTGGCCCTGTCTAATCACACTTGGCAGATTTGTGCCATGGAAAGTGAGGTGTTTAACAAGCGTCCCGGTCCATTAATTACGGGCCTCCTTAAGAAAAAAGGGGAAAAAGTGTGTTTAATAATTTACATGAGCTAAAGGCTCAGTGTAACCAGAGCAGCATTTGCCCACAGAGAGAAGGAAAAGATACTGTGGTCTCTGGCTCCTGTATACATGGGTGAAGCCAAACAGATTCACAAATAACTATACACACAGATACACTCCTCCCCAGCTGCAGTGTAATGAGCCTGTAGCCTGTTAAACCTAGCCAGCTAATTCTGAAGCAAGGTGTCTCATGATGGCTCTGTTGAGGGCAAATTCTGCGTACTTATCTTGCATAATTAAAAAATGGGGCCCAGTCAACAATATAAATGGACAGTTTATACTGACAAATTTCCCATGATTACTCATTGAAGCACACAGGAAACTGAGGGCTGTTTTGACTAGGTGTGGGGCAAAAGAGGTGGTGATAAATTGTTTGTGTGAATGACGCTGCTGTCCCTAAAACAGACATGGAGGGTACAGCGTGTTCCCCCCCTTCCGACAGGGTAAGGGATTAATGAAATGCTCTTCCACGCGCCCATTTCCTGCACTCCACTGCTGAGTGATAAGTGGCTAACCAACGAAGCCTGTAATTACAATCTTACAGAAACCGGCCTGATCTGTATATAAATCTCACCATCCAATTACAAGATGTAATAATTCTGCACTCAGGCTGGTAATGAGGTCTAATACTGGTGCATGTGATAATCCCCTCTGGATGCGGGCTTGATCAGATGTTGGCTTTGTAATTAGACTGGCAGAAAATCATTATTTCGTGTTCGGAAAAAAATGAGGTTGGTGGGAAGTTAATTTTCTCCCCATTCTCTGAAGCGTAGACAAGAATTTAATGATTTAATCATGATTGTTAGCTATTTTGCAATCAATTTGTAATGATTGTGTCGCAACAGAGGCTTTCAGGGAGAAGGGCCTGTAAGGATTGAAGGTGTCATTGATATGGCATGGCTCTGTCAATAGATCTATAAAGTGTAACACTGATACTGTGGAGGAGTGGGTGTGTACATATGTGCCTTCACGTGACTGAATGTGTGCATGCACATGCTCATATTTTATTTTGTCTGTTTGTATGCATGTGAGAGGCAGCCACAAGCAATCTGATAACAGCTACTCTTAATTGTTTAACAAGCCTGAGCAAAAGATTAGTACCCTCATTTTTTTTGTCAACTTCAAAAATAAGCAGTTCCCTCTTCAATTCCTCAGTACTGTTTGGCCATTACAATAAATCTGTTGCACTTAAGTTGTGGATTTCTTTGTGTACATCCTGATGAGTTGGTAGACAGAGTTCACTTCACCTTCATCTCATTATAAAAAGTTCATTAGTTCAGCAGTCAAGACAGGGATTGTTGTCAACAGTTCAACAGGAAGTTACTGTAAATGAATACATAATCAAACTGTGGAGAGCTGACAGATGATGGCTTAATAAGTAATAAAGAAATAATGTAACTTGACTCTAACCTTTGGGTTTGATGCTATTGGTAGTCATGTACCATATACTGGTTGTGATTATATTACTAACTGATAAGCAAATTAAATCAGTATTGTTTTGATAGTGGAAATTCAGCTGATAACTATATTTGAAAATGTTTTGGGGTATTTTAGCCCCTTTGCTTTTTCCTTCTCTCTTCTCTCTTCTCCTCTGCTGTCTATAGGGCCTGTTTGCATGAGGGCAGTATAGCTTGGCGCAAACACATAGCGTAACACAGAGGAGAGGGACTACATTGGAGAGAATGAAACAGATTTCAGCTTGTATTTTACTTGAGTCAATGTTGCCGGCTCTTTATTCATACGTGGAACAAAATCCACCAGTAAGGGAGACAATGTGAGCAATTTATCAGACATCTGGTGGACAGGCTGACACAAACTCCCTGAAATTCAGCTTTTCTGCTCTACCTAAAGAAACTCTCAGACCCCCACACCCCAAACTGTATCCGATATGCTTTACACTTACATACACTTCACACTTGAAATTATTATTGACAAGCTGAAAAGTGGCCAAATTATTAGCCTTTTTAAACTTGGGAGGCCAGTAGCTTTAGGTAACCATTAGTATGTTTAGTTATTGTTTGTATGTTTGTCAAGATAAGATAATTAAACAATATGCACATAAATTAACTGCTGCTATTCAAAACAATTTCAAAATAAATCAATATATTATTCTAGGGATAGTAAAGGCTTTCTAAAGATTGGTGTTGTATGTGAAAAGTAGTTTGCTCAATTTGAAAAAATAAATCTACTTTCCATTTTCTAAAATTAATATTATTGATTATCATACTGTATCAGCCACAGCACAAAGATGATTGTACATTTTTGTTGCTGGCCTTAAATGGTTCATTATTTTATTATAAAACACAATTTACTCTTGAAATGTGTAAATTATTTATAAGATAAGTTTTGTGAATCATAATGGCTCTCAGCTGTAGGGTTTGCATTTTTTGAGCTTTACACTTTGCATTTAAGACACAGTTTCCACTTTGCTGTGTGTCTCAGTCAGGTTGATTGCCTTACTTTACTACGTTGTGTAGATCAATTTGTTCAAGTACTGAAGATTGTTTGTATCATAACAATACATTCATTGTGTGTAGATTAATTGTGGAACTATAGTGCTTCATCTCAGTTCACATTTCAATCAGTTCAACAGTTCTCCAGAGGCTAACACTGTATTAACAGCCTCTGCTAGTGTAGCTCTGTGCAGTGTTTGATTGGAATACCTCCTGTTTGATCATCTGAAGCTACTTAGTTTACTGGAGCATCCACCATGCAGTAGATTTAGTCAGCCCTATGGGTTTGCACTTGGCTCATCTCTCTCCTAATCTCCTGGTGATTGCCGCTGAATACTTTATTGATAGGGAATTGACTCCACTCCTCCGAGCCGATTTCTATAATTGATACTGTTTGAAGCTGCTCCCAGAGGATGGCGCATTCAAAGGCTGGCTGCTTTTTTGATCAATTATATTAAAGTGCAAACTTTAAAAAATCTGAACTGAGTCAATACTGCCTTGTAGCTTACTTCAGTAGTGTTATGCAGGTCTGTTTTGTCACAATGACTCAAATTAAGGGCACGATAATTAAACAATGTAATTGGTTAATAAAAATGCTGTAGTCTTAAGTTTGACTTTCGGTGCCTCACTCTCGGGTCTAAGAATACTATTGAATGATAACTTACCATATATTTATATTTAGAATTGTTTGAGTAAGGAGTAAATACATTTAGTTGTTATCAGTGGTATGAAACTATTGGGAATGACAGCATCAAATATTTTTCTGTTTTGGTCAAGGAAAAAAAATCTAAATGTCAAGGTACTATCTGTTGAAATATGTATCAATGTTGCTCTCCTTTTTCCAAGCGTGGATACTTTTTAGGCAGCTTTCGTGGTTAGCCTTCATCCTGGTTGCCCAGCCTCACGCCTCCAATTTCCACTTCTGCCCGGCTGAAGGCTCCTCAGAGACGCTTGGCTGGAGCTCTGGGCCATTGGGCCTTTGGACCTCTGAGTCCTCCACTTCTGTGCATTGGATAGAGAAAGAGGGAGCTGCTTTGCCCAGCCCTGCCCATTCTTGGGCCCCAGTCCACCCCACCATACACTCCCACCTGCTCCATACCTCAGAAGAGCTTTCAAGTGCTCTTTGAAAGGGAAAAAAGCAGAAAGGGAAGAAATCAGAGACTGTACTCTTCCAGGCGCTCAATAGCATGGCACTAGCCTCTCTCAGCTCCCATGACACCGCTCTCCCGCCCCCTTCTCTGTTCTTGGGTGTTTCACTCAATTTATTTTCCCCTTCTTCTTCTATCTTCTCTCTCTTACAGCCCCCTGACTACCTTCTTGTCCCAGGATCTTGGCATTTTCTTACTGATAAAGCTACATCAGCCATAAAGTAGGGCATTAGTTTTGTAGCCTACATACAGGAAGAGAGAAAATAAGAGAGATAACAAATATATGTATGTGAAATTGTAGTCATACAGTTGCCTAAGATAATAAAATGAATGAAGAATGAATAAGCCACATCTTTATAATACAGTTTATCATTTTGCATTTGATGGGGGATCATAGCTCCCACAAAAATCTGCTCAGTTGCACCCCAAGGAGTAAATCTTTTCAAGTCCACTGCCCACTGGCCAACACAGCAAAGGACCCAGCGCTGAAGTCAAATAAAATATTGCCGCCAGGCTATAAAGATAATTAGTCTTGTCTCATCTCCTCTCTCCCTGGCAATTAAATGTGACCCCTTTATGTTTTATGGATGCCAACATATTCCCCTTCACTCCTAAAATACCATGTAGATATGAGAGTGGAAGTGTGTCATAAACTAATTGCTCCATATTGGACAGAAGCCACCGGAGATGATATTGTAATTTGGTATTATTGATATTGTTATTGGGTGTGTTGAATGAACATGCATGCACATACTTTAAGAGCGCTATGGATGTACGCTGTCAAAACTAATTCCCGTCCCTCTAACATCTTCACTGTTATAAAGCAGAGACAGTGCTTGGGAAAGCTGTGATTTGAAGACATAAGCCCCGGGCTCCTCATTCCACTCTGCAACTGAACTCCCCTTATACTCTCTGATACTGAGACACATTATAAAGTCCCTCCCTGTAGCTCTCCTCTTATCTTTGCCTGCTATAAAACTATCTCCGAGAAATAGGACAGGGTTAAGGTTTGAAGTAATCTGTTTCTTTTCATTCTTCCATGAAACATATGCCTACTTTGTAACAAGGGGAAAACTAATTATAGACTTGTACAGGAAAGATAATAGTTGTAGTGATTACTTTGTGCCCAGCGCTGGGGTTGTGTGTCGACAGTGTATGTGTACAGTAATGATGGCTTTATCTAGCCCCAATACTCCTATACAAACCTACAAAGCCCCGTAATTATGTTAGATGCCCAGAGAATGGCAGACACACCATGGGGCACTAGCCATTGTGAGGGAAAGAAGTACCAAGCCTCTATTAAAACTATTTCGCTCTATGATTGTGTTTTGGTACACAGGTTACTGCGTGGGCAATGGCATGCTTGACTGGCAGCAAGCATGCATGCAGTACAAACCAAGTCAACACAAATAAATAAATGGAAAGGTTTGTTTGCCAAGGCTCGTAGGTCAGATCCTCAGTGCCGCAGTTTCCACTCCACAGTCTTTGCAGACTGTTTACACATAGGTGGATGGCTCAGACGCCTGTCATTATGTGTAACGATTGAGTTTATGTGTTGAACAATGAAAATACACCCACAGTGATTATAGTGCATGATCATAACACTGGGGGCAGAGTTTGCTATACTTTTTTACCACTTTTTTATGACAATTTTCCATGTAATATCCTCACAATATCTGTCAGAGCTTAAACACTCTACAGCCTCTACTACAGCAGTATCTCATATCCAGTATGACCATTTTAATTACATTTTTACAACAGGTAGCACTGCATCTTTTGACTTCTCAGTATGTATACCAGACACAGCACCATGTTCATGTGGATTGTTTGAGTGGGTTTTTTTGGGCATGTGTTTTCATGAGCGTTTAACTGTATAAATGAATCCATGTGTTTCCATGTGCAAAAATACTATTTGATGGCACATCTGACAAACAGTTCTGCTTCTTGTTTTGTAGATCCTCTCTTTTTTTGGACCCCAATGTCAAGGAGAGATAAAGGGCCTTTTTCTATCTCACACTCATCCTTATTGCTCTTTTTCTCTGTCTCTATTTCCCAAATGAAGTGACTCAGGCAGTACAGCATCATCCAGCTATGAAGCCATTTGCCGATGAGGAGGAGGAGTGGGCCACCCTAAGGTCAGTCTGAGGTACAGACAGACATACATACTTACATACAGAGAATCACGCCTCCATTAGTTAGACCTCTGTTTACCATGGGAGGGACGCCAGGGATTTGGTGGCATATGCTGTAGCCCCTGGCAGCCCTGTGACAGAGCACTTAGTGTAGAGACGACAGGCCAAGGCCTGGTTAGGGGCCACCCAGAGGCTTTGTCCTGAGGCAATGCTACTGGGCTGGAATGGACAGTGGACATGATTGGCTCTCCAGCTTATCTACTGTTCCTATACTAACCTAAAAGCATTTCTAATTTTTTTTTTATACCTGTGTAATGGGCCTCAGACAGTACCTGGGGAAATCTTCTAGTATGCCATCAAGGAACTGTTTCTTTCTAACTTGACTTCACAAAACCTTACCTGTTGGTGGTTTCTGCATTGGTCTATATAAGTACAGTCCATTTGCTATTATACTACTATAAGCTTTTTAATGTAAAAAGTGCTGCTGTTTTGTTCAGTCTACATTTAGTTTTGTCTTTCAATTATCTTCCAGATTTCCTCTTTGCCCACTGTGGAATTTTTCTTGGTAGGAACATTTAGTGAGGAACGTTTTATAAATCTGCGGACTGTATCCCAATGTGCACATGCATATTTAATGACTCAGTTAAGCAATGTCATAGTTGTGTATTATTAATAAGATTGGGGAAACATTTGCAAACTGCAGTAATTTATATATTAAATACTTTGTTATAGCCTAGTTCAGCCCACAATACAATGAAAAAGAAATAAAGAACAAAAAAATTAAGAAGAGGATGATTATACTTATTTCATCATTGTCATATAGGATTAAAAATAACTGATAATTTCATCCATCTATTTTTGATAAGACAAGGGACCTTCCATGTGTGCTGCTGACAGTATACAAAACTGGAACATGGTTTATTATGTACTCTATGCCTACATCTCTATGCACTGTATATATCCACACAGCTGTAGTTATCTTTAGCATTTAGCCTGCAGGCTTGTGTCTATAACAGAGTTACATCTGTACTGTGCCTTAGTTCTTCCTCTCTTGTGCTGTTTCTTAGCCATGTTCACTCCAAAAAGACTGAGCAAAATCTGTTGTCGGCTGCCTGGGTATAAAAGTTGGATCTTCCTTTGCTCTTGTTAGTGACTTTGAGTGTCCAATATTCCACAGTATGGAAGATGGATAATAAGTGTATCTGCTTTTTAGCTGGGCAGTTTCAAGACAACTCGGTGTGAAGCTGTCTTCATTAGGACCCCGTTAGACCTTGTTTCACCTGACTGACTGACAGACTGGCCGTGATGAGGCTCCATTAGACTGCTGTGCAACTCTCTGTAGACTGCCCATTTACTGAAAGGCCCTCACTCTCTTTCTCTACCCCTGCATCTCCTTCTGTCTCTCTTTCTTTCTCTCTCTTGTTCTGTCTGACCAGGCTAACCCCATGAGCCCCCTTAACCCACAGTGGTTGAGAGCCCAGTCAATCAGACACAATGATGTTAAACTCCTCTCCAATGAATACCCTTCACCAGTCATCAGAGAGATTGTCTGTGTCTGGCAGCTGATTAGGAGTTCACCTCAAGTAGGTTCATCTTGATTTACGGTTTCTCAGAAGAGAGGAGTTTGGTATTCTATACATCTGTCCTTGACATGATTACTTTACCTTGGAGCTGAGATACTTGTTATAAGATAATAGCATGGCTTACCAACTTATATACTGCGTCTTTTCTCATACATTTTTTTCAAATCAAAAAAAACCTTGTTTATAAAGAGGTATGATAGTGACCACATGAATGCCCTAGCAAATGTTTCCTGATATTTCATTAAGCTGAACTCAGAAGAACATTTTTGTGCAAAGTAGAATGCTTCTCAAATGTATTTATTTTATTAAGCACCATAGTATACATACACATGCTTAGAATTGCTATAAATGCATTTTTTATTTGATGAAGCTCATGTATGGCAGGAATGACTAGAACATTTCTGCTCAATGAGACAGACTCAGAAAGTGAGTGTCAAGGTTGTGCCAGGACAGGTAGACAGGATCTGAATTACTGTTTTTGGAATCACCTCCTGTGACACACTTTCAGGGTGAGATGAAAATGGTGTAGGCATCGATCTCCATAATGCATTGCTCCCTGCTGCCAGAGGAAGATGGGTGGGGAAAGTAGGCTTGAGGAGCATCTTGAGAGTATCTTGGTGTAAAGAGGTTAGTGGGCAAAGAATTTGATCAAGCTTAGATATTTGCTTTAGCGTTGAAGGATGTTGCTTGCAGCTGTGTCAGCCACTGAGTGCCCATCAACTTAGACGAGTCAATAAGCCCCCATCATGTCTCATTGGTTGCTCAGACTGATGCGCCATTGGAGAGACCCAAACCCGTTCTCCTCTTCCCCTCACCCCGTCGTCACCTGTCAAGTGATATATAGGCAGCAGGGAATCAGCATGTCTTTATAGTGCTCAACAGTCCAGCCAGCAGCACTTGCATCGACAGCCTTCAAAACTCTTCTTCTCTTAAGTGTATTATCAGTCACTCTGATGTGATTGTGGGCCTCTCCTGACTAGTTTGTTGTGGTTTCTCTCCTAGATAGCTGCTACACCAGGTTCTCCAGTAGCCCGACAGCTGTGATTTGACAGCAGGATGAGGGTTAGCTTGCATCTGATGGCAGCCAGAAACATTCATAGCAAACCAACCACACTTCCCTCACTCTTGCATGCATGTGTTCTCTGGAAGTAACTTGAAGTGTATAGTAATGCATGGTAGTGGGGATATACGTACATTCAGCAGTTTTGCTTAGAAATGGCTTTGGTTTGTCTGGCGAGAGCTTGGAGGAGCTTTATATGTGAGGAAAAGGTAAACTAATATTATTGTCTGCTTACCAGTTGACATGATTCAGGCGGATAATGTAGAATGAGGTTCTTGCAAATCTGATTATGTTTGAGTTAAAGAACCAAGAAAGCATGGACTCTATTAATTTACAAGGGCTGTGTTGGTGGGTAGTTCAGAGGGTTGGCAGTACTTTTGAAGCTTGAGGTCAGTAAAGTAGAAATTGAAAGCTGCATCCACGCTCTCTGTATCTCTCTGGAATAACTTCTTAACATTTCCTTCTCAGATCAGAGAACATTAAATATATGCTGAAGAAAAGAAATATGAACCCACTTTTTTTCCTTCTCCTCAGTTGCTCCCTTTCTTTCTCTGTATCTCTCCCTCAGCTCTCATCTCTAATTTTCCCTACCACTTTATTGCTCCTTTCCCTCCTACACTCCGCTTGCCACATACTGTATTTGAGATAAAAGGTGAATTCGAGAAAACTCTCCCTATCCCTCTTGGACTGCTCCCTTCTTTATACTCCTCTTGGTGCTTGGAGTGTGGAGAACGTGGGGAAGAAAAGAGAGAGAGAGAGGGAAGAGAAGAACAAACAGCCGGCTGTGATAGTGAAAGCAGACGGTCAGACTCTGGCACTAGTGCAGGCTTTATGCTTTGTTGTGTAGTTTGGGCGCATTGGGACCAAGCTTGCAAGATGCCGTTGGATACTCTCTTAACAGGCTTATACAGTACAAGACTGTGTTTTATGTGGGAATAAAAGCAGTGACTGTAAAATCCCATTTTAAGACATCATAACATAAAGAATGAATTATAGGGCCGATGAACGGTCAGGCAAACAACAACTGTTCTCTCTTGGTCTTTGTACAATGTACTGTGTCGGTTTTACCACATTTAGTCCTACTTTTTATTACCATATATATATATACACACACACACACAAACACAGAAACACAGATGCCATCACTTCATATTGATAAGATGCAGCATGTGGGAGCTGCCAGCTATAAGTGATGTTCATCTGTGTCAAACCCACCCTTTATGTGGACGATCATCAGCGACCAAACAGCAGTCTTAACAGTGGAGAAAATGTTTCCTGAGTTAGTGGACACCCATGGACTCCCAGGTGTACCACACGTAGACCACATCATTCACGGGGTGGAGGTTGAAAGACATGGCATCTGCTGGATATATGGTTATATATTATTTCAAATTTGCAATTTGATCTAGTGGATCGTTGGCCCTGTAACACATAAAACATCTTTTTCTTGTCCGTGTCTTGGCAATTCAGGTTTTATAATACTTGTGGATTGTGTGCAAGACTGACATATCTGACCTCATTGACATAATTAGATCATAGTTGGACATAGTTTTGACCAACCTGAGTGGCGTATCAAATAATAGTAATGATGATAATACAAGAAATTCCAGTAAATTGTAAATACAGCTTGTTAATTTAGATTCAAATATAGCTTAGGGGTCTCTTACTGCACTTACAGTTAATGTTTGCTATTTTTACATACTTTTGCATCAGCTAAAACCATATGCTGGACAATGCTCAACACTGCTTGGCTGGATGCTGCTGCACACATGGTTGAGGTTTAGTTGGCCTCACTCCCAAAGGATCAGTCTGGTATGTCTTTCTATGGGGGAATCATGCAAGGGTTAGGTCTTTAAAGCCATCTGATCAGGTGTGATGTGTTAAGATGTTACAGCTTAGATATGGTGTGACCTAGGACCGTGAAATATCTGTGCTGCTCTGAGCTTTTCATCTCTTTGTTATAGCAAACTGTTTGATGTATATAACATTTACTATGGACTCTAAAACCTCAGTATATCCGAACAGCAGTCCTTCGTTGGGCAACAGGTTTCCAGATGTTTTCCCATTATAATTGTCCTTGGTAGCATTTCGAGGCATCATTGTTTGAGCATTGATCATTGTTTGCTTCCTATAAAGGATCAGAATTCAGTACTCATAGTTACTAATATTTTAGAAAGAAATCAACTATTTTTATAGTCAGACATCCTTGTGTAATTAATCAAATGAAATTCACTGATCTGAGAATGGGGACATAACAATGAATGCAGTAGTTTCTTACATGCTCAACTGAACAGCAGATTACAAAAAAAACAACCAAAAAAAAAAAAACCCCAACACATGGACTAATTTATTTTTAACGTTTGCAAGGCTTGTCAAGTTGACAACCATTGTCCCAAAATGTGGTGGATGTGTAACTAGACCATTTTAGCTCTGTGCAGGGCTGAGTTTATTTAAGGAGTATGATGTGAACATCAGAAGCACAAATTGTGTTGCTATGTAATTCTGGTTTGTGACAGTCCTGGGGCACTGTGTCCCAGAACCACAGCAGCATGTGCACAGAGGAATAAGACCTCTTAGACAGACCCCATCTTGTGGTGAAAGACTCAATAACATTTACCTCAACTCTCCCAAGCCTTTGATTTCACACAAATGGAAAATTCGATATCTACATTCTTTTAGTCTTAGTTTAAAACAAAAGCAATCATCCAATGAAGACCTAAAATGGAGATTTCTTTCACCATATGCACCTTGGTGAAAAAGATGGACGTGTATCCACACTGTCTCACTCTAAAGTATCTCCAAATGTTGTCTTTGTCACGGGGAGTTCAGCAGCAAAACGCAGCAAAATGTACACCTGCCATCCTTTAAAGACAATCTGTGCCTTAAAATAAGAGCTTGTTTGTGTTTACTGTGTCCGTTATAGTCTTAAAAATTCACACACAAACAGGCCATCATTTTTTTACTTTATGGGTTAATCCATCTAATCATAAAAAACTGTTCTCTAAAATTTTATTCTGAAAATTTAGGCTTCCCAGAGGATGATTGCTAAGGATTCTGATCACTACAATCTCCCATAAAGTTTAGTTTTAATAATGTCATGGCCTTTTTGCCAGCACTTTAAGTCTATATTTTTAAACCCACAAATGATTAGCTTAATCAAAACAGTTAAACTGTCATATGTTTCTAATTAACCCTTTCATAGAGTGAAACAAAGGGGAGACCACTTGTATGGATCAAGGTTGCAGTGATGCACTAGTGATCCATATGATGATCTTAATATGACCTGTTGTCGTGTGTGTGCGTGCATGTGCGTGTATGCATGCATGCATGTGTGTGTGGTGTTGGAAAGATTCAGCCAACTAAAGCACATTATTTGCTGTTTCCAGTAGCATCTCTACACCAAACTGTCCAGTGGGACCCTGTGCCACAGCTATATATCCAACTTCACAACATGTGTAGGAGAAGAATCTATGTCCCAGATTGTGTTGAAACTCTTGCTGGATCCAACATTCTCAACTTCACTAATGTTGAGGCTGCAATGCCTGAAAATGATGAAATGTCATAATCCCAGCTGCATCTGCATCTACTGTAACTTCAAGCCTCCTTATCAGGATTTGGCATAAGCACAAAACTGGTGGCATATTACATCACATAATTACTCAATGAGTCAATGACCACAGAGAGTAAATGGTACGTGAAGTTCTGTGACAGAGGACCAAACAACAAATTCTTCCACCCATCCGAGGACAAAACTGAGGATATAGTGCAGAAGTTCATTCTGTGCGAAGCAGAGCTTGAGAAACCATATCACTCTATTTGCACAATATGATGTCATTGAAAATCTTTGCAAAAACACAGTGAAAGCCATCAAAGGCCTGTCAGTGGATACACGCATTTAAAGACAACTGCAGTACAGGCAAAAAAAAAAAACCCAAAACAAAAAACAACAAAACGCATGGTTAACCTCAGACCACCAAATATCTGATGTTATGTTACTAAAATATGCTACAAAGAGAAAATGAAAACTGCCTCAATTAGGTCGCAATCTACATTAGAAATAAAGAAACAAAAAATAAAACTTTGCATTATTCATCGTACTGATCAGTTTGACCCAGAATGATGTCATCATAGACCATATAAGGTGTTGGCTGTATGTTATATCTGACAAGTTATTGAAGCCCAATTTATTGAGATGGTTCAGCACAAGTCGGTTGAACTACTGCATCATTTCATATTCAAATAATACTCTTATGGATAGGCAAGGATGATGCTGTCTTTCACTATTTGTTGTCAATAACTACGTTCCTCCAGGTCGTGCTGGAAAAACTCCGGTGTCCAGTTAGATGTCTGAGCACTGGCGGTCACAGTCTGTGTTGTGATCCTCCATGTCAGAGGTTAAAAGGCAAGATCAGGTGCTTGCAGCGGGAGATCTAAACAAGCTTCCTGGCGGCCTTTTAGTACCTGTACCTCCTCTGGGATCTCTTTCCACATCAGTATTCAGGTCCACTACCTCAGACCCTTCTCATTCCATCCACCCCTGGATTTATTTTCATACTATGGGGGTATGATAGCCACTTAATAATTCATATTTAGAGTGTATACCCATGCACTGAGAAATTCTGATTCATCCTCCTGAGTAGCTGCCCACCCTCTTGCATCATTTAAGCCTCCAAGTTCTCGCTGTGGCTTATTCGCTCAGTCTGCGCAATGCTCTTTGGAGTAGAGCTGTCAAAATTTTTAGTGTAAGAGGGAAGTTTGTGTGGGTGGACAGGATCGTCTGTTTTCTTTTAGTCAGCATGCTTCTTTAAAGAGCAACAAGAGTAAGAGAAAAGCCAGTCTCAGGCCAACTTATAACCATTCCAAGACACCTCTGAACCAGCAGGGTGGTTTCGAGTGGCTTGTGTCCCCCCTCAAGTCTGATTGAGTCTGTATGGTTTCCAGTCATAGCACTGATGTGGAGACAACATGCACGGCCATGGAGCCAAAAATCATTGTACTTATAATTTCAAATAAAAAACAAAAAAAGAAATCATGAACTTGACAAAGAATGAAAACTTAGCTCTGCACATCTTTGTCTTTGTTTTAGACAAAGCTTAGAACAAATTAGCCGTCCTAATGATGCAGTGATTTGTTGAATGTAACAGTGTCATTGTACATATTTGTGTGTTGTCTCTTTTAACACTAACATAAAAACACATTATACAGTTCAGGAAAATTCTGCTTTTCCAAAACCTTATTGACAAAGTAAGAGCTTATTAGAAAGAAATCTGTGAAAGCACTCCTTTTTAGTGTGTTTACTTCTTTAAATGGATAAAAAATTATACAAACTTGGCACAACATTCAAACTATCCTTAATCAGTTTCAGTCTCAAAAACCTTTACTGGCAGGGCCCTCATTTGACACTGAGCCCCTGACCGATCTGTTCTTATGAATGATTGGAATGAAATGTGTGAAAGTATGATATTTGCAGTAATATAATGCAAGCCATTTTTAACCTGACTACTTAATGTATTCATGTGTGAACATAGATGCTTCACATCATTTATGTACAGATACAGACAGTTTAGCGACACGGCGTGCTGTACTTTGTGCTTCTTATCCCAGTTTCCCAATATGTTTTCTGTATGTGAGCGTATGCATGTGTGCTTTGTTAGACGTCAGATGCTGTATTTAGCACATGCCTTTGTCAACAAGTTGACCAGCAAGCCTTTTTATGAGCTACAATTACATGCCTGTTAAAGCATTGCATGAATAATCAAAATGTTGGCTTACAGAATGGCAGCACTGTATATACTGCAGGCGTACAGTAATTCTTTCTACTCAGAAAGAGCCAGAAAGGGAGAGCTGTTTGGACTTTGCTCTTTACACTATGTTCTTTTTCAAGTCCCACTTGTCAGAAAGAAAAAGATAAATATAGTTTATGACAAACCAAAATAAATGGGTGGGTACAGAAATGCGCAGAACAACAAGCCACAGAGGAAGATGTGGCCGACACAGGCCACATACAAACAGCCTGCTTCTGCCACGGAAATAGATGCTTACATGGGGAAAGAAAATAGTTGTGACACTGTCACAATAATTAGAGCTGGAACTGTTGTTACAAGTGGTTGAATCCTCTGATACCCACCTGATAGTGACTGTAGCCTTAGCTGGGGCTGTCTTTGCAAATTTGAGTGTGGGAAAATCAAATTAATATCGTACACTTTATAGGTCTACTGGTCAAAGCTTCATGTGAGCATGAATTAAATATAGTCAGAAATGTCACATGGGGAATAAATTTATTTTGCTCTTCCTTTTAAAACTCAAGTCAAACACTGTGGATGGAGGTGTCACTCCACAGTGTGACTGCTACATATGAAGACAATGATGGGGAAAGGGAATCATTTTAAGAGGGTGAATGAAACATTCACTGTATTTCCCACAACTATTTTACAAGTAACATCTTATCTAGGAACTATTTATATCCATTTATTGATATTACTATGAATTACTGTTACTGTGGAAATTTTTCTACTTTAAAATGGTGAGTAGGTTTAGAAAAGTGAAGAGTTCCTAATGCATGTAGGAAGCAGTGTATGCAATGCTACATCCAATGTGATAATAGAGCCAAGAGTACAGAATCACATATTTTGCTCACAGCGTTGGCACTTAAAAAGTTTTCTTAGCCACACTTGTTTTATTATGCACACACAAGCTCGCTTGCTGAGATATAACTTTCAGAAATCATCTGACAAAAATAAGCACTTTGTTTTTGTTACTGTCACACTTAATTACAACCGAACCCATCATCTTCTTAGGTAATTTCCAGGAAATGCCCAAAAAGCAGTGATCTAGGAGCAGAAAGTGCTAGATCATACATGTCTTAAGAGACCAAACTCATGAACATTAACATGGTTATAAGTGTTTGCTTATCAATTAGCATATTATACTTATAGCAGCATCTATACAGTTCTTAAGTATTTGCTGGCACTTGCTTAGCCCAGAGTGCACATGAAAGAACTGAGCTGTCAGCAGGTTAGAACAGGGACATTTTAAATTGTAATTTCAAAAATGGAAAAGAAAAGCCAAGATCACAAATACTTACAGAAAGATACGTGCATAGCGTGTATATAAACACGGAAACACAGTTTCCTACCAAACAGTAAGAATATATGCATCCACTGTTAAAACAAACCTCACTTCCTCTATTCGCAGTTATGTGATTCAGGATTTGGTATAAGAACAGTATCTGTTAAAAGAGGGGGAGCAGGAAGAGGAGAGGATGGGAGGGCTCCCAAGAGAGCGTTGCCCGGAGGAGGCACGATTAGGAGGTGAAGCAGTCAAATGCTCACACCAAATGTGCTGGCACGTCATGATAACCCCAGGCTGTTCTCCAGTAAGAGGACTGACAGATAGACTCTCCTCATGGCTGACTTCAGCTGGATTGTTTATCATATCCTATAGCCAGACTTGTGATGAGCTCTACCATTCTCCTGCTTATTTAGAGCCTGCACATATGTGCGAGCATGACAAACGGCCATGTGGTAAAACCCTGAAATACATGCTGTTTTCTTACAGATTGGACTCATCCCTGATATGTATATGTTTGGAAAGATCTAGGCAATTTTTCAATGGTTGGTAACTTGAGTGAGCAGGGGCAATATACCAATTAAAAAACTAAAAAAATCCACTTCTAGTCCTAAACAACATTTTATTAGAATGGGTTTGCTCTTTCAGTGTGCCTGTGCTGCATGGCTTAAGGGATAAGCCAGAGGGGTTGTTATTGTAAGGTAGTTGTATTTTTGAAAGACCTCCAGCAGCAAATAGGTTTACCTGAAACTGAATTTAACCATCTGCAACGTTAAATTCAACATGTTTCCACACATTGTTTCTCAGATTGATTACCCTGATTGTCTGTTCAGGAAGACTTTTGCGTTTGCTCCATTTTGCATTAACAAAGATGTTAACAGTTGCAGATTATACAGATAAAGCAATGCATTAGAGGCACAGTGTGTTTTACTTAAACTCCAGCTGAAGCACAAGTCCTGTTGTGCTTATACACTGTAACGTTTGAAATACATTTTTGTTAATGAACAAGGACCAACAGTCCATCCTACGAGTTCACCGCACAGAGCCATCTCACTTTGTTCATTTGTCTTTGTTTCAAACAAGCACATGCATTCACATTCACATGTGAGCGCACAACCATGTGTGTTATGAATATATTACTCAGAAATGGAAGAAGCACCTGGTTGCCTACGGTGGTTATCTTTCACTTCATTCAGCAGCTTGTGTCAGCTGACAAGATGGCCCTCACTATGAAAACACCTTGGGTGTTACTGCTGCTGAATGGCTCTTTTGTTTTTGCATTCTTCCGTTGTGTGAGCACTGTTATGGTTTCCTTGGCTGATAATTACTGAAGCAACGTGGGCTTTTTTTCACTGGCTCACACAAATGCCTGCCGGGCCTGTAACCTGTGCTTGTTTCTGTGTGTGTGTTTCTGTGTACCTTGACTGTAATAGTACCTGACACATACTTTAGTACCTTTCAAGCACAGAGAGGCTATAATCTGCCAAAGTTTTTGACTCGGGAGAGAAAGAACAATCGTCTTGGCACAAATGGATAGGAGAAGGGTTTTGTTTTCCCAGAGATAATTTGAAGCAGGTCAAAAATGAGAGCATCATAATATGATTGCCAGGTGAATTGAACGAGGCCCATGGGCTGGGGGCCCTCTTTGTTTTTCCAGCAGCGGTGGCTGGGAGCGTTTGATGGATCCTAATTGAACACATATTTATTGTGCTAGGTTCAGCTGGAGTGTGACGGGTATGATGATGCCTCAATTAGAACCATTAACAGGATGATTGTGCTTGCCTTTCTGGAAAGTTCTTTAGTGAATGAAGAGGGTTTTTTCCCCCCTGCCACTGTGATTTGGCTTTCAAAGCACAAATGCCCAGCCGCCATCTGGGAAAATCGCCTCATGCTTTAACGTAAAGGATGATGGCGGCTTGATTCTCCAGTTGTCGTAGATGCACAATGCAATAACAATCCTTTTAGCCTATGAAAGAAAAATGCCAGGATGTGTGAAACAGCCAAGAGGGTGAAGAAACTACAGTCTGAGATGTCTGTCCAAGAGCCAGTGATTAAACACAAAGTTATCTCCACTCCTGTCTTCAGGGCAAAATGTGAGCAGTCACGGGAGACATGCTAGAGTGTCAGAGCCAGTGGAGAACTTATAGCTTGTTTAAGGCTTAGGAGAATGTTGTGACCGTAGAGGCCTGTGTAGCAGCTGATAGGTTTGAGTGTGTCTAACCCTGTGATCTGTGTGCTAACATTGGCCTACTGGGGTAAGATCAGTTCCTCAACTCTCTGCCTTTGTCCCCTGTGAAGGGCGGCTTACCCAAGGACCCCCTGTTTACTCTGGCCTGCACAATGGCAAAGTCTAAACTCCCTTTGTAGGGTGGATTTAGGCTAGATTTACTTCAATTTGATCTGGGAGGGCCTCTTTTCATCAGCCTGGAGGTCTAATGCCCTTAACTGGCTTAACCTGGCTCCCCCCGTGAGCCTAGGACCCTCATGCATCTCTCGCCTCTTTGCCACTCCTACTTATCCCCTACTCTCCTCTTCGCCCTCAGGTCCCCTGGGAATCCACTGCACAATCAACTGCCACAACTGTGGCAAAGCATACTAGGGCATGATTGATGACGCCTGAAACTCATGTTTAACATGTCATAAGCATGCTAGGAATCCGCAAAAAACACAAGCATGAAAAACATCCTGTGTCTAAACAATGTGCAGGGAACTGGCATTCTGGGAGTGGACAGTATGTACTTCTCCTTTTTAGCGCTGGCTTCAACTGCTGAAATGCTTGAATGCATCCTTGTAGAAGAGATGCTCTTTTCTTTGGTATTCTTGAAACAGTTTGGAGTTTAATAGCCACTGTAGTGGCTTTGTTCATGAATAAACATGAGATGTCAGTGTATTCTTTTAACCCTAGGACTCAAAGGTCTCCTAGATAGCAGAGTGCTCTCCTTCTGCAAGTGAAGGCTACTCTTTCAGAAAACATGTTTTCAAGATACAGTCTGAAAGTGATAAAAGTGTGTATTTTAGCATGCCTTTTATCACAGCTGTCAAGCATCATCATGCGCTCCATAAGGGACTAAAGCTCATCTGTGGCGTTTGCCCCTGTAGCACTGATATTCTTTTTCCTCACAACCTTATCATCTCAGTTTGTAGTAATCCGGGTGGACATCCTTTTGGAACATGTCAAACTTCCTGTTGGCTTGAACTGGGCTTCCTGGTTGACAAATCAAATGGTGAACATGAGAAAAAACACAGCACCATGATATTGTCGTTTCCCAGATACGCCGCCAGCCTTAGTCCTCATCTTTCAACACAGCCAGGGGTAGGCTAACCACAAAATGGTCTCCCGTTGTTGCTATGTGCAATTTAAACCCTGCCTTCCAAATTCTGTATTCATGAGACGAAAAAATATTCTTTTCAAAAAGTTGTTTTGAATTGCAAATTTTTCCAAATCAGCACCTCGCAGAACACAGTGCAGGAGAGTAAATGCAGGGACAGTGTGGCGCTTATCCCTACCCCTGTAAGCTTCCCCACACTGACACACTGGCTGCCAGACTGTACTCTGACATATGTGCCCAAATTGTCATGGCATAATTATGTAACCTAGACCATCCAGATTATTCAAATGCCGCCTGAAAGTGTCATCTTCAGTGCCGGTGAGGCTCTTGAGACCTGTCACCTACTGAATTCGAAATGGTTAAAATTTGAGGATGGGTCTCTCTCTCTCTCTCTCGCTCTCGTTTCACCCGCTCTTGCCTCTCTCTCCCCTCTAGCTTGGCCTAATCCAGAGGCACAGCGTCACTGCAGCATCAGTGTTACCTTTGATGGGCTCGGATTAAAGCAAATCTACATTCCTTTGGTGGATTTCAAACGCTGCCTGAACAATGATGCCAGCCAGAGGCGAGTTAATGAGGCCTGCAGTGGACTGGCAACGAGTGACTTTAAAATTAACCTGATTAGGGGCAGAGATATTATCTGTGCACCTCCCTCCTCCTTTCACTCCTTCGCTCTTACCCTGTGTTTCTAGCTCTCTTCTATCTCATAATTCCACTTTTTGCCTATTTCCTTCTTCCCATTTTCCAGGTCTCTATTTTTTGCTCACTCTTTCCCAACTCTGCTCCTCTTTCTCTCCTTTCTCCCCCTCTCCCCTTTACTTCTGCTCCCTAGTGAGTGAGGCCTGACTTAATTAGTGGGCTGGAGTGTGAATGTGCCTTTCACAGGATGTTAATGAAAAGCTTTGCGCTTTCCCTTTCAGTGTATTAGTGACTGACTGCAACCCCCCCACCACCACCCTCTTTGCCTTCCTCCTGTCCTCCTCCCTCTTCTCCTCCCCCCTCTTCTCCTCAGCCCCTCTGACCGGAGGGAGGTGTTATTACAGGGGCTGTTGACTCTGCGGCTTTAGGTTTTGGGTCTCTGTTGTACTGAGCTGATAGCTTAATTAAACATGCAAATCGGATCTATCGAACACGTCTTAACAACCATTCTCTGTGTAAGTGTTCTGTCGTGTCAGATGGTCTTTCTTTGTGTTTGAGCCTTTTTTTAAAATCTAATTATACGATACCAGCTCATGTGAACATGCTGTTCCATCTCAAGGTGAATTAAATTCAACATATACCTGATTGATTTTGGTGAACAGTATAAGTACAGTAGAGTAGGTCATTGGTAAAAGGGCACACATCAAAACAAACCATTAATCATTTTACCTCTGGGAGTACTCTGTTTCTTACATCTCTTCTTGAGATGGGTGGAGTTGCTTTATACATGATATGTTTAATGATAGCGTCTGCAAATTGTCCTTTACTGTATTTGAGCAAATAATTACTCTTTTGATTTGCATGCTCTGCAGTGGTAGTCCTGCTGCAAGCTACCAACATCCAAAAAACAAAATAAAATCTGTGAGATCTTAGTGCAACAATAGTAAAATAAGCTTAAAACATATTTGTGAAGAAGCACCCCTTATCTCAGTGCTACTGTCACCACAAGCTTGTGTAATAGCTGTTATGCTCATTTGATGAGAACTATTTCACCAGGGGTTCAGCAAATACTCAAGATTGACTGATGCTTTTTGACTCCTGATATGGTTCCACTGCAAGTAATTAGGGACATCTACGACCTTCTCTTGTCTACACCCCCCCAGGCAAACCAATAACTCAGTCATGGAGAATATGTTATCTTAACATACAATACTGTAGAATGGAGAGCGTCGCCCATGCAATCTGTTGATGTCCCATTGTTTTGTGTTCACCTACAATATGTTAGCAGTATTTCTTATGCTTCTGCATGACATGAATGCACTAAAAATGTTTTCAGACACCTCAGGAGTCACACCTAGCTAAAATGGCAACGTGGTCCAAAAAGGATGCTCAAAATGACCGTTTGTCCCAAGCATCTTAAATTTGCTTGTTAAATTAAAAATCACAATTTACTCAAGTTTCTCTACTGCATCATTGGTTGACTTAATAATTTCAGCATACACAGTGTTTGCATTGTATGGTAGCAAATTTACAGTAGAGCCTTACATTTAGCTTGAACTTAGTTTCCACTGTCATCTGCCAGTCAGTCAGTGATGTTTGATGAAGCTGTCTGTTTCGTAGACTGTCTCATGGCAGCTCCTAGCCACGGAGCACGCTAATCCTGTGTTGCAGGGGGTGTATAATGATATCCCAGGGCGCTATAGGATGTTTCTCTCGGTGTGGTGCCAGCTTCCTGGGCCTCTGGCGCTACTCTTTATGGGCCCTGGCCTAGCCCCAGCACCCCAGTGCCAGCCATAGCCTTTAGGTGTGGGGCAGGTTTTGTAAGGCCTTGCCTTGTCACTTCCCACCAAGGCAAATACAAAGCAACGACACAAAGAGCAATTTCTTGGCCATTGCTTGTCATCAAGCTAATTGAGAAAGGAGGGTATGTTGGAGTCTGGGGATGGCAGACAAGTACATGTGGCAGAGGGGGGGGGGGACTTCTTGATTGGCAGTGGCCATGTGGGAGAAACGACTACTTATGTGTGTCTCTGTGTGTGTTTGTGTTGAGTGCATGTCCATGTGTCTATGCGTCTGAGTCTGTGTGCGGGATAATCCTGGAGAATCTCTCTCTTTGAAGGGGAACAGATGTAGATTTACATATGTGGAGGGTCCCCAGTCTGTGATGAGATTAGCTGGTTGGGATCTTTCTTCACAGCAACTGGAAGGTGCATATTTAATAAATGCCTGGAGCTAGGCTGGGGCGTGCGGGGCTTGGCCCTCAGAGAGCCACAGGACAAAGGCAAACGAGGCCCATGGCAGGCTGGCCCATATGGGAACAGGGTTGCTTACAGATTGCACTGGCCTTTCATTGGTTGTGAGACTAGGCTTTAAGGGTTTATATACAGAGAGAGGGGAGCACTTGGCGGGCCACTTCTGCCTCCTCTCCACAACGAGAGGTAATAAAGGGATTTTGAGCTTGTCGTGGCTCATCTGTGTGCTTGTTTGCTCGCTAGGGTGCTTGTGGGTGAGAGAGAAAGCTTTGCATGTGTGAGAAGGTAAATGTGTGTGTAGTGTGTGCATATGTGTTTGCATGTCTGTGTGCATTTGTCTGTGTAATACAAGAAATAATTTGCCTCTAAGAATAACCTATAGCATCAAACATGTCTGATTTGATATAGCAAATATATAATAAACTACTAAAAGAAGATGACGTAATATAACATAACGTATACCTAACAGTGGCTGTGTGGAGGCTGTCAGACATGATTTGCACTCGTCTGCTCATTACTATTTATTTCAAGCAATAAAGAATCTCAGCTGTTAGCTTTCTGTTCTTCAGTGCATTATCCCTCTCTTGCGTCAGGTAAGGTTGTCAAGTCTTGTTTACACAAAGAACAAGTAGAACAAGTGTCCCCATATTTCCCTAACTTCCCACTGGACTAGTACAAGCCATTTGAACAAGAATAGAGCTGCATTCCAACAAACCGCGATAGATGCGTATAAACCACATTACGGCTCGTGTGCATCTGTTAATAATTCCGACCTATTAATGGGGAAATCGTCACGCACTGATTTCAGTGAGATGTTTTGGCAAGTCGCTGTTGTTCAAGAGTTTTCATACACAGAAACCCAAGTTAATAAGTTTTAATCCTGAAACAAAGTCACAAGTGTAGTACTTTTCTAAACAAGTATCAAGACATCTGTGAAACTTTACTTTATCTAGCCTCATTCTTATCTTTCCTTTTTTTCCCGTGTTTCTGTATTGATTTTTTTACAATGAGAGCATAAAAAAGGATAAACCATATCCCAGAAATCCTCAATCTTGTTCTTAGACTATCCCAATGAGCTGTTCCCTATTCATTGGGGAAGCAGCTCATCTTTTTAAGGGATTGTGGAAGAAAGGAGTTTTGGAGGAGTCTATAATTTCCATCTCTCTTTCTGTTATTCTCTCTAGGTTTTCCCCTCCCAGTTTGTGGAGGGAGAGACTGTGTCCACTCAGGATGGTTTGATCATCTGTGTCTCACAGGGAAAGGGGAAAGTGAGGTAGAGTAAAAGATGAGAAGAAAGAGAGATAGAGAAAGAAGCTGGACTCTCCCTGTGGTACAGTCTTCCCCGGCGCAGCCTGGCATAATTCAAAAATGTGTGTGAATACGTAGCGCTTTACCTCTCAAAGGCAGTCACTGAGGGTGAAGTGTAGCACCAGATCCCAGCTCTTAGGTCTCTGGCTTGTTTACCCTCAAGATCTAATGTTGAGTGGAGCTGAGAGACACATTTTTCTCTTCTTTTTCCCCTTTTTTGTTCTTATTCACTTCCACATCAGGAGATGCATTAGAAAGAACAAACAACATGCATACTGGGGGGTTGGGGTTGGGGGGAGGTAAAAGGAACCCTATCACTATGGAGGAGGAGGAGGTGGATGAGACGAGCGTTTGAGAAGAATTCACAATACAGTAAAGGGAGGTTTTGAGAGAATTTGGCGTTAAAGAATAGCAGAGAGGATAAGAAGGTGGGGAATAATGATGGAGGGAATAAAGAGGAAGGAGGAGAGAGACAGAGAGTGCACAGGATGGCTTGATTGGAAAGGGGTATGGTGTTGGGGGTTGGAGAGGTGGGGGCTACCGAGCATTCTCTGTGGATGTGGCAGCCCTCTGTGGACCTCCTCACACAGACACCCCAGCTAATGAATCAGACCTGGTTTCTACCAGTCAGAAGAACTCCGTCTCTACGTCTCTGTGCTCGCCAGAACAAAGCACACCTCCATTAATATTTTAGCATTCTTTTTATCTCAATGCTAACACCGCTCAACACGATTTTTGTTAGGGAGACCGTGGAAGTAGAAATATTGGAAAAGATGGAGAGGGGGAAAAGTGAAAGAAGGAGAGATGGACAAAAAGACAGTCAGAAAGGCCTTGTGTTCTCAGGATTTCAACTTGTCTGGTGTAATAGTCCCATTGGTAGAAGAGTTGCTTTCTCTGTGCCGCCCAGCAGGACATCAAAGAAAAAACCTGATATCCAAACTACTGTACACACAGAAGAAACATTTGGACTAGTCCAACACAGGCAAACCTGTCAGTATGATTGCATTCTAGCCAGATACAGTGCTTGTCTGATATCTAAACTACAATGCATGTCAGTACTGATATTTACATGGTTTTTCATATAGTATATTGTAGCCACTACTGAAAAAGTCATTCTCACCACTGTTCAAGGCAAGAATTTCAACTGTCTGAAACTTTGCTACAAATGTAGCCTTGGCAAAAGATACTGTTCTATATTTTGAAGAAGCTGATCTGAGATTTCCCGTCACTTACTCTGATCTCTCATCTTACGCTTGTCTCCTATCTTTTCCCAGTGTATATCTAAGAGGGAGGAGTTGGTTCTATCGGGATGCTGGCTTTCTCCTGTTGTGTCTTCCTCTCTCTTCATTCTTTCTCCATCTCTTTGCTTGGAGATAAGCTGCAAGATTCCCATCTGGCCCCTCTTAGATTATAACCACAGGAACATCTCATAATTTTCCCTTAATTGAATTATCACACTGTGCTCCTCTGGGATGGCACTCCACCCCAATAAAATGGAGCGAGGTAATCCATAAGAAACTATTGGGGAGGGTAGAGGAGATGCTTAGCCATGCCTATTACAGCCACAGACATTTAACACACTTAATCTACTATTAAATGAAATCTATTATTTTTTAACATATCCCACGAGAACCTTCTACCCATCCCATTTGTAATCACCTCATAGGTAGCATTAGCCAAAAACTGCAAAAAAAAAAAAAAAAAAGAGCAAAGTCATTACAATTCAACATGTATTCTACACATTACCGTAATTACTGGGCAACAATGGACCTTGGCTCTCTGAGTTAGCTCGACAGAGAGAGATCCACAAACACAATAGGAAGGCCTTCCTAGACACTCTGTCTCAGACACGTAGATTAATTGCTTCTTTGTACCCAGAAATGGAGGAACAGCGCCTTTACCTGCATGCTGCTGCCACGGGCGGACAGCCCAGGGGATATGTACAGGGAAGGAGGAGGACTGTGGTCGTGTGCGGGGGGGGCTACATCAAGAGGGGGTCGGCGGCCTGTTTTGGGGTGTCGCACAGAGCCTGAGGTGGAATAGGTGGTGGGGTGATAGTGAGGGAGGGCTGAAGGGTGCCGTCAGGAGATCCCGGGGCAAGCGGCCGTGGGCATTCGGCTGTGAAAAGTCATTCAGAGGGAAAACGCCGGGCATCCTTTATTTATTTGTGTCTGAAATATTTATCTGTCACGCGGGCCGTTTTATAATGGGGCTGTCAGTCTCCTCTGCCCACTCAAGGGTGCGGACATGTTGCCCTGAGCACCCGCTGTGGATCTCCCGTGAATAATTGCTGGAATTTCACTTTTGGGAACGTTGCACTCTGACCCTGAAGCTTGTTGTTTTTCTGCATCAAGAGAAAGGTAGAATGTTTTAAAGTATTTACCTTGGCTTGGCTTTTTCATCCATCTCTCTCACACACACACACACACACACACACACACACACACACACTTCCGTATACTCTCTCACACAAACATTCAAGTTGGAAAATAAATAATTCATCCCTTTACTCCAAGATGAAAACCCAATCAAGCTGAAAATCCCTGTCTTGCTGCACCTCTGAGCTGCCAGTGCTGCCGGTTAATGTGATGCTCACTGTTCTAATGCGCCGTTGTGTCGATGCTCAAAGCGGAAGCCTCTTCTAAAGGAACGTGCACTCCCCAACATTAATGGTAATTTTAATCTGGTGTAATCGCCTAAATGAAAGCCTACTTGTGTGCTTCACAGTGAGCTGTAACGCTGAGTGAACGACAGGAGCCGCCATCTTTCGAATTGTTTCATCACCGTTGTCTCTTCAGGGAGGGACGTGCGAGTTTGAAACCCTGTCAGGCGGATAAAGAGACTAAGCACACAACAACAATACAAATATGTTTTGTCGAGGGCGGAAGTCGGCTCTGATGAGGGGCGGGTCAGGTGGGAGCCCTTTATGACACGCTGCATCTCATCTGTTCACACTGAATGGGCTTAGCTGATGTAGACTGGCTTTCTCAAGCTACTTTGCACACGCAACATACCAGACCATTGTTGAATTGGCTGGAACTGATTGCGGCATGTTCTTATCTTATATGAGATTTTAACACAGACACTGTCACATATGTATGTCTGCAATCATGGACCTGCGAGGTTCATTCAGTGTGCAGGTTTAAAGCGAGAGGTGCAAACTATCAACATACAGACATGTAGTTACATAGACTCAAAAAGGTATTCTGAAGATAAGCATCGAGACGGATGGCCATATCCAGCATATGAACACTCACAATTAGGCAAGTGAGCACAAATGACGTGTATGCAGACACACACACACACACACACACACACACACACACACAGACATAGACATACGCATGCACACCAAAATGCGATGCCTGCCTGAGCATGCATAATTAAGGTGTACCTTGTTTGGAGAGAGTGCATGTCGCCTCTCGATGTGCACACCACATCCCCAGAAAGAAGCTTTGAATAATGAAAAGTGTCACCTATGCAAAATGCAGGAGATGAGTATGCCTGCCTCTGAGTGTGCTTTGTGCATGTTTTTGTGTGTGCATACTTGTGTATATATATGGTTGTGTGGTTGTATTGTGCGTATCTGGAAATGTGTGCACAGATTGGTGTGTGTGTGTGTGTGTGTGTGTACATCTATCTGTGGGCAGATCTACAGAGAGACAGAGGTGTTCGTAAAGGTGTGTCTGTCTATGATGATGAAGAGGGAGGGCTCTTTGTCATTTAACATAGTGCTACCAGGACACTGAACCATATGTGAGTGCACGGAGATGACAGCTGAGGCCCAGTCTTCCCTCTTCCACCCTCCCTCATCTTCAGCCCCAACCCCCCTAGCATCCCTCCCTCTCCCTGCCTATGCCCTCTGACTGACAGCTCTTGTTGTCCCGTGAAGCAGAGACACAAACACAGACATGGTCCAGGACGTCTGTCGGGAGCCATGTCTTCATCACGATCTTTGTGCTGATGATGAGCTCTGAATGGGATAGGCTGGAGGGTGCTGACAGCTGTAGCCCTCTCATGTCCACATCACATTCAACACTAATAATAGTTATGTCCTGAAATTTTTGGGTTGCTTGTCCTGCAATAACCTTGACTTGAATTAAATATTACCCAGATGATACCATTATCACTGCACCAAATGCCCAACCGCAAGAGACAATGAGCAAGATTCAAGCTCAGTGTCTTGTTATCTTTCAAATTAATTTTCCATCAGAACTAAGAGATACAGCCAAGATGTAATGTATCTATCAGTCAAGTGACAAATATATCACTGTTGTCGTGCGCTTATTTAGCTAATCAGTGTAAAACGTTTTGTGAAACCCAGCCACTGATGGGATCTTCCTGCCAGTGAATGAAAAGCCCAGCTGTCTTCGTTTGAAGGCTACTTAAGATGAATCTTTCTTGTTTACATGAGAAAAATGAAAAGCAAGCCAGAATGAGGTCAGCTGTATATTCACGATTAATCGTGGTCACTGAGAAGTGCCTCAGGAATCTACTTGAAATTCCTTATACAATGATGTTGGTCTGATTTTTATAAATCATTCGGTGTCATGCTGCTCGACCAGTGATGCTCTTCTAATGTTTTACTCAATGTTCTAAACTTGTATCATTAAATCAAAGTAGTTCATTAAATAATAATTTACTATAAGGGCTAATTAACACTAGTTATGTGTAAATGTGTCATCCGTTGCCCTAGTGATCAGTGCATTTCACACTAGAACGTGTAGTTATTGCTTTTGATAAACTAAGTGACAGTGACATTGTAGAGAGATGGATATTGGATGTCTTGATGCATTAATGCATTCAGTTATACGTCTGCTTGTTTGGCAAAGTCCTTAAAATCTGTTCCCCTGGAAGAGACAGAAAAGAAAATGTGATTGTCGATGTACAGTATGGGAAGTCAAGTAGGTTAGATGGTCTCCAGGTAGCATTGCAGCATTGCAGAGGGATTCATTGTTATGGATGGAGGAATGACCCCATGATGGTGGGTTGCCAAGTCTGTTGAAGCAGAAGAAGGACAAGGAATCAGGACAATCAAACGGAGTGGATCTGTACTTTGCAGGGACAAAAGCAGCGCAGCTAGGCCAGAGAATGATAAAGAAAGATAAGGAGATGGATTGTGCCCTTAGTGTTCAGAGGCTTAAGTCGGCCCATGAATTAGTAAAGTGGAAAAGTAGCTAATCGTGTTCAAGAGCTGGTTCCAACACGGGGGTAAGATGAGTGGTGAGCAGAATCAGGTAGTGGCCAGTGAAAACTCCACTTCATGCTGTGGGGAGCACCCTGTTTGACTGTCGCAGTCTTATATTGCTATTACCTGCAGGGTGCAAGGTTTGGGATTTGGGACAAAACATGGGGAGGCTTTTTTTAAAGAATGTTTTGTTTTTAGATAGAATCATCTTCTTGTGGATAAGACGATGTAAAATAATTGTAGGTTGAAAGACTCTAGTCTGGCTTGCAAAATGTAAGTCACAGTATTTGCAAATAAATATTTATCTTAACAGAAGAAAAGAAAACAACATTGCGATGGCATAAACGTGATTTGAAATAAATGTCATGATAAAAGGAAGACGAGGCCATGTGATAACCTAGAGACATATTACCCGTTTGTTCCACGCTATGTCAGTACTAACTTCTTCATTTTTGTCAAATGATTCCTAGATTGTGCTACATATTGTTAGGCTATGCTAGGTAATGGAATAAACAAATTCCTGCAGACCAGCTGAGCAATTTAACCCTGGGGTCTTTTCATCTTTGCAACTGAATTTTGATTTTGCAATGGTATGGTGATAACCCACGGCTGTTTACACCTCCCTAATTTGAACAATTTACTCGTGGTAAGGGAGGGAGAGACAGAGACAGAGAAAGGGAGAGAGAGGCAGGCTTCTCACTGCCCAAAGCGGCTTTTTGATGAAAATAGAGGATAAATGTTTATTTTCCTTAACTGTGCCACAAGGGAGGGTAATTGTAATTATTCCTAAGAGCAAACAAGGAAGTTGAAGCAAGCTAAGGATGAAGTGCTTTCACTTCCCTGCCATTTAATAATAATTGAGACCTGGGTCATATGTGTAGTCTGGAGACTATAAATCAGAAACACTTTAATCGCAGACTGCAACGAATATTGAGGAATTTGTACATTAACTAATATATTCCAAAAATTGAAGCTCTGAATTTTGGAACATTATTTGCACTTGGATATATCTATGGCGATGTAGAATAAACCCTCTTTCCCCACCTCTTGATGTTTCCTGATTTGACTACGTACAATGCCCTCCCCACCTACCCACTCACTGACAACAGCTACCTTAAAACCCCACCCTGTAGGCATGGACGAGACATTATATCTAATTAAGTTTCAGAGCTGCATTTTCATTTGTTAATCACTTAAGTGCTGCGAGGATAACCTGATATCCAAAGGTCTGGTCCCAGTAGCCCAAAATGTCAAAATGCAATTATATGCATGATTAGCCTGACCTGTTTCTATAGCACCCTCCCTCCCTGCCTCTCGCTGCTGGAGAAGCTGACAACTGCTGGCATGTTTATTTTGATGAGATTAGGTGTGGAGGAGGCCCCCACTCTGTGCAGCAGTCATGGCACCCCCATCTGGTCACAGGCGGAACTAACAGTGAACCATCACCAGTAAGTGAAGGAGAGACACAAATTGAGGGAGAAAGAGTGAGAGGGAGGAGGAGAGAGAGAGCTCTTGCTCAGGTGGGGACGATAATCTTTCAATCTCCGTTTAGCCTTAGGAACTGTGGAGGGGAGGGAGGGATAGAAACAAATAGAAAATAAATAAATAAAAATAAAACAATTTATGCTTCTTAAAGGATAATATGATCACAAATTATTAATCAAATCATCTTGATCCGGAAAAGGGGGGGGTGCTTTACTTTGTGGTGCTTAGCAGAGCAGCAATCCTCTCTAATCTGATTGTGTAGAGATAAGGGCGGCTTTAGCCTCACCATTGTGCTACTCTGATTAAAGGGTGCAGAAGGCATGCTGCTTTCCATGGTGGTCATGGAGACAGGTGAAACACACACACACACGCACAAATGCTTATACCAATTCAAATGTGGGCAATCACTTAATATACTCGCAAACATAAATGCACATGGAGAAAATGTACGGACTTAGATTAACACAAAGACTAATTGTTCTAATTACAGTGTGGAAGTTCGGTGTGTGTGGAGGAAAGTTGTTGTTGCATCTGCACTTATTAGTCCAGAATTACCCAAGAATTTACTGAAAACAATTGGCTCTTAGAAATATTAAAACCGTTGAAAAGTGTTTCCAACAACTTTCACACACATCTATTAATTATCTAATTAATCTCTCAAAAAGCCTTTGCGGTAGGACCCTGATGAGCTCTTATGCTCTAATTTCATTACACTTACACACACCTGCACACAATGTCCTCCCGACCGCATAATCATAAGCAAACACACACTCACTCATACACACGCCATTTCAGAACTTTCTCATGCCATGTGTCTCATACAGTTCCTATGAAGTTGGCCTGCTTAGCCTAATTGGGTGTGGATTTGAGTTTTGAGTTAATAGATTTGAAAAGGAATATCTGAGGAAGTGTGCATTTTGACAAAGGCTGCAGGCTCGGATGTATGGAGCCCATGTGTCTCTGGAGAGTGGCGTCAGGTCCCTGGGTAGCCCATTAGAGAGTATACCCCTTCCCGACCACCACCCCCACCCCCTAGCTACATGGCTCCCCATACCGAGGGAGACCACAGCAGCCAGACGCAAAGGAGAATATTCATGTTACACTACGTGTGCGTGTGATCCTTCAGTCGGCTTAAGCACACACAGACGTGTGTGCATGTACACACAGACAAACACAACACTCAGAGTCACTGATACATCTGCGCACACACAAACATGAAAAAGCCTGAGCACCCCAATGAATGTTTGAAATGAGGAAAAAAAGGAACAGGCTTAGTCATTTTAAACATCAAAAATAACAGCATCAAGTGAACTTTTGAATTATATTGCATCATCCATTTGAAATAGTACACAGAATGTTGAAACGCAGAGGAAATCACCGGTTGGTTTCATCTGGGTTTGTCTTCGGGATACTTGCAGTGCAGTCAGGCTTCGGCGTTTGAGGCCAAAACCAGCATGGGAACACTTGTACACACCAGAGCAAAGGGTCTGTCCAACAGGAAAGGCTTGGAGAGATGTCTAAACCCAAACAGGCGTTTTACAGTGCCACATCAGAGACGAGAAAAAAAAGAAAGACCAGATTGACCTGTGACCAGGACCATTTTCACCAAGGCTCAGACCACCTGGAAAAGCAATGAGTCAGTGCTAACAACCATTTCTGCAGCTTTACCGACGCCCATTAACTTAGAAGCAATTCTGCTGTCACTCAACTCTCAAGCAAACCCCAGTGTTTGTAGAGATTTGCAGTGGACATGCAAGATGTCAAGTTCAGATCATTTTATTTATAAGGTAAAGGTAAGCGTTGTCAAATTTCTGCACTACATATACTGTACGTTGTTGGACTGGACTTATGAGGGTTGGTAAAGTAAAAAAACCCCAAAAAAACCAGACAGGCACAGCTGTGCTTGAAGTTTCTTCAACTTGAAAATGTTGTAAGATGCTAACCTACTGTGTAAATTCACATTAAAAAAAAGTTGTACAGATAAAAGTCCAGTCTATAACTTGAAATATGTTTTTTTTTTGTATAATCAGCACGTATAACCTAGCTAACTAGAAACTAATTTAGCTTTTTTTATATTATGCTTGGTTTTGCTAGGTGGCCTTCAAGAAGAACAACAACTCCCTGCTACCTTTTCCCATGTTGGTAATGCTCCAGCATTTAAGTTGAACCCCTTATGTCCTGGTTTATTGGCCATTGTAAAAACAGCCCTGTGCCTCAAAATGATGAAATTCAGATTAGTCATCATCTGCGCCCCCCACCCCCCCCACTCCCTTCCCTGTCTTGTGTTGACTTGATGTTTGCTCACAGGCTGTTGGCAGGGCCAGCAGTTTGAGGTGCTGAGGGCTGCGAGGCTTTGAGTGTGACCTCATGTTCCATTCTGTTTCTATGCCGCTGTGCCTCGGCTCTCCGTCCTCCTGGGCTGACACTTCACTGTAGCTCCAACAACTGCTGTGGGACACTGAACATCTGTAAGCCACCGCTCCTACTCACTCAGCCGCCTCTGCGCAGGGCTGCTGTGTGTCTGTGCACTTGTGTGTATTTCCAGCACAGCTTGTGAGGTTGTGTGCAGCACACTTTGATGCTAGTCCTATTTGGTACGAGTTGTGAGCCACTGTGTCCGCGTGTGCACAGCATGTCATCGCAATGGGGACGTTTTATGTGCCACATGACTGCAAGAGTAAACAAATTAGCAAACTAGCGTGTCAACTACAATGAGAGAGTTTACAGTATGTGAGCTGTGTGTCGGTTACCCACAAAAGTCCTCCCCGTGCACAATCATATGTCTTTTTAATGACACTACCATGCATTTGTCCTCACATTGCTGCAGTCTAACCATGGCAGACCGACAGAAAATGACTGGATTGTTGTCACTCTTCGTAGTCGAATCATGTGACTCAACAGTTCTCGCTTTTTCTTTCTGTTGTGTCGTGTGAGAGGAGAAACAGTGAAAACCTTTGTAGTGAATTCAGCAGAAAAAAATGTTTTATTAAACGCCTTATGTTTATTGACTTCTCTTTCATGTCAGTTCTTTTGTTCTGCCTTTGTAGTGGCAAAAGATCTCTGTGCATCATCATTTGTGAGCGATCTGAGATGTCAGAGGTGTCCTTTTGATGTGGAGTGCAGACCTCATACGAGGCACCACCTGTGCAGCGCTCACAGTGCGCCTGTGAATGTTTTAGTGCGCTTGCATATGTGTGAATAGCTGCATGTGGGTGTCGATCTTTGCGCGTGTTTGCATGGGAGCATGCCTGCATATGTAATTATACGTGTGTTTGTGTGTAATAAGCCACCTCCGGCTCCTGTTCCAGAGGGAGCAGGGCGGGCGTTGAAACATCACCGTTCTTCTTCTCTTACCTTACCTAATGACTGCCTTAATTGCGACAGTCTGATGTTCATTGGCAGTGTGCATCACTGCCTTTGATCCCCTGTAATACCGCGCATAACTTTATAGAACACACAGTTTGTGACACATTTACACAGGCACGCACAGAAAAAAAGGTTTCTTGAAACTCTGTGCTGTTGCCCCGTGTGTCATCATGCATCAAGTAGATGACCTCAGTGGTAGTCAATGAAGAAAGATAGTGGAGTCGATGTGCACAAAGAGTAGAGTGTACATGGCAGTAATATTCTTGCAAGTCTGAGTCAAATCTTCATTGTCAAGTCATGTGTCTGTCTGCGTAAACCAGGTGGTGTAATAAGTTGTTTCTGTAGAACTTTTTTTTTCATCAGAAGCTTTTTTCAATTAAATTACAGGTTTTTTTCCGTATACATATTATAACAAATGACTATATAAACTATGCAGTATTTAACTATTGCACAGCTTAGGGGGTTTGATGTGCTTTAAATGTAATAACTATAACACGCTGTGAAACATGAAAATCTCATTACTGTGTAAGGTCTAGGGAAGAGGAAACTCTATATTTAAGTCTTTGATTGTTTCTTTTCAACCCTGCTATCTGTTGAATATAGTGTCAATGCCAACATATCATATAAAGTGGGTCTTGTCAAGTAGAGTGGCTGTGTTTAAAGGCACACTTTCGTTCACACTCTTCTCCGTTCTCACTTAATATTTATTTAATAACGGGCATTAAACTGAGATTTTAGATATTGACTAATTATAAAATGAAGTCACTGAAGTGTAGAGTCACATAAATGTAGTTTTTGCATCTAAATAATAAAACACAGGACATGGAAATCTCTTTTGCTCTGTTACTGTGCATCAGTACATAGGTTGCATATGTGCAAACTGAACATCAGCATGCATCTGTTCTTCTGTTGTATTGTTTTTTGGGTTTTGTGGGTAATTATTATTCACAAGTCTCAAATCAAGAGTTCAGGTCAAGTCTCAGATGAGTAGCTGTCAGGTCCTATTTAAATAAGATGCAAGATTGAACATGTTTAGTGTGTACCTTGTGTGCACATGACAACCTGTGTTTCTAATTGTGAGCTCAAACACATAATGTCATACAACTTGAATCTACAGTGAGTGTACTGTTCTCCCTTTTATAGTTATTGCTCACAAACAGCCCTCTACTTCTGAAGTTTAACCAATCACTAACTAATCACTAACCCAGAGATCAGATGCAGCACAGCATGCCCTGGGCGAGAGACATGATACTTCTTAAACAAGTCGCCAAAGGGTAACACACATAGCAAGCCACACATTCTCACTCACATTCACACCTCCAGTTCATTTAAATTTTGTGAATGTTCAACTGTAAATCTCAACAATTGAGCCTAAAATCAATTATAGTTAAAGCAGCAATGTTAATCATTGTTTCTTTCAATGTCTGGAAACATTTGTTGTTGGTACCATGGTGAACAATAAATATTTCAAACTCAAGAGATACTGTCCATCTCTCAGTAACATTTGACAAGTTTGTCTCTCGGAAAAGGGTTTGTTAAAAGATTTTTTTCAAGAAATCTGGGTCAGACCCTTTTTCCATTTCAGTGTCAGCTGAAAAGAGCCAAGGCGACAGCTTTTTCCTCACTTATTAATGCTTGTTAACTAATTACTTTTAATTATCTTAGAAAATCCCAGATTAATAAGAATACTCATATATTTATAACATGTTTACGCCACCATGTTTACTCAAATGCAAACAAGCCCCACAAATAAACTATGCCTTAACATTTTAAATTAGGCTGGTTTGTTTGTGTTGAATATCTACAAATGATCTTTTAAACATGCCATTGGTAGAACTTCTCTAAAGTCACTCCAGGAAACAACCAGAAAGAGGCTACCTGGGGACAATTCCTCGAGTGCTGCTAATGAATAGAGGAAGGGAGACAACAAACATGTTTTCTTCTTTTAATTCTCCTGGCCCTGGCTGTTTGATATAAGATGTATGCCAAGACCTCTTGTGGATTGGTGCAGCGCAGAGGGGAGACTATAAAAAGAGCAGCTATTAGACTGAGCTTGTCTTTAGTATGCATGCCAAAGTAACACTAACTCTGTGACACATGGTTTCATAGTGAAAATAGGGACATAAAGGGATAACGCAGCCCTACCCCCATCTGTTTGACATTTATCAAAAAGCAAAAAACATGTTTCATACACTAATCAGTCCAACTCATTGACTTCATCGTCCCCTTTCTCTCTCTTAGTTTTTGGGGGTAGTTCTCTCTCCTTTACTGTCCATAGCAACCTGCTCATTTTGATGCTGTTCAAAGATAAAAAAAAATATTTTTTCTGTTATTAAGATTGATTAATTTCTCTTTGACTTCTAGTTGTCAGGACCTTCTCTTGCCATTTGTCAGATTTAGCCTATGACATGTCAATTATCTCTCTCCTCATCTCTTATCATGTCTTTCAGCATGTTTTATTGTTTTTCCCTGTCTACTGTCTTTGGTGTTTTGTTACAGACATGCTCTATAGACACTTGGAAATGCAGGGGACCTCCCAAAATCGCACACATACACCCGCACACTCCTGCACCGTCAATCAACCTTCCCCATCCTCTCTCCTGCCGCCTCCTCTACCACAGGGAAAAGGTCCTGCTGATTAGAACAGGCCTCTCACTGAGTGCCATCCATCATCATCTAACCTACTGGTCCTCCCATCTGATTACTCTCTCTCTCTCTCTCTCTCTCTTTTTCTTTTTCTTTTTCTGTTTCTCTCTCTGCCTCTCTCATACACACTCACACACACTCAGGCATGTGCACATATACAAGTAGCATAAACACACACACGCAATATCTGAAGAGTTCACATTGATTGAATCAGGATTAATTAGCTATGAGGTAATCATTGGCTGCAAACAAGGCTGTATGTCAGGAGAGTTGACATTTAGTCGACACTAGAGGGGAAAAGGGAGGGTGTGAGTGTAAGTGTGTGTGCGTGTGCATGCTCACGTTTGTGTTGAGGGGCAGTATTGCTGCTGTTTGAAGCATTACACAGAGTCTGCTCCTTCTCCACTGTCGGAAAGAGGTTCTAACTGAGGCCTGTTTGGTTGTAAAAGCAAGCTGACAGCTTTGTTAACAAGTCCGAGCAGATGAGAGGGATTATTTTATTCCATGGCATGAGGATGGTTTTGAGCAGACAGCCCTCAGTTAGCTTTGGATTTGTCGGCTTCCACTGATTCACTTGTGATTTTTCCTAAATTTGCCTGTAACATAGCACTAGGCAGTCCTAGCTGTCATTTTTAGAATGGGCATATTGTCTTTCAGGTGACGCTGTGTCAGGAAGAGTTGCAGTAATCTTGTTCAAAGT
This sequence comes from Datnioides undecimradiatus, assembly GCA_008933995.1. Taxonomy (NCBI): domain Eukaryota; kingdom Metazoa; phylum Chordata; class Actinopteri; order Lobotiformes; family Datnioididae; genus Datnioides; species Datnioides undecimradiatus. The sequence goes on from WARS01000060.1 coordinate 2,525,767, forward strand.
TGCATCTTGGAACATTAAAATACAGAAAATTACATGCGTTTTTCTGTGAAAAGATGCCATTAAAAGACGTGACCTCCAAGTAGCTTTGTTTGCTCGGTGTGCACCTCTCCAGAAGTAGTATGTATTGAGGTATCTCTTCCTCTATTCAGCCCGGTGACTGGATATTTGATATTCCTGGACAATTCTTATGGGAGCAAGTTGGGTGGAAATGTTAGGAATGCATTACAATTGGTTTGTTTGATCTATTTCAAACTACAGTTACATTTCCTCAAAGTAGAGCGCCTAAGTGCAGGTTGTCTCTGAAGTAACAGAAGTATAATATCAATCATGGCTGTCAAATTAATTGGCAAAAAAAAAGTGATTCTGTAAAATCCTGATAATGACGTTTGCATGTAAAAACACATCATGTATAAACAGTTGGTGTTTTTGAATTTTCCTATTCACACTGAAATGCCAAAGAAGGGAAAGACAATATTTAGTTTCTCACTGCAGAACAAATGGTAACACAGGTGATAACACCAGACAACACCTGCCACACTAACAATAATCACTAACTTCATTTCTGTATGGATTCTCCTCAGTTAACTTGCTTAGTTTCGTTTGATTCCTGGATGCTTATGGGATCATTATTATATCATTTTATCCCACTGATACTAAACAGTTGAGCCAAGGTAGCTTAATATTGCTGTTTTATATAACTTAATTTATTAGTTTTGATTCTGGGAAAGTGGGGAAAATTGTAAAAATTTCCCCAAGCTACAGTATCTGTGAACTATCTCTTAAACAAAACAAAACAATTCAGGCCATTGTGATCTCTCTTGATAACTAATGCTATCACTAATGTAAATAACGTAATATTTTCTCACTCTCATCCACTGAGCCTTCCCTTAATCTGTTTGGAGGCCCCTTTGAAAGCCCATCTCCCACTTAGAAGATCTCTGTTGCATACCATAAAGATAATATGTAGTGTGGTGTCTATAAGTGTGTGTGTGTGTGTGTGTGTGTTTCTGAATGAATGTCCACAAATACTTTCTTGTGGACACTTTTATTTTAAACTTTACTATACTTGTACATATTCTTCAATTTTGTTGTGCATTTCCCTCTGTGATTTCTTTAGTGTGAGTCACAGCGTTTGAAGGTATAGTGAGAATAGATAAAAGCTGGTTAAAAACGTATATTTCATCATAATTATTTAGCACAATATTTGTTAACTAAACATGCAACATGAGGTCAAAAAGGCATTTATAATACGTTTCAATTTTACATCTTCAGACATCTCTCTGTGCCTGTGTTTGACATTTTTCTCCAAAGCAGAACATGCTTTCAGGATGTGTGGGCAACGTGCTAACACAATAGAGCACCGAGCTAATTATGTTGCTGTCAATTATTCATTGGTGACTCAGGTTCGCAAGCTAACAGACACATACAGTTTCCTCTTTACGTCTTAAAGGGTTGCTCGCAGGGACCACAGAAGAAGTTATAGGCATCAATATTTCATAGATAATTATTACACCCAAGCCAGTGACTTTAATATTCCTGGAGAGGCACTTGTGGTGGCTTTCTGCGGCTCATTGTTGTTTGTGACACACCGGGCTCGAGGAATGTTGGATGAATTAATAAATATAGAAGGATATGGAGAGTCAAACTACTCCTTTGCTCAACACACACACACATACACACACACACACACACACACACACACACACAGGATAATATTGTTCCTCATTGTAAACTCTTGACAGACTTGATTTCTGCAGTGCAGAACATCCTTTCTCAGTATTAACTCTCAATCTGTCCGAGGCTCTTAAGCTTTTATTTACTTGCAGGACACAGCTTTTTCCTCATGTGCTCTTATCCGAGATGTACAATGTTTCCCCCAGCAGTCACCTGCAAAATAAATACTACAAACACTAATGGTAAGCAAAAAATTAAATAAATAAATACAATACGTAACTATTAACAATAAACATAAAGCTGTGAAGCTGTTTGCTCAGATAGAATGCCCTCCCATTTCTTCCCTGCAACGCAAAATATTAAGATATTTTTCAAAACTTTATCGAATTCAAAAGCTTTATGAACAAAGCAAACATGAAAAAAAAACTTTATTGCCTGATCATTTTTGTTCAAACAATGATTTTCAGTGTGTATTAGCTTTTCCTTTCTGCTTTAGCAGAAATGTGAAGTAAGCCAGTAAAAGACAGCTGTCCTTAATTCATGCATCCCCTAAGATATCAGTACAAAAAAAATAAACCAAACCACTTTGAGAGGGCAAACTAAATACACAAATGTCCTCCTATTGTCTGTCATGCATTGTACCCCCACCTGATTCCACTATTACCACCAGGGGGTTAAAGCTGGGTATTTGGAAGTGGGCAATGTTAGTTTAGTCCCGCTTGTGGGACTAATCACCTAATGAGGGCATTAGCTGAGTGTTAGGGTCATAGTGATTTGTATTAGCGTGTGTGCGTGTGTGTGTGTGTGTGTGTGTGTGTGTGTGTGTGTTTGGTGCAGGTGGTATCCCTTGACATAGAGAGACCCCAGGGAGATATTGAGGGAACCAGAGCAGGCTCGGGGGCCTAAGCTGTGCCCAGTCAAAAACTGCTTGGACGGTGATGGATACCTTGCCCCAGGGAGAATGGCCACAAGAGCACTTAACCGTAACCAGGCACAGACAAACACAGACATGCACAAATGCTCCACAGACAGAGCAGGATCCCAGACACAGAGCAGACACAGCGCACAGCGAGGTGGAAATGAGATGTTTAGCTTGATGATGCGTGACATCTGTAATGCATTCTAATTCTCCCCATCGGAGCACTAGTCTTTAAGAATGATTGATGATGTTGTTTCATCGTCTCAGTAAACACAGCTTAATAAATGAAGACCATGTTTGATCATCCTTGAATGGAAACACCACTTCAATGACTCAAACTGAATTCAGCATTGTCCTAAAACTATAATATAGCATCATGTAAATTTCACGTTTTTCATTTCCAGGAATGCCGTAACCCCCCTTTTCTTGCAGTTTGTGTTTGTGCAACATCATTTTATCTCATGTTTTATTAATTCTGTCCAAGGAACACTGAATATCATAACCTAGTGTATGTGCTTCTGTGATTGATGTCAATGTGTGTGTCTACTTCTCTGTGATAAGTGTCATTGTGTGCCTTTGTGACCGGGTGCTTGACAGTAAAACTGCTTGTTTGACTGTTCAGTAAACGCTGCAGAGGGTAGTAATTTCACAATCATCACATCATGCTTTGCAGACAGCATTATTACAGATGTGGTGTGGCCAACTCTGCTATTATCATTACTTAACCCCAGTGCAGTTGCCCTAAACATAAGCCTACCATTAACATTAAATGTTAATCACCCATGCAACCAGCCAACTTGCTGTCTAGGCTGGATACAGTATCGTATTCCAATGAATTCTGCATATATTGGACAGCTACCGTGTAATTGGCTAATACATTTCAAATCAGCCCTCAGGTAGATACTGGATGATGTTTAGGGAAAGGAAAGCATACAGACTGCATAGAGCTGACACACTGCATGTTTGTGTGTGCCAGTGAGTGTGTCTTTGCACGAGTCCTTTGTTGAAAACATTTGCATTTTGGGTTCTCGAAGCAGCTTGTGTATTCACAGCAGGCAGGCTTCTTAGCACAACTTCAGCTACACTTTTGTATGCTAAATTCATCACATACTGTATACAACTCACCTCTCTGAATTTCCTCTACGGTATTGCACAATGCTTTATCCATACAGTATATTCTCAAAGTATTGATGGATACAGTAGGCACTATGCACTGCAGTGCGGTAGCAGTGTGTCAATACCCCAAGACATGGGTTGACATACACACTAGTAGAGTGAGCTACTGTAATCCTCTGGGGAGGAGGGCATTGAATACATAGCACCACAGACCTAGCAGTCAGTGACATCAGAGGGTCTTGTGAGGTTCCTCCACAAGGGACCATCACCTCATGGGACCTAGAAGATTACAGTTGGTGTGTATTAGCTAGGGTAGAGCTGTATTTTCCCCATATGCTGTGTTTGGTAGAGGTTTTGGTCACCAGATGATCAAGTCAGTTTTGTGCAAAAATCACAATGGCTTAGAGGAGGATCTGTTTTGGCTTGAATATATGTAGAGCAATTTCTAATGTATCTGTCATATACACCTGTTATTAGCAGGTAGCATATTGGGAGCAGCAACTGAACTTTTAATTTTTCATATCTTGAATATATTTTCTATTCATGTACTTATTAGGAAGGACAACAAGGTAGCTAGGCACCTTTTAAAGCATATCATTTAATATGGTTTCATCAGAGCTCCCTAATACAGTGTTTATAAAGGCAATGATCTGCCTTTGTTGTTGAAAGCTTAAGAGACTGCTTATATGGTGCTGACAACCTTTAAATCTACATAAAGTAACCATAACTAAACCAATTCTCTTAAACCACAATTCTGTGACCGCCATAATAGTGTGGTCTATAGCATATTACAAAATAAGGTCTTCTATGTTCTAATAAACAATAATTGGATGTTACTGCAGGTAAAGTTCTGGAGTCCTCAGTATTGGCTATCCTAAGCATGACTTATGACAAATATTACATGAAACCAACAATGGCTGAATTACAAACCTCAGCCAGCCATCTCTTGGCTATAGCTTCATATATATTAGATTTTACTAGACTACTTTACTAGCACAACATAGAAACTTCTGCCATATCGGTTGCAATCATTTTCTGGGGCAGAGCCATTACTCAAAGAAAAAAAGTTTAAAAAAAAAGTTTGAATAGTGTAAAAATATTGAGTGGCAGTTGTCGGGTCCTGTTGAAGAATTAGTTTTACAACAGCTGTGGCGATATAATTTACTTTAGACTTATCAGCCTGACAAATGAGACAAAGACAATATTAATGCCCTGGCTAAACGCAAAGGGAAGGTGTACCCATAGAATGCCATGAAAGGAGCAGTTTTGTATGTAGTGTACAAAACTGACACTGTTTAAAAAATCAGCACTTGCCAGCCACTGGGACATTCTCCGCTACAAGGTTTACAGACTAACAAATTAAAGGAATAGAGAATGACAATGTGACTACACATGCTTGCCTTTAGTGTCAGTTTCTTGGCCCAAAGCCCAAAATGAAGAAACCAAGGAAAATGCATGACATGAAAGTTCAGGTTTCGTCGAACAGTGGGTAGCTTATTAAATCCTCTTTGATCCTGCTGTCTTTGATATCTGTGCTCTCATAAAGAATTCACTTTCAGTAGTAAATATAGGTAGTTCAGAGAGACATCATGACACACACCCCTCATTCCCTTACAGTCTCTTTAAATTATACAAAACAACCTGGGAAAATATGCAGGTCATATTAAAAGAAAAAAATGTGCAGAAAGGGAGTGCAGAGTGGGAATATTCAGTTCCTTGACTTAGTTATGTTTGGGATTTAGGAGGATTTGCAGGTTAGAGGCAAACTAAGAATAAGTTCAGAACAAGTTCCCTTGAGCGTTTGCGAATGCTTTCATTTGGACAGCTAACATGTCATGATAAAATCGTGTTGTGTCAATTTGCACGTGTTAAAAAAAACTAACGGTTCATCACTAGGTCTTAATGTTCTGCTTAAAACGTTCATTTTCAGGATAGCAGGCCAAATAGAAAGGCAAACGCAGTGAAACTACTTCATTTCGTTTCATATTCTTGCCATCCTGTCTGTCTTTACTTCAAGACCAGTTAAAATTTGAGTCTAACTGGGGGGAACATTTGTAATTACGAAACAAGAAGTTGATATCATGCCTATAAAAGTTTGTTGGTCAATCAAACGTTAGAAACTGCATGTGTGTACTTGTATATTTGTCTGTGTGTGTGTGTGTGTTCTTGTGTGGCTGAGTTGACAAATGTGGCTGGGTAAGCAGGGATGAAAAGCCCTCTGCCCATGACCTTTTACCCCAGTTGCCATGGCACCTCTCTGTTTGTAATTGTCCCAGTTTCTGTGTTGAAAATAATGACCAGCATCTATCAGAGGCCTGCCATCCCTTCCTGTCCTGTCCCAGGCTATACCCTGACCTGGCAATGCCACCCCGCTGAGCCCACCTTGCCCGGAGGCCAGGCCTGTTTGTTTGCCTTGCCCAAAGTATGACACAGTGCCGCGGAGACGGAAAGGTCGTGGCTGCCCCTGACCTGACCTCTCACCCCTCCTTCTGCTTAATGCCAGGGCACTGGGGGTGTGATGGCTAGATAACACACATTTACTCCCAGTTAGATAAATGAGCATGCACACACATATTGTAGCACATAGAATCGCACACACACGAAAAGAAACCACATTATCCCACACAAGTCGAGCAAACTTTAAGGTGTGATCTTTCTTAGTCTGAGTTTCTCGCTCTACCACATTTTTCAGCTCTTTGATGGATATAGGTGTTGTAGTCAACATTTGTTGTTTTTTGTCAGGAAAACCAACAACAAACAAGGTTTCCACAACAAAGAGATAGGTCTTTCAAAGCGATAACTCTACTTGATGTCTAAGTGAAAGTTTACTTAATTGGAGCTGTAATCTGCCATGTAAGTGAAGCCAGAAAGATTCAGCCCCCGCGTCCTCATTAAAAAAGTACAAACCTACTTTTGAACAGTAAGTTGGAGGATTGATGAGGAAGCTAACGCCCGTTGTGATATCCATTTCTTTCATTGTTCTCTGCTGGCTCAATACGGCAGGAATTTTCATGGTGCATTCCAATTACCTTGGTGCAGATCAAGAAAGGTGCCAGATTAACTAGAGAAACCTTGCTAACACAAAGAGAATTCCTAACTTAACAAGATGTCATTTCTCATTGATAAGCCCTGTCAGAATTTCTGTGGCTTCCCTTTCTGAATAATTAGGAGGTTTGGATTTGAATACATATACAGAGACTTCAGGAATCGTTAGATACAGTGTGCAATGCTCTGTTTAATATTTCACAAATTTCCTTTTTCCGTCAAGCCCATGAATATTTGTAATGGGTTCTTTCAACTTCCTTTTTTAAGCTCTTGCTCAAAAACATGTGAAGTAGAGAAAGTTTAAGTATATCCAGATTTGATATAATGTACAATATGTTGCAACTGGTAGACCCCTTCTTGACATGCAAGTTAATAATTAAGCACAGTTCGTATGTTGCTTTGCAGTTACTTTAATGGTGCGTCAACACTTTTCTTTTTATTGGAATTTTTTATGTTAATATTACAGCGCACAGTTAAGATTTTGTTCAGGAAGTTTCACCAAGCCCTTAGATTCTGCACACTGCAGTTCCTCTCTGATCCAGATTTATGGTTGTCCCTGCTCTTGGTAATCATTGTGCTATATTTATTGTCCTTTGTGGCCACTAGTCTTTCTTAAGTGAGTTTAGACCTCTAATGGGCATCAGGAGACCATAGAGGCAAAGATCCACTTTATTGGGGCCACTTACTTTCATGTCGCTCACCATAGAATCGTCTGCACGGAAGATTTGGCCGCACACAGTGCCTCTGCTTTGAGTGTCTCATTTTTGTGGAGCTCTTGGGGAATTTTAAGTGTCATCATTTAGGCTTCAGCAGCCTAAGTCGAAATGAGGAGGGCCAATATGATAATGACCATCACCCTTCCCTGTATGCTAAATGACATTACATCTTTTCCCCTCAATTTGAGATTTAAAATAGATTAGTTTCCCCACGAATAATGTCTGTTAGTAATGGAAACTCTTCAGAGGCTGGGCTGAAAATACACATTCACACATAGGCCCACACACACATACATCATGTTATTATCACACTCCAGGGGAAGTCTTATTAATCTTCAGAGTTTTTTTTGCCCTTCTTCCTCATTTGGAGGCAGCTCATGAACAATTCAGCTTCTGCCTGCTAATGGTGTTTCACAAGGCTCTGTGGGATATCTTTTATACATCAATAAGGGCAATTATCAGCTTAACTGAGAAAGCAGTGTCGCCAGCTCAGCCATGCCCTTCTCCTCTGTGCTCTACACCAGTATACTGTCTTGACATGCTTTAGTAAGGCAATGCACCAACACTGCCTGAATTAAGGGTTTAGTTTACTTTTGGGCCTGCCCATTATAAGCACAATGGATATCTTGGTTTGACACTTGCCCACGGGTAAAAAGTGTAACACCTAGCAGCAAATTTAACCAAATACCTTTAACATTACACGCCATCATTTAGAGAATTTTCACAGTTTAGCTTTGAGCAAATATATTTTTGATTTGATAGTAGCCTGTAATCCATTTTAGACTTTAGGCTATTCATTAACCAGATATATGTTCTTTAAAAATGTATTTTAGGTTTTATTTCCTTGTTTATTTATTATTTATTTTTTAATGATTCACTTTATGTTGCTACTCTCTTTAATAACAATCTAAATCACTTGGCACAAGAGGGCACTACAGCCACGCATACCCCCTGGGGATAACTCCCCACCCCAACCCAACTGTCCTGCCTCTGTGCCGTTTCATTGTTCTGAAGGGATTGGTGTGGGGGAGTGGGCAGCCATGCACAGCTGGCAGCATTAGCGGCTTAACCCTTGATGCTAATGCTAATATAGGATTGGGCATGGAGCAGGCGTTGTGAGCCATATGACCGCTGGCGGGCAGGAGTTGAGAAGTGCGAGGAGTTGCTTGTGGTGAGCTGATCCATGCATGGATTAGTGGGCAACATGGCAGAGGTAGTACACTGGAGAATGCCACCACTTGGGTCCAGCTCCCACTGCGCTAATTAGATCAAGTCTAGGAGATGTCATGTGTTTGGGATTTAAGACAGTTAACACAGAAGAACTCTGTCAGGGTGGTCAGTGTTATTTTCATGTAATATCCATCAAGTGATTGAGCTTAGGAATCGTGATACTGTATTTTTCTAAAGGAGTCATCCACTTCTTTCTCCTCTTTACTTAGTCTCTCCAAATTAAGTCTGTGCTAAATAATCCTCAAGCTCTTTTTCTTTCAAGCTCTCCAGCAGAATCTCCCAGTCAAATTGAAGCAGTGCCCTGTGGCCTCTCTGCACTCCCATGCCCCAGTGCTCATATCAATGCCACCATCTCTTCCAGTGCCAACCGTTGCTTCATCCTTCTGTTCTACCGTTCAGTCTCACTCATTGGCTACCGAACTGTCCTCATCTGGTGAGACACCAGCAGCTGGCAGGACAGACCTGAGGTAGTACAGTGGTTGTGGAGCTCAGTTGCCCTCAGAGGCCCACAAGCCTTTGTGCTCAGTTCCCACAGCAGCTCCAACCTCTGTTTATGAACAAGAGGGATCAGACCACGGCTTATATTTATAACCACACCACCATGACCGCCGCCGCACCATCACAGTAATCACCACTGTGCATTGAGCCTGAGTGGAGCAGACACTTGGCCCGCTCCAGATGGGCACCGGCCAGCTTGGCCCCTTAGCCCGGCAGCTCTGAACTGAAATCATAGATGGGCTTTGCCCCTGCCAGCTCTGAACTGGCAAACCAGTTGTTGTGATCTAGGGGAGGAAAAAAAAAACAGGGAACATGATGATAATGTTTCAGCTTAATCATTTGAAAGGTCAGTTTTGCTTTGTTCCCTGTAGCGCTTTGTACAGTGATTTGTGAGTGCAAGGTCTCAAATTGCTGGACTAATGTTCTCATGGAGAGTGTCTGTGTCATACATTTTGGCAGACTGTATGATTTTGTTTTAGACTGATGAATTTAAATGACTGCCAGAAATGCTATTTATATTTCCAAACCAGAAAGCTTAAAAGGCTTAGTGCTAGTCAGCTGTTTTTATTTTTATCTCTTTCTATGTAGAACTACTGATCTCTTTCTTTGTCAGCTAATTCTGGTTTTCCTTCTCTTTCCAAAATCTCTTTTCCAAGCCTTGTTTCAGTCAAACAATTTGTCTCCAGACATGGATATTTTACAAGGTCTTGGAAGAACTTTTTTTCTTTTTCATATGCGCAGATTTCTTTTCCTGTCTTGACCCCTGGAAAGATGCAGTTGTGGTGGCTAAAAGTGGGGGAAAAGTGAGGACCAGTCTAACCTCAAAGCTCACCACAACAACCTGACAATGCTACATTTCCTCACTGTTAGTGATCTAGGAGACTCATCTAGCCAAAGCACATGAGCAAACAGATCTCTTAAACCATCTCTCTGCATGTCGAGGTCAACTTCAGTGGTCCCGAGGTGCCGGAAAGTACACTTCACTGTGCCAGTTTAAACTTAGCCCACACTGACATACCCATTTGAGGTTTTAGGTTGCGTTTCAATGGTTTTCTGTGGATGCCTTAAAAAACGCCCATGGGGAGAATTAGTGGGAACTTTGGCAGTACAGTGGAGCCACAAGTAGGTGAAAGGCAAACAGAGCTAGCAGATTGGCCATGTTAGTGAAATGGCTGTAGAGCACTAGCCATTAGCTCATTAGCAGAGCCCAGCTCCGCAGAAGGCTACATGCTGGGTTTGGCTGATGTGCATAAATGTCGAGGAGATGATAGCTATTCTGCCGTCCAGACCATGGGAACGAGGAATAGTGGCATACTGAAAGAGTAATGGAAATTATTTCAGTTCTTCTTGACTCTAAGAGTTCATAATGATGTCATTTTATGGGCTCATTGTTTCAATTATACTTGGGTTTTGAAGTCAACAGTGATCTCAACAATATTATCAATACTTAACCTTCCATTTTCTCAGAACTGGCATTTGTTCTCTTGAACCAGAGTGCAAACACATTTTAAATCACAGACACAAGGCCTGAAAACTAAACCTGTTAAGGATTAGATTGAAGGCCGCAGCATAAACAGTAAATCCCCTGGGATTGACTGGCATCAGCCACACTGTATTGCTGACTTTCTGGATCTTTTGTAGACACCGTTCACATTGACCATTGTCCATCTGACAGGTGGTGTCTGTTTAGCTCTACTGAGAATACAGTTGGCATTTTGCAACTTTTGATTGAAGATTTCATTGAACATTGGATTCTGAAAAAGGTACAGTGTCTGTTTAAGCAAGACTTTTACCCAAAGTTAAACAGTTTTGTTTATATCAGTAGGAAGTGCAAATATCTGGAAAACTGAATGTGAGTGGGGAGCTAATAAAATGTGATTGTGTATGTGCAAGCACATGTTTGCAAACAATCCCCTCAGCCTGTAGTCTGTAGATTTGCCTCATCACTGCCTGTCTGGGAATGACAAAGGCATGTCCATGAATGCAGGCCAAGGACCAGTTGTCTTGTCATCTGTCTCCTGTGTGCGTGTGTGCGTGCATGTGTGCGTGTGTGTCTGTTCGTGTCTGTGTGTACAAGGGTTGCAACACTTGTAGTGTCAACTCTTAGATATGTGTGTGTGTGTGTGTCTGTGTGTTTGAGTGGAGGAGAATGAGATCAGGTTACGCTAGGGATAATCCTCCCAAAGCCGTTTTGTTCAGGCCTAAATCACTGGATATTACCCTACCCATAAGTGATTTTAATTGGTTGTCTCATATAACACACACTCCCGCCTAACGCTAATGCTGCCCTGTAATTGGCTGAAAGCTGCTTCTGCCTGTTAAGTTCATGGGACAATAATGGTTTAGGTGACAAAGTTACTGGATATTGGAAGTGATCAAAGGATCAGACTTTTAACCATCTCTCATTCATTGTCTGGCTTTCATGCTGTTTTGGGCCTATGAGCCTCCTAGTGTTTGTGTGTGAGGTGTGGGTGGGTGTATGCTGGCAGACACACACGCTCACGTGTATGTGGATTTTTACAGACATCTATGGTGTGAATCTAAGCATGTTTGTGAAGACCTTGTTTCCATTGTCTGATTAACTGCTGTCTCGCCTGGACTGCAGATAGCACATATTGTCCTCTTGCCTCCCTCCTCCCTTAATTGAAGACTTGGCACTCCAGATGATTCCAGATCTCTCAGTTACCATAGTGATCACGGTGGCTTTGATAACCACAGATGACTATAATGCTGCCTCCTGCAGATTTCATTGACCACAGTTTGGCTGGCCATCTGGGGTTCGAGTTGGCTGGCCAGAGGGACTTTGGTGCATGCTGGTTGGCCGCTGGCAAGTTCAACCTGCCACTTGGCTTGTCCATTATCATCTTTTAGCAGGAGGATTCCAACACAGTCTCATATAATTTTCTAATTTTAAGGACAAACTCTGAAACATATGTTGTGGACACAAATAATATGAAGATTACATGCCTTTAATCATAAAATGATTATGATGCAATGACCCAAAATGATAATGATACAATAACTCGAAAAGATAATAATACAATAACCCAAAATGCTCAACTCTTTCCTGTCTAAGAAGTTAGAGTTAGGTTTTGTTAATGGAGTAAAACAGGTTGGTAACAGCTTAGAAGTTTCTGTTGGTAGTCTAAAAGATTATGTGTCAAACCCTCAGTGGTCTGTTTACTTTCTTACTGTCATCTGATTCAGAGACATCTTGTATCATACATCAAGTAATTTCTACCATAAGCACTTCACTGTCTTTTTTAGGGTTTGGTTCCAAAGCAAGGGTGATTCTCAATTGGTAGGAAATTTGAATGGGAGTTTTGGGGCCAAGTGTCGACCCATACTTTTGTTTCTTGGGTGCAAACCAAATAATCCTTTTGCGGTTGCATTGTCTGTCTCTGCCATGTTTATGCTTTGAGTTAATTTTTTCTCCCACTGAAAATAAAGAAAAATGTCCATTAATGTGGGATTTTGAATGGTAGCGTAGTTAAACTCAAAACATGCTATACAATATGTATTCCCAGCAGTTCTTTATGCCGAGACTCATGTGAGTTCATTACTTCCTGTCTCTTCCCCAAGGCTCTACCTCTTGCCCTCCCACCGAACCCCTGTTCCCATTGTCATCTGTGGCATACAAGGCTAAAAGAATCCATTTCTCTCTAATCCCCTTTAAGAGTGGTGCACAATTTATTTTTGCAATGCCATTTGTCCCAGACAATATGCACTAACAGGCTAAAGTCTGTGTTACTCACTTGCCCCTCCCACACACAAAACCTCCACTATTATCGCACAGGTGCATGTGTGCATGCCCTGACCTTGGGAGCAATGCAGAGCTTGTCTTTATGAGGCCTTGAGACATGGCATTTGTGGCATTTAACCCCCTCATCACTCCATGACCCCCATTCACCCCCTCCCTCTGCTTTGTACTGTCATTCTCTTTCCACCCTCCTTCCTCCCTGCCCCTCTCCCTCACATTCTACTCTTCCTGCATATTCATCCTCTTCCACCTACCTTGCTTCCTTGTTAAATCTCCTTCTGTCACTGACTTCAGCCCTTTAACCTGGCAGGTAAACAGCCATGGTCCAGGTGTGTGTGTTTGTGTGTGCGTGTGTGCATGTGTGTGTTTGTTGGGGGTAACCAGACAGTCACAGAATGTACCCCCTCCTCCCATACACTGGGCTAGCCGGGAGAGGGTAGAGAGATCTTGACAAGGTCACTGAGCTTTGTAGCTCATAATTACCCAGCCTGGGTCTACAGTAGATATGTCAAAGCAGCTGGACCATGCAGGATTCACACTATATAGAAAGAGATGAATCTGTAGGCCAAGTTGTTCATATGGATCTTTAGTTTCTTAGATTTTAGCCTATTCTTTACAGTGCTGCTTTTTTCACCCTTGCATACAGTAGAAAAGTCGCTTTGTTAACCATGAACGCCCACAGTGCATATTAAATCAAATCAGATGGGTTCGCTTGTGTGTGGAGTTGCAAGTACTCCGAATTAAATGACAGAATATTCCATTTGTCATATATCTCCAGAGTGGCGTGTATGGGACATTTTTAAGTACCTTCCAAAACCCATTCAGGAACAAATTCTGAAATAGCAGGACTTTGGTTATGTTTCGGCACAAAAAACACTGGGGTTAGGGAAAGATCATGGTTTGGGTTAAAATAGCTTTTTTATGGTCCTGGAACCTTTTTCATCATCCTTAAAGTAATAGCTACATGATTAAGGTTGGGGAACAATCGTGGTCACAGTATAAAGAAACCAACATTGACTTCTGGTTGGGAACAAGAAATGAAAAGCAGTTTCCCATGTTACACTTTTCTTGACCTGTCCAACTTAATGCTACCTTCTCCTTTGCTCTCAATGTGTACGTAACAGCTGCTGCTAGAGGTTTTGAATGCAAACACGTCTCATTTTGAGCAGTTACTGAAACAACTGATATTATCGATCAACTGCAAGGCACGGTCAGGTTGGGAGGAAGGAAAAAGGCGAAGAGCGCGCCGGCCTCAGCGGCTGACTCTTTTAAAGTGCGCGCTGGCCAATCCGCAACCGCCACCTGCAACACAAAAGTAGACACCCACATCCACACCCATGCAGGCACACACACACACACACACACACACACACACACACAAACAAACAACAGGAATGGCAGCCTTCACCTCCTAAGCAGAGATGATGCTGCATCCTATATATAAATACACACACATACATAAAACACATACCCTCCTGATCAAAATTTTAAGACCAGTTGAAAAATTGCAAGAATTTACATTTTGCACTGTTGGATCTTAAGAAGGTTCTAAGTAGTTCTTCAAAATGCAAAAGAAGAAATGGGAGTGAGACAAGAAAAAATTTTGAGTAAGCAATTTATTGCAAACAACCATTAAACTGAAATAGGCTGTTCATCAGCTGGTCAAAAGTTTAAGACCACAGCCTTTAAAAGCCCAAATCTTTGCAAAAATGTGGATTCAGTGTCATTTTCTGTCAGGTATCCACACTGTCATGAGCTCCTGATGGCAAAGGCAAAAAAGCTTTCTCTCTTTGAACGTGGTCGGATTGTTGAGTTGCATCACCAAGGCCTCTCGCAGCGTGCCATTGCTGCTGAGGTTGGACGCAGTAAGACAGTCATTTTAAACTTCTTAAAAGATCCTGAGGGTTATGGGAAAAAAAGTCAAGTGGTAGACCCAAAAAAATTTCACCGGCCCTGAGCCGGAGGATCCGAATGGCTGTCCGTCAAGACACGGGATGATCCTCGGCCCAAATTAAGCTTGTCACTGGTGCCAACTGCAGTCCGATAACCATTAGACGGCATCTGCGAGAGAAAGGTTTTAAGAACAAAAAACGTCTTCAAAGACCTCGTCTCCTTCAATGGCACAAAATTGCCCGTTTGGAGTTTGCACGAGAGCACCAAACATGGGACATTGAAAGGTGGAAGAAAGTTTTATTCTCTGATGAGAAAAAATTTAACCTTGACGGTCCTGATGGCTTCCAACGTTACTGGCATGACAAGGAGATCCCACCTGAGATGTTTTCTACACGGCACAGTGGAGGGGGCGCCATCATGATCTGGGGGGCTTTTTGCTTCAATGGAACAATGGAGCTTCAGGTTGTGCAGAGGCGTCAAACGGCAGCTGGCTATGTGGAGATGTTGCAGGGGGCATCCCTCATGGCTGAAGGCTATCGTCTGTGTGGTAATGACTGGGTTTTTCAACAGGACAACGCTGCAGTTCACAATGCCCGCCTGACAAAGGACTTCTTCCAGAGAAATAACATCACTCTTTTGAACCATCCTGCGTGTTCCCCTGATCTAAATCCAATTGAGAACATTTGGGGTTGGATGGCAAGGGAAGTTTACAAAAATGGATACCAGTTCCAGACAGTGGATGCCCTCCGTGAAGCCATCTTCACCACTTGGAGCAACATTCCCACTAGCCTCCTGGAAACACCAGCATCAAGCATGCCGAAACGAATTTTTGAGGTGATTAACAAGAATGGCGCAGCTACTCATTACTGAGTCCTTTTTTGAAAATTTTATTTCTATTTTAGGGTTTTTTGGGGTTTTTTTTGAGATGTGGTCTTAAACTTTTGATCAGCTGATGAACAGCCTATTTCAGTTTAATGGTTGTTTGCAATAAATTGCTCACTCAAGATTTTTTCTTGTCTCACTCCCATTTCTTCTTTTTGCATTTTGAAGCACTACTTAGAACCTTCTTAAGCTCCAACAGTGCAAAATGTAAATTCTTGCAATTTTTCAACTGGTCTTAAAATTTCCAATATCCAGGGTATTACGTTTATCACTCAGAGTCAGGACAGTCAGTTATCTTGGTAGGACTGTCTTTTAGCCTGCAGTGGTAGCACCTGGGTCAGGCACAGGTTCATGGAAACAAGGGGTGTTTAAAAGGGAAAAAGGTTCACCCTGTGGGGAACATGAATTTGTCCTACATAATTTCATGAGAATCTCCCTTTTTGATTTGTGCGTTTATTGTTTGTAAGTAAAAATTCTGATCTAGCATTTGCTTGACCTGCCTAAATAGTGCTAGGGTAGATAAATGGTCAGTAGATCACCCATGTCATTTGATTCATCCTCTTGGGAATATAGCCAAAGTGTATTTAATGCCTATTTGTGTACTGTGGTAATTATTGAGATATCTTAAAGTAATTGAAAAGTTATTATAATAATTTCATCTCTTCAATATTTAAATGTTTAGGTGATCAAACAATGATTGATATAACATCACATTAAATTAACATTTATTTTATGGCATTGGTTAGTTGTCACTGTTCCAAAATTAAGATATCATTTTGATGCTGATGATGTAAAAAGCTAATAATCCGCTTTAATTCAGTGAGTTCAGTCAAAAGTATCTTCTCACTGGCAGTAGTAAAAACTGTAAAAGGTAATTATGCAAAATGTGTTTTTGCTTTGGCTCACTCACTTTCCACTGCTACAAACACTCATATGCTTTGATGCAGGTGTTTCTTGGGGGAAAAGTTGAAATTTAATTCATTCAGAGGTGGTATTTCTCACTCTGGTAAAGGTTAATGTCTCCATAGCTGCACCTGCTGTTGGTGGTGTTATCAGAGATGAGTATGTGATTGTTGCACACACCTTCACTCTGCTGCTGTCCTCTGTGGATTCCCAGTAAAACAGCCCTCACTCACCCGATGATTAACAAGATTTAAGATGGAGGAAGCCACATGGGGCCTCATTACCATCGTAAATACTTATCCCACTGTTCCATTTTCTTCCCCCAATTTTCCATTTTTCCAAGGCATGGTGAGAAGAGGAGAGGGTTAGAAAAATACACAAGACAATGTAAGAGGAGGGGAGTTTATGGTGTGTGGGAATGCAGACCCACCCATCTCCTCCTCTTTCCTCTAAGGTTTATTCCCAAGATGTGGTCTTTCTCTCCTCTACAGGTTCCTCTGTGGGCCCTACAATGGCCCCTTGGCCCACTCCTTCCCAACTTTCTTTCCCTGGGCTCAGTCTTAGTTTTTTTTTTTTTTTTTTTGCAGCAACTACAATTACAGTCATCATGCACAGACACAACCACTAATGAGGAGCCATGAAGGCAGCAGAGGAGGCTGCATAGAAGAAGGAAGAGTAGAAGAAGTGCGTGAGGGAGAGAGTGATTGCAAGACCCAGAGCGAATCATAAAACCCTATTGAATCAGAGGCAAACAGTGAAGTCTAATTTAATAGTTTACTAGTCTTCCAGTTTTATACCACATTTCATTTTATTTAAGCTCTGGCAAGCTCAAGGAGCGAAAAAGTTTCATGAGACAACAACCTTTTAAAACTATCTTACTGTCAAATGTTGTTTGAATGAGGACAGGAAACACTGCTTTTACCCTCTGCTTTTGCAGACTTCTGATTTTATGTCACAGTCCTGTAACTGTAACAGCACAAAAGGGAACAGCTTGCGCAAGCCGACATGAAAAAGTCTACGAACAGATGGGTGAAACAATAGAACTTTAACGACATGTGATACATAGTCTCCTGACTTCTTCTGTGATTTCACAAGATGCCAGTTCTCCATTTTTCAAAGGGAATACTCAAAATGGTTATATCAGGATGAATCAAGACAAAGCTACGACACGACTCCTGTATCCACTGTGCCACTTTATAGACATACCTGATGTTTTGATCTCCACTTGTATCTATGTCTTAAAAAAGAAAAAAAGATTAAAAAAATATGGGATATGTTTCATTTTAGTGTTGCTGATAGATTCGACAGACACCCCTCATTAGACCATTTCTTTGAGTTGTGGGTCACACGGGAGTCAAAATACGACAGATGGATGGTTCTTTTCTTTTTTTGGCGATCTCCCCATTGGAAAATGTTTTTTTTTATTCCATAAGTAATATTTTTTATATACACAGTGATGTTGTAGGTCACCTCGTGAGATTTCTCCAAGAAATAATATCAAGTGACAGTACAAATATAAAATGACACTTACCTGGAACATCATATTTCTTGTTACTCTTTCTTAATGATGCACTTTACAAGGCTATAGCCCAGGCTTGTATGTGTGTGGATTTATGTGAGACACCAATACAGTCATAACTATAAGCTTCAAAGGACCCTCAACTACTGTCCTGTCAGCCAAGAGAGAAGTAAAGATATACTTGCACACCACATTTAAAACAAGGTTCAGTGTGCATTTATTTATAATACATTGGCAGTCCACATACTCAGTATCGTGTCACATTATAGTAAAACAACCTGCCTCTTAGACATCTGTCGAATCTTTTTGTCACCATTTTCACCCCAATGTACGCTTAGTGAAAAGTGTGATAAGCCATAAAGTAGATGCTCTCCATCACTGGTACCAGTGAAGCAATGCAAGCATTTCATCTCTTTGGGGGATAGAAAGCCTAAGGCTGCATCCTGTTTTGGCAGATGTAAAGATAGAAGTGCCTCTTCTCCGTTCCTCTGGCACTTTGCCTTCTGGGGGAAGAAGCTAGGGGACAGGTGGGGACCGACTGGCCCATGCCAGCTGACCTGTCAGCTTTAGACCCTGTGTGTTTGAATAAAAGGAAGGAGGTGAAGGTGGGGGGGCGTTAGGCGTGAGGGGATGATGGGCCTTGGTAGGGTATGCGTACAGCTTCTGTTTTGTGTGTGTGTGTGTGGGAGAGAGAAAGGGAGAGGGAAAAGAGATGGAGGAACAGAGGATGACAAGAGAGGGAGACAGAACAGGATGGTACTGCTGATGGAGATGGGATGTGACAGTTCTCCCTGGGATTGTGTGATTAATTGGGATCAGGTCACCTCTTCAATGTCTGGACAGTAATGCTATGCAGTCTCATATGGCTATTTACATACAGTGGGCTCCCTGGGCTCCACACACACAGACACACACATGCACACACGCTGGGGAAACAAAACCCACACACACACACATACACTGCTCTATGTGGAATACTGTCATTATTTTTAGCTCAGATACTAGTCCAAGTTGTTGTAGTAGCAGCAG
The DNA here is from genome assembly GCA_008933995.1 of Datnioides undecimradiatus. Lineage (NCBI taxonomy): Eukaryota > Metazoa > Chordata > Actinopteri > Lobotiformes > Datnioididae > Datnioides > Datnioides undecimradiatus. Next base: position 2,544,951 of record WARS01000060.1, read on the forward strand.
TGGAGCTTGTTGGTTTCCATGTTGTATTCAGATACAACTTTTTTTCCCTTGTTTTTCTTTTTCATATTTTCCTTGTGCTGGAACAAATATATGTACTTGACAAGAGCTCCTACTAAGAAAGTGGTTGTCGGTGCTGAAGTTCCTGTGTTACCTTTTGCAAACTCTGTCTCAAAGCACCAGCCCCTCTTTCAGAAGAGGGGATAAGATAGCATCCCGATGGAAAGCGCAGATACTAAGAAGACACATGGCACTGAATAATTTATGGCCCAGCAAAATAGAGACAGCCACTTGAAGTCCTGAGTAAGTAGGAGATATAGACAGTGGTGACATATCAAGCCACAATAAAGACACAGGGAACAGTAGAGAAGGCAGGGGGAAAACGTTCTGTGAATTTCCTGAGTTAAGAGTTTGTTTTGGTTTCCCTGCACTAGCTGCCTCTCTGTTTGAAAGTTGTGTTGCTCTGCCTTGTTTACCAAGTCCTCTTGCTGCTCGCTCTGTCACACTGGGGATAGTACCCAGGTGAGCGCTGCTACACACAAGGAAGAGAGAAGCCAGTGGCCCTTTGATTCCGGGCCGCTGGTTCCCTCAGATTAGCTATTCTCTCTATACCAAGACGAATCCACTGGCAGAGCAGCCAGTGTAACGGAGGGAGGCACTTCCATCCCAATCGGGTGGCAGAGGCTTGGTGGCTTGCTGACTGGCTGGTTGACGGGCTGCCAGGTTGGGTGCTGGCTGCTCACAGGCTAGGTGGGTAAGACATTTAAGACTTGGCCCCTGTTGGGCACAGAGACAGACACCCCAGACGGCCGTCGGAGCTTCCAGGCCCCTCCAGTCTCTCCCCATTACACCTCAGCAGCACTGATGATGGCAGGTCGCGGCGGAGAAGCTGTCCTCATGCCGCCCGTCACATCCCTGCCACTTTCATCTTCTTGCTCACTTCAAAAGTGACATCTGTCATCGCTAAGAAGCTCGGAAGCGCCATGTTCTTGCGATGTGCTGCTTTGATGGTGATTTGGCCCCAGGCATTTGTCATACATAACTTAGGTGAAGAACAATGTGATATCAGACTTGGATTTTAAAGGAGAAAAAGAGTCTAAGTACACTACAGGCGGGTAAAATCAAAATCGCTCTAACCACTGGAGGGAGTGAATCAAAGTGCAGCATGAGCTGGTAGAAGTATCGTTGCTCGTATCACAGTCTTGTCAGTTTTCTTCTTGTTCGCCTCGTTACTGTGTCCCCCATCTACAGATTGAAGCAGCTGCCATTGGCAACCGATCAGCCTTGTGGTGTAACTATGTGACATTTGGAGAACTTTCAGATTATATGCTTTTGCTCTTTACCCACAGCGTGCGGCACTCGTAGCACACGACTGCAGCCCGCCTTAGTGTTATCAACAACAACACAGCTTGTCACCAGGGTTCATGAGGGACAGACTGCAGTCAGACACACAAGTTTTGTAATTTCCTGGGCTACGCAAGTAAGTGTGTGTTAGGATGCTTGTGGAATATGGATTGCAGCATGTGTTTGTGTGTGAGACAGGAATGGTGGGTGGTTTTGTATCTCTCTGCAAGTTTCAGTGTCTTTGGTAGTTGCTAAATGTGCGTGTGTAGTGAGCTGTGCGTTCAGCAGAGAGGCTGTGTGTAGGTGTGAAGCACAAAGAGCAGTGTGTGTGTGTGTGTGTGTACATGTGGCTATTTGTAAAACTGAGCTATGGTGACCCTGACAATGCTTTTCACCAGAGCTGTCAAAAACACGTCTCTCTCTTACTGACCTTGTTTTGGCATCGGTGATACTTGACCCTCCATCTTTAGCATTGTCCAAATCAACTTCTGTAGTCTTCAGATCTGTAACCTTTAGACCCAACTTCTCTCACTGTCTTCCTCAACCTCGAGTTCTCATTGTCTTTTCACTTTTTTTTGTTGTCTGTGTTTGTCTCTTGCTGTCTTTTTGTCCCTCCTTCATTCTTTCCCTCTCTGGGGTTAACCCAGAGTTCAGCCATCCCTCTTTCTCACCTCTCTGTGACTGACAGGCCTGTCTTCCAGATGGCAGCCAGATTGCCAAGCTCCTTGTCAGTTCATATTAAGTGTTGTTTGATTAATGCATAATTTAAGGGCCTGTTAAGTCTTCCACAAATATATGTGTATCTAATTAGTGCTGTTATGTGACATCACTGACTAACTTTTTTTTTTTAGTTTTTATTGCAGGTTTTTTTTCTACTTATAGCATCAGCCAGGGTAAAAACCCAGGCGCCCCACCTTTCTCATCTATTCCCAGTCTGTTAATGTAAACTGTCAGTGGAACCGACATGGAACAGGATGATTAAACCCGTTTACCTCTCACTTTCAGATACACACACAAATTTGGAGGAGACTAAACATTTCTTGCATCTGTGTTTTGTGCGTGCGTATGTATTTATGCGTTGCTGTGTGTGAATCTGCGCCAAGCCACCAGTGATTTGGAAAGAAAGGAGAAAAGAGATGTGAGATCAGGTCACATGTGAAGCCTGCTGACATTGTTTTGTTGGGAGTAGTTTCATCTCAATAAGCCTTTTACGCCGAGCTTCTCTCAATAGGTTTCAGTAAACAAATAAGGAATTGTGCACTAAATGTATTATGTCTTTAGCCAAACGACATACAACTGGTATTCTGTCAGCAACTGGTGAATGTTACATATGTACTTTAAGCTTAGAAAGTAACTGTTGAGCCTTTATCAGCCTCGATGTTGAGGTGTAACCCCATGCTGTACACACACAACCTTAGTAGGTTATTAGACCATTCTGGTGCAGTCATAAGACATACATTGAATATACCTATGTAATGAAGTAATTAATTTTTTACCTTCAATAATAATGAGAGCTATATACCAGTATTTGACATGAAAATTCAAATTTGTGTATGAGATGTAGTTAAAATATTGTAGTCAGCTGTTTTAGCTGTTCCTGAATGCAGCACTTCCAGGTAACAAGCATGCACCAGCTGTCAGCTCTGAGTCAGTAGTGTGTATAGTTAGATGCTGTTACATGAAAACTGTCGCGTCCGGCCCGTGTGCATTTTCACATTGTCACCATGGACCTCAAAATTCAGCAGAGAGCAAACATCAGAATCTGGAGCAAACCCAAGCTTCATGTGGAGGACCATCTGACTCGACAACAGCAATCTTAGCAGTGAGAAAGGTGTGTCATATCAGGGGCGTGTTGGTTGATTTCTCTGGCATTTGCAGTCTTGTGCACTAGGTCAACAACAATTCTACACAAATGACCTGAACTGTGCGAAAAAGTACTTTAGTACTTGCATTGCAAGCACAGACCTTTTAGGGCTGCACCAATGCATTCATCACTCCCCGCCTGCCTTACTCTCTGGTTTTGGCAAAGCAGACATTTTCCTTTTTGAAAAAAAAAATGAAACAGGACGGGTCAGTGGTCAGAGGAGCAGGTGGTTGATGTTACAAAATTATAACAGGACTTGAGTGGAGTGATCCTAGCATGGCAGATGTGCTGGGAGTGGTATATCACTGCACAAGGTAACTACTAATTGAAATTTCCCTGTTTGGGATTAATTAAGTCCCTCCATCCATCCATCCGCCTGCCCGCCCAGGGGCCAAAGTATAACTATGTCAAATATAATGGATTTTTTTTAGCAGTACTCTTTACTACACTGTTCCTATTGAAATACATTTGTAGATTAAAAAGACAAGTGTTGTCAGTTTTACTATAATTGATCTCTCATCTGACCGAATGCATTGATACACCTTCTGCAACAGCAGCCTATAGTTCACCAGCCACAGCACATAAGTAGCCTTTTCACAGTAAGGACAGCTTTTGCTTGAACTGCTGCAACTTAATAAAGTAAATTCCTCAGCAGTGGTGACAGCGAGTGTGCTCTTATGCGTTTTCTTCTGTGTGTTTGTGTATCCCTCAGGCATTCCTGTGTTGAAATTTTGTAGTTTTGTGCTATAGGCCTCGGTGCTGCGTATGATTGATGCTCTCCTGACTCACACCCACCATTATGTTTATTATTCCTCCGTTCCAATGCAGTCACTCCAGGGGAAAAAGAAGTTAGAGACACAGGGTCGACACTATCAGCATGGTACATACAGGAAGAACATTCAGGCTCAGCAGAGAGACAGAGGGAGTAATACTTGTGTCCGTCTTTTCATTTGCCTGTTGATCCATCTATCGATAAAGCTGTCAGTCTGCTTCTCCAAATGTGGGGAGATAAGACTAAGCATTTTATTTCTTTTACACCTGAAATTAAACGAGATCCTCAACCTGAAGTGCCAATCAGCCAACTGTTAAAGACTGCACTAGGAATGGTTGTGTATATGTCTACACAGACATGTCCATTTATAGAAAGTAGGTTAGAGGGGGTTGCTGAAGTTCCTTTAGGTTTTCAAGCAACAGTAGCAAACTGATGGTGAGGGGACCAAAGCCAGGCCAACTTAGACACAATGCCCCTGGGCAGACAACACACTGGTATCTGGTCAGAGCAGAACAGCCTGCAGGTACGAAGGTGGAACAAAACACTTCCTGAACCATGTCTGAACCACACAGAAGTACATGCAAAGAGACACGCGCGCACACACACACACACACACACACACACACACACACACACACACACACAAGCACTGACATTTGTTTTTCTTTCAGGGTGTCTGTTGTTGGATACATGTATTTTTATTATTAGTTATTGAACTCAGTATGGTTTGAAGACAATGTCTGTGAAGTGACGGTTATAGCAGGTCATCTGCAGTATTACATACAAACTGGTGTATGAAAGTACATGTTGGAGTATCTGAGTCCAGTCTGTTATAACTAATAATAATATTAATAATGCCAAAAACAATCAAAATGTGAAAACCAAATTAATATTTTGAATAATATCTGTACTGGCCATTGTTATTTTTTAAGTTTTTTTAAATTTACCAGAGGATTTTGCAAAGGGCTGTTGATCTGACTGTGGTCATTTTTAGTGGGTGAAGAGTTAAAAGGAGCTACAATCTTTACTAGTACAGCAGTCATCAGTCTGTAAAAACAACTAACATGAACAATTCAGATGGAATTAATTCACAATGGTCTGTTAAAAATGACACTACAGCTCACCTCCCTGGGTAAAATCTGTCCCGCCCAAGCAGGACTACACTCACTCTACTGTTATCTAGTAATGGCAATACCAGTGTGACTGTTTTGAATTACTTAATTTACTTTCTTAAAGGAGACGTACTCAAACTTCCACAGCCAAATTGCAACCAAGACGGTAACTCAAAAATACATTTTGTCTCATATAATCATATCACAGTCCTGTAATACCACATCAGCTATCCACAGCTGAAAAATAAACACAGTTATGCTACATGTGGTAGCTGAATGTAAATGTCACATTCCCAAGTACTAGCTCATCAAGTTCAGCGCCGGTACACGAGGGAGGCGGGGGCCCACTTCAAACAGAGCCTGCCAAGTGCTGATGAAAGCGTCGCCTCCGTGGCACAAGCGGCAACTTTCATTTGTTTAGCAAGAGCGCTGACAGATCTATCAGTCATAAATATCCTGGAGAGAGTGATGGAGGAAGGAGAGGAGAAGAAAATAAGGGAATAACAAAAAGGGGAGGGGGTTAGACCTTCAGACATTCACACTTTGTGTGTGTGTGTGTGTGTGTGTGTGTGCGTGCACATTTTTCTCTTCATTAAAACGAGATTCAGGATTCAGGCGTCCACTTGTCAGTGCCCAAATTCGTCAATGTATCTCCGGTAGCTGTCATTGAGATATGGCCTTAAGAATGAGTTACTCACCCACCCTCACTCATCACAGTTGTCATATAAAATTCATTTGTACACATATGTGAGAAAACCTCTGCTACACACACACACACACACAAGAACATGTGTCCCCTGCTTTTCCTTCCCACCCGCCACATACCCATGCCAACGAAGCAGAGCAGCATGTGCGTTTTAAACCGTACGCAGCATGCATAAATCATCGCTCGTCTTGGGAGCAACATATTAATCAGTGATAGGAAACACGAAAACATTCTTTTGCGCTAATCATCAACACTGTGTTTGATCTATCCAGAGCTTTAATCTTGTCTTATGTGGACAGAACCGTTCCTGTTGAGCATGAGGAGCATTGTTGTAGGTGCATCACAGCACTCTTAGCTGTGGACAAGTTTACACTGATTGTTTCATGTATCTAGGCCTGGGCTCCTGACGCCTGCGATGCTTTTGAACCTGGCCTTTTGTGTCCTCCAACAGAGCTTTTGTTCTAGATGAAACAGACTATGTATGGTCAGCACTGAGCTGTGTCAGCTCCACCATGTGCACATGTACACACAAACACGCACACACAGATACACACACAAAGTTTGGCATGTAGACCCATACTTGTGTACAACAACATGTAAACCCATGCTCAAACATATTTATAGAATGTGTGTGTACGTCTCTCTCTCTCTCTCTCTCTCGCTCTCTCTCTCTCTCTCTCTCTCTCTCTCTCTCTCTCTCTCTCTCTCTCTGTGTGTGTGTGTGGTGGACAGGGGCATCTGTTTTTTCTCAGCAGTACGACAACCTACAAGAGCAATCTCAATTACAAGAGAGACTTCGGAATTAAAGTTTCATCTTACTGTAACACCGTGGCCTCTTCCCGGCACATCAGAGCACTGCTGTTTTCTTTTTAACAACCCCACCATGTTTGCTCTCTCTGCGGGATTAAGTTTACTTTTATTTAAAAAGAAATCTAAAGCAGGGAGAAAGTTGCTGAATATACAGTATATGCAGTTCTTCGACACAAACAACCAGGCTTATATATAATGTTGATACTCAGATCCTGTTTTCAGTTGACAGCAAAAGCTACATTACATTTTACATTTTGCACTGTGCAGTCTATGGCCAGAGCAACTTAAAATGAGTGCGACAGTAGGCTTAGTTTTGATTTATACATGCCAACCACAGTAAAGTGTGTTCAGGTTAAAGCCAAAGCAACCAAGAGCCAGATCTACAGAGAGAGAATTATTAGTGTACATGTCATAAAAAATACGACATTATAATTTTTCTTGAAATCAATTCTGTCAAAGTAGCTGAAGGTAGTCCTAATTGTGTTCCTGTGACACTGATGCAACAGTGCACAATCTGAACAGGAAAAAACATAGTTATTTTCTCGAATTATTCCTAAAAACAACATTTTGAGTCCGTTTTCTGAAGAAAATTTGACAGTGTAGCGGCAACATTAAATTCAGCTGTTTTAATATTCCGAATCAGGAACCATGGAAAGAGAATCACAACTGAAACACAAGACACGGTTGTAAAATAAGCATACCCGCTGCCCTAAAAATCTGTTTTCTTAAAAGCAGCATGTGTGACTGCGACAATGCAGGCCTTTGGTTGTTTTCTTTTTTCATGTGGCAGAATCTTGGTCGCGACTTGTTCCGATGGTAATGTAACAAAAGCTAATACCAGAAAGTCTTTGTGCTTGGATGTGTACAAAATAAAAGGGAGAAAAAGGGGGACAGCAAGATTTTCTACCAAATACTTGGGCTGGTGCATGAAAAAGTAAATGAGCATCCTAATATCGGGGCCTCTTAATTTTTCAGCAGACGTGATGAAGTGAGTGTTGACTGATGTTTCCTGAAAGTGGCAACACGTGTCCCTCTTACCCGGCTGCTGCAGTCCTCTCGTCTACAGATGTGTCGCTTGATGTACCCATCGAATGGCACACTGCCACTTAATAAAATATCACTCTTGCTTTGACAGGGAAGCCTTAATTGAGTCCCTTGTCAGTTTTATCAAACTGTGTGTTATCGTCATTTGAAACTTTTTTCCTCTCTTTCCGCCTCAGTCTCTTGCTCTTATGGAATATGCTAGCAGTTGAATCCTCTGTAACCAAGAGAGGCGGGGTGTGGAGGGGGTAGAAAAAAAGAAAAAAGTGAAACGAGATCAGCACTGGGCTCGAAAGAAAAGTAAAGAACAAGGGTAAAAGTGAGAGAAAGCCAGAAAGAGAGAGAGGAGGAGAAGTAGCCAAGAGAGTCGGTGCCGAGAAAGAGCCTTCGGAGGCTATCTTGTCACTGGATTCATAATTCAGGTTCATGATTTTAATTTCCCTCTGTTCTTATCAAAGGCCGGTGGAGCAGCAGGGGGAAGGCTGGTAGTTAGCTGGATAACTGCATATGAGATGAGCTGCGGCGCTCTGTCACAATGCCTGGACGACATAATAGGGATGGAAATGTGCCGAGAAGAACAGAGTATCCACTCACTCACAGTGACTTCCTCTTTCAACCACCAAAAACCCACAATCATACGTTGTTTACAAAAACCCTTTTCTGACATCGTCTCGCTTTTTCCTCAGAAGCCATAAGCAATCCCTCATCCCCCCCAAAGCATATTCAATCACACACATGGAGAAAGACAATATGCTTGTGTAAAGCCCCACAAAACTGCTGCCGCTGAATAATGGATTTTGTCTGTGTTTGAATCAAATCTTTTGATTCGATAATATTCTGTTGTATGTCTGTAATAAAACTGCTGTTCTATCAAAGTGCATGTGTTTACTGCAGTGTAGGAACATTGTCACAAACTAGTACAGCCACGGGGCCATTGTTTTAGGTGTGCAGGCAGTTTACAGATCTGTGTGTGAGAGTTTGGTTGGGCAAGTTTGAGTGTCCATAAAGACTTTAGATGGTTACGAACTAAGTAATATGGCCAGAGAGCGCCGTCACTGCGTTTGTGCATATTGAGCAAACTAGAGGGTGCTGTAGAACCTGTGCAGAGATTTATCTTCCCACTGCTCCCCTTACTTTGAAGACACACACACCACTGAAGATGTTTTGATGTCATTTTTTTTTTCTATTTTTCTTTCTTCACTCATCTTCATGTTTCCCACTCGTATTCTTCTCCTCCTCCTCCTCTTTTCCTCTTCCACTGCTTTCTATCTTCCATTCTCTCTTTCTCTATTTTTCTCTGTTCCTCTCTATTTTCTATTTCTTCTATTCCTTTCTGTCTCTTTCTTGCCCTCTCCACTCACCCCAGTCTTTATTTCTTTGGCTTTGGTGCTTACAGGACTCAGTAGTGCCACTGTACTTCTCAGCCATGTGATCATTAATTTATCACAGTTCCAGCAGTTTGTTTGACAGGTGCAAGTGCTTTCATCTCACTAGCGCGAGGCATTGCCGAATGAACACGATAACCCAGACCTATATGTTGAGTAAGCAGGTGAGCTTGCCGCTGAACAAACCGATAGGCCTGTCTGCAAATGGTGCAAGTGCTGCAGCATCGGCCTTCTTGCTAACTGTGCCCAGTTAGCCCGTGAGCTGGCCATGAACCAAGTCAGTAATGCTGGCCTGCTATGCGTCATGTCGACCCTAACAGCAGAGAGCAGTCCAGCTAATGCTGCTCCCCCCTAAGATCCCTGCCAGACTCCTTTAGATCCCAAATGCCTGTAGTCCAGGTGCAGACAGGATGTAAAAAAAACCCTTCTCCTGTTGTAGCATCTGCACTTCCAGGAAAAGCCCTCCTTGTCACTTCTGTTACCCTTGACAGTCTCAAACAGGATGTACCAAGTGTAATTTGTTGTTAAGTGCAGGGAATTTAATTACCACTAAGCTGCACAGCTGTACCAGCTACTAACCACAACACTCAACGCCTTCATGGCCAGCAATTAGAAATGTGCTGCCTGAACCCGAATGGTCAGCCTGACTTGCTTTCCGCAGTTGTTGATGACACTATCATTTGTTATCCCTCACGGTCCCAATAAAAAGAGCACACTTCTCTCCAGTCTTGTTTCTCTAATTGCTCTGACATCTGTCCTTTCAGCAGCTCATAATCAGTTCAATGACAATTTGACGGCTGGCAAATGATCAGAATGTGTTGTTCGATTTAGAGGTTATGGGGTTTTGGTAACACGGGGACCAAAACATTTAAAGCTGCTGCTGACAAAGCCTTTGTAAACTCTTCACAGTCCCTCTTATGACTTTATGTCTTGTGATCAGATTCAGCTGAATGTTCTCTACCTTCGTGGCCATGTTTGTGGAGCGTTCTCGCCCCACTTAAGTTTTTCCAAGCATTTAAAGATGTATCATCCTCTGAGATGTACATATCTTTTGCTGAGGACACTGCTTTCCAATTACAAGTGGCAGGCATTTCTTTATTGTTGAAGTGCTGGAATAACCCTAATGGAGTTAGTAGTAATTTTAGTAAAGTAAATGTCATTTGTGAGCGAGCGAACAAGCAGCACAGGCCTGAATTTGGGTGTTACACCTCCTCAGTCCCTCATGGTGTCTTTCTAGCTCAGTCTCTCTCTGATTATTTCTTCCTGTCCTCCCACTCTCTCTCGCTTCAGCTGCAGATCATTAAAAACAGACCCTCTCCTCTCCAATATTCAATATTTCTTCTGCTCTCTAAACTCACTACCAATTCTATTATTAAAGCTTCCCTTTCACTCAGATGCTATGAATAACATTGTTTATATATTATTTATATAAATATGGTGTGTACTGGATGCTCTGAAAAACCTGGAAGTCAGTGGCCTCAGAGGAGATCAGTGTTGGCTGTCCCATAAGGGCCTTGCACACCTTTCTTCTTTATCCTGTCCTACTGCACCAACAATGTCAAAATTGATTTAATGCGACAATTTATTTACTGTTTAAGATCTAATTGTGTTGCCAGGGCCGTTTGCAGTATACAACATGTTGAATAATCATACGAAACCCATACATTTTCTTTCCAAAACTCCATTTCTCCTGTGTTTTCTCTCATTCCAGCCTCTTTCTTCCTTTTCACCATCTCTCTATCCCCGGAATCAGGGTCTGCTGGGGCATTTTTAAGACAGAGGCTTCCTGGACTATTTTGGTATCAAAGCTTTGAGGCAGCAAGAGGCATGCTCTCTGAAGTTGACATGTAAGGAGAGGAGGGCCTTCCTCTCTCACTGGTTTGTAGGGGGCAATGAGAGGGAGGGGAGCACTCAGTAGCCCTGCCAGGAGCGATCTCTACTGGGGATATGAGCCTCAAACACTCGCCTTCAAACCCAGACCCTTCCGAGCCATTGGGGAGGCTTTCGTTTCATATGTTTTGGTGCCCACTTGACTGTATGGATGTATGGTCTTAGGATGGGTGGGGCACATGCATATATTTATGTGTTGCCTTTGAGAGTTGAAACACAATGCAATTGTTTCTAGTGGTGTGCGATACTGCAAGATTTGGTATCGGTCCAATACCAAGTAAATACAGGGCCAATATCGCTGATACCAATACCGATACCTATACTTTTTAATGATTAAGGTGGATGCATCATCAAATTGCTAAATCTGAATGAATTTTCATGACCTTTAAGTGTTTTTGTGATTTTTCCTTTGGATTATTAATTAGTTAAAACCCAGGACAGAATTTGGGCGAAGTTTATAGGTAAATAGAAAATATTTTATTATAATAATAAAAGTTTTGGTTCAGAAACAATAGAACAGTAACAAAACAATTTTCCCCCAAACATTGTCATGTCTGGATTTTTTTTCTTAACCAAACAAAGGGCACAAAACTATCACTCGAGGACAAATTAAAACAAATACTTTTTTCCGGGTAGAGTGATCAGAAACTACAATACAAAAATTAAATAAAAATTCTCAGTACAACATCAAAACAACAGGGGGGAGGAGGAGCAAAGTGCGCCTGCTCCGCACTGTGGCAGGAGCGGCACTTACACTGACACAGACAGCCAGGTCGCCTCTTTGATGAAAGAGTAAAGTATCGATATCATTACACTGGTATCGATCAATATCAATACCAACGTTGGCATCGATAATATCGATATTTGGATCGATCCGCCCACCACTAATTGTTTCCCACATTTTACATTTTTAGCTAAAATAAAGCTTTACAAAGCAAATTCATACACTGGTGGCAGCAAGATGTGAGTGATGGATGTTTTTAGTATGTTTGTTGTTTTTTTTTAAATGCACAATTCAGTAATTTGTTAATGTAATGAATGTCATACTGATGAAATACCTAGTCTAATTAAATAAAGTTTAGTAGTGGATATAGTGGTTTGGGTTCAGCCAGTTCAGGCCTCTCCAGGTTTGTGTTTATGAACTCGTAGTCAGAAAACTGTTGTGTAGTTGAGTCCAGATGTTTTATTGACCCTACCTGGTAAATGGGAATTTTGTCCCAATACAGTTCCATTTTCAGGCTGATTGGATGTTGTATTTTTACATAAAAATCTTGCCTCCGGCTTTAATGTGAATTTAACCAGCTCCAGCTCTATGTGGTTGACTGTTGTCCAGATGACCTGCTCTGTTTTTCTCTCCATACTGAGGAAGTCCAGCCTACAGAGGATCCGACTGTGAATCGGTCTGACCTGGCTAGTCTCTCTACCAACACGCTGCTCCCTGATTCATCTGCTGCCAACCCCTTCAAGTTATTCATCTGGAAGAAATATGCATTCATCATTGTATTTTTAATCACACCAAATAGATAGACAAAGAGAATGCCTTAGGGAGAGGGGGAGCAATCTACAATTCCCAGAGCTCAGATGGTATTCCTGCCCTGCATCGCCAAACATTCCCCAAATTGACTCTGAATGAATTTATTTTTAATGTGAGGAAGATGCTCTACCACAGAGAATAGAGATGGTGTGCATATGGGTTTGTGCGTGTTTGTGTTCTTGTCTGTCTGCAGCGTAGTAGCGTGTTTCTGTGTGTGTTTTCCTTTTTCGTATGTTTGTATGTGCATGTATCGCTAATGCAGTTGCACTTTGTGAACACATTTGCTAGCGTTCTTGTCTGGAAGTGCAAGTGTGCAGTTTCATCTTTTGAACCTTTACACAGTAAAACGTGAACAAGAAAGCAGGATTGAATAGTGACCTAAACAGAACGCTGAATGGTATTTTTCTTGATATCATACATTATGAAACCACGCTGTTTTCAAGCTGTCCTTCTCACAAACCCACCGCAAAGCTCTCAAAGTCTCATTGCATAATCTCTGTTTGACCCGTCTCCTTCCCAATCAAAGCCCGGTATTGTAGTGGAGCTGTTTGGTCTAGCCAGCCCCGAACAAATGAGCAAGCTCATCCCTCCATTCTCTATTCCATTGTATTCATTAATAAATTAATTTATCAGCTCGTCTTGGTTCCAGCCTAATTGAGTCCCATTGCATCCCTCTAAGTAGGACACGTACGGATCCGACAAATGGAATGGTATCCGGCCCTCAGTCCTCTGGGCTATGCCTTGGCCCTGTACCCTGGAACACACTGCTTTGTTAGCAGCTCAGTGTGTGTGTGTGTGTGTGTTTGAGTGTGGATAGATCTGATGCCTCTTTCATCTGCTTTGAGCTATCTGTTGATTATCTCTGTGCTGTGCGGTCGTATTCTGTGTTAGCTGGGACGGATTGGAAGGTGGGGGTCGCTCTGGGACGATAGGAAGAAAGAGAGGAGCAGAGGGAGGAAGGGGCCTTCCTGTTACGCCATCAGAGACGAGCCCCCCCCCCCCCCCCGTGTTGTGTGAAGCACATACACATGCACAAATGCGCAAGCTTGTGCGCACACGCACACACACTGCAAACAGATGTGGGCTCGCAGAAAAGGGAGGGTCTTCTATAGCTTAATGCCATTACATTAAATTTTAAATAATGTTATGCAAATCAGAAATGACAGGAGATTATCTCCTTGGGACCTTGAAAGGGATTCGTCAGTTCTTATTCCAATAGCCCTGGAAAATAGCCCAGACGTCCTGAGTGGAGAAATATGGCAGGGCGTGACGGAGCCTGCCGCTGCTGAAAGAGGAGACCGTGAGAAAAGGCCCCAAGTGTTGGCTATTAAAATCAATTTACCCAGGAAGTCAATGAAGAGAAATCCCTTAGTAAAGGCACCTCCCAGGACAGCTCAGGGGTCCTGGAAGAGGAGCACAGGCGAGGATAGAGGATGTGATCGCCGCATGCCAAGGTGAAAGTAACACACGCCAGAGGAAGAGGGAGGAGAACGGGGGGGGGCAGGGAGAGTGAGGACTGTCTTTCATGTTTTCCCCTTGTGCCTGCTTTATCTCGACAGCCCCACCGTATGTGCAAGATAGTTTTAAAGAGCCTGGCCTGGCGTGGATGCTTCCCGCCTGCATGCCTCACATGGTGATCGAGAAGTTTTTTGTTGTAAGAGTTGGCCGGGGCAGGAGAAGCAGCGGGCTTACATTGCTATTAAGGAGCAATGGATGTAGTGTATGTAATGGCAAACTGTATACACATCATTTTGGGGGATGTAAGGGATGTTAAGTGCTCATCACATGACTCCTCCATTTTCCTCCAGTGCTGTTGACCCCCCCCCCCCCACACACACACACACACACACACACACACACACACACACACTTTCACTCTCACTGCAGGCCAGGAGTGCTGCAGCCATGCTTGCACAACATCCAGTCTCAATATTGTGCTAGGGACAGAGCCATCCATTACTGAGAAAACAAAGTCTTGTCTGTCTCCAGTGCTTTGGGCCAACAATTAAAGACATCACGCCAGCACAGGGGCACTGAAGGGGGGGTGGGGGGGGAACCAGACCTTATCAGAGTCATTCCATCAAATATTGATGCATCTAATTGATGTTCTTAGGCACTACAAAGCTTCCTGAAGAGTAACTGTTTTTATGGGAAACTACAGTCCTGGTCTACCAGAGCAGACAGCGATAAGAGTGCAGTCTTGTGTGTAAATTGCATGTTATGTAGACTAACTGCAGGCAATTGCATGTTATTGAGATGGAAGATGAGGCAGAAACTTGTACCAATGAAATTCTTCTCCCACGGACAGAAAGTATGTCAACACCAAGTTATTGTAACAGACACTTTATTATGTTATATCTCAAAGAAAAATGTATGAGGAAGATTTGAAATTATGATCATGTCATGATATTTTTATTCTTCTCTTCTTTTTGAATATTCCTCCCTATTCTGTCAGAAAACAGAAATAGCATCTGGGCTCCCTTTTGGTGTATATGTTTCCCGCCCCCCCCCCCTCCCTCTCTCTTTCAGTCATTTTGAGATAATGCAGGATTACGTTTCAATCTTTTTTGCTTGAAATATAAAACTTTACTGCTGCAGTTCTTATCCCTCTCTGTCTCTCGGTGCCGGTCCCTGGTGACACCAGCCTGAGAATGGCAGCTTTAATTTGCAGGAAAACAAGTTGAGAATATTGATTTCAAAAAGTGCTCTCTTCTCCCCTCGGAAAAAAAGAAGAAAAAAACTGTCTGCTATGTGAAAACCTGTAGCCTTCAATTAAGTGGGGCTTGTAGGTGTGTGTGTTTTCATTTGGGCACGGTGTTCACTTGAAATGACACATTAAAGGCTGTGTTTTACTTCAATCAGACTGTGAAAATATACACACAGACCTAAGTGTCTCTTGAAGGGCTCCGATGTTGGCACACACACCCCGCCACCATACAGCACCAGACAGATGGGCGGTATTTATCTTAGAATAAGAACCATGTTCTCCTGCTCCAAGAAGGGAAAACACTGCCTTTCCCACTTCTGAAGACGACACGTGTCCTGGAATTCATGTCAGTTGATGTTCACAGGTCTCAAGTCTCACTTCCCCTCCCTAAGACTTTTTGTAAAGCACAATAATCTCAGACAGCCTTTTTTCCCACATGCACAAAACAGAAATCGGAGCTTTGCTCCTTGGCTCCATCCCCACGCTGGACTGTATAACCACTGCATTTTCTATTTATTTTGACTCACAATAAACCTACAGCGATTTATTTGATCTTATTTGGTGAATAGTCAGTCCCTGTGGTAAGGCTTATCCCCTTTAATGCCAGGCCTATTTGGGGTTCTGATCTGGTGCTTAGGGCCAGGCAGAGTTGGGTATCAACGCAGGGACTGACTGGAGCTAGTGGTTGTAACACGCCATCCCAGAGGCTTTGGAAGTCATCCCGCTAATACAGACATGACTAAAGCTCCCTATCATCCCCCACAGAATGACACGGCATGGCTCCAAGACTTAACTCTTACAAAGAGCTTAAATATCTTAGATGTGTAATGCATAATGGAGGTGTGTTCTGTACTTTGGGGCGCAGAGTATTCCCATACTAGGCTGTACTACAATAGCATGCTGGCTCATTCACCGTCTCGCACAGCAGCGCCAACAGTGAGAAGTGCTTGCGGGTGGCTGAATAATGAAAAGATGAAGGCCACAATTAGAGCAAAATCATAAAGTGTTTTGCCAGGTATGTGCCCTTTTAGGGCAATTTATGTTGATAGCAGTATCCTCCCTTGTTGAGTAATATAAGATCACACTCTTTTTCCTCTCTTTGTTTCTCTTTTTCTGTCTACCACTTTCTCTGTGTGTAGTTGTGTGCGTGTGTGTGTCTGCGCCATGTGTTCGTCTGTGTTTGCATACACTGTGTGCTCAAGTTTGCTGAAAAGGGGGTTGGAAGCTCCCCTAGTGGCTCCTCCAGAGAATTACCTTAGAGAGTAGTGCTCTGCTCAGCAGCAAACACACTAATGGCATGAAAAATAGCAAACACATTACTTTTTTGTTTCCATATCAGCAGTCCAACTGTGTACCTTCTATTTTTGTTTGCTTACATATATATGTAGAGGGAAAGGCTTGTTTGTGAAAAATAGTGTAAGCTCAAAAATGGTGTAGCTATTTAGTGTTTGCAATTCAAGTACAATGTTCTCATCAGCTACTACTAAATAAAATAAAAGTGTTAAGGGAGAGCGTTGTTTATTTTCATATACATGATTTTCAACTTGCAAGATGGATTTTTTTTTTTTTGCCTTCTCGACGACTATGATCCAACCTAATATATTCTGTTTAGTACTTGGGAAAGTAGGTTGTAGGATAGAGCCTTAGAGAGGAGCAAATAATATGCTCTACTTCTTTTTGGACTTTTAGACATTATTATTTTACTGGGTTTAGACTCGCTGTTTAATCCATGCAGTGTTTTCGTGGTGCAGACATACTTGCGGTCCAATTAATGACTAGACTTTTAGGCTTAAATGCTGAAAGCCGCATCCCCAGCGTTGTTGGTAAGGAGACAATGAGGTGGGTTTCCGCACAAACCTGAATGTGTCTCTGATGGCAGCAGATAGCCTCCCTTTGAGCCTGTTAGCAATCCTGCCCTCTGATTCATGAAATCGACATGAGATATGTGGTAACATACAGGAGGTTATATGTATGTCAGCATGTGTTTGCATACACAAATGTGGGTATGAACGTGTTCCTGTGGGTGCTCGCGTGTGTTATGCATGTTAATTGAGCCTCTGGCTAAACACAAAGTGGTCCATCATCTCTAGCGTCCACCTCATGCTGTTATGAGCTCTAAGAAGGGAACAGTTTCCTTGGCAGGACAACACTGATGAGGCTATGATAACTATGGAGTGTTATCTGCACTCCACCTTTCATTTGTTTTGATCTTTAAATGGTCCTAACATGCGTGTTTGTGAAGAAAGGAGCAGTGAGAGAGCTGGCATCTCGATGTGTTTGTTCTAAATTGATTACCTGCTCGCTGTTTTTTCCATCAGCTTGTTCTTCCTCTTTGAGTGTGCCGTGCTGTTGGTCGGCTGATTGTATCAGGAAGCGGTCAACATCCCGGGATATTTCAATTTCATTGGATTTAAAGAGGACCAGGAGGAGGTGTGCACATTAGCGCCACAATGCAATCGCATTTGTCAGCGTGATCCTTTTTAAGTGCATTTCAATTAAGCCGTGATACTTTGATTTTATTATGCCCCGGCCTTGCTGGCAAAATGCTCACCGCTGGTTTGAACAAGTCTCTGTCTAATGTACACAATTTAATTTTCTTAATTGAGCTAACGTGCTTTTCATATCCTAATTCCTAGAATAATCTCTGATTCCTGTATCTGCTGCGGTGGGTTTTTAATGAAAGAGGGCAGCCTAAAAACATCTGTTAAACCCGTGATTAAATCATCCGCATAACATCTGCATTTATGAGGGTGTTAGCATGCTGCCTGGCCCTTTATCTATTTTGGGCAATTATCCTGTGCGACTGTAGTAATACAAGATATTAATATAGATGTGTTTGTGTCGTTACCCCCTCTGCTCTCGCACTGATGACTGTCATCTGGCTTTGTTTCCACAGAGAACTGTGGCTATTGATGCAATGTACCAGAAGTCTCCTCTCAACAAAAGGATGGGGGAGATTCACTGTTCTTTGTTTGGGCTGTGTGCTTAAGCTATTTGTGTAGACTCCTCCTCTGAAAGGTATGAGGCATGTTGAGCAAATCCTGTTTCCTCTTTGGCAAGTGGTTAGGCAATTGATTAAGCTGTTAAACACATACACACACACACACACACACACACGCACACACACGCACGCACGCACTGTCACTCCATGTTTATATGCATCCTCGATCGCGTTAACACATGGATATGTTACACAGTGTTTCCATACCTGCTGGCTTCACACAGTGTCGCTGGAGTACCAGCAAAGAGCCTTCTAGCCCGCTGCTGAAACAGTATCTCTTGTTTCCGTTCCTCCCTAATCATTCCTGCCCTCACCACCTTACATCAGACCCACTTTTATCAAGAATCACATAAAATACAGTATCAAATGACAGCCATCGCTCTAACTCCTTAACCCCATATAGCTATCCTCTTCTCTTCTTCCTTCTTACCCCATCCTTCCTCCTTCTCCTCCCACATCTTCCTGACGGCGTGGTCATCTGTCCATTAAGAGGGGGTGAGTCAGTCACCTGCCGCTTGGCCCCCTCATCATATGACACACGGTGGCACAGCACGGCTGTCATGGCCTCAACCGATCCTGGATCAGGTGACCAGATTATCTTCCCGCCGGCTTCCATTTCCCACATTCTCATGTGCTACACTGAAAACAGATCACTCACAATCAGGATGAAACCAGCCAAACGACGAACCAGTCTGCTTCCTGCGATTTCTGCTACGTGTCAGAGAAACGCTCAGGTCTGACCTCGTTGACTGTTAGGTCTTGGCATTAGGTTTTGAGATAGATGGGAGATGTTCCAAAGCAAGTAATGCTGCTTGTCAAGCATACACCTCTCTGAGCTGAAATCCATGTTGTTTGGGTGTTAGCATGGCCTGGTGGTTACAGAGATTGTTGGGTATCAAGAAGAACACAGGTTCAATACCAGGCTGCAGCAACCACTGTGACCATCCTGTCCATTTGTCAGTTTCCAAGGCATGACAGACCACTGCTTGTGATGTATGGGACATTTCTGCTTTTTGCTGAGATCCCGTTGAGTTACGCGCGACAAAGCAACGTTTTCAAGCTATCAGCGTGTCTGTCTTTCGATCTGTGATGGCCTCTGGGGTTGCAAGAGGTAATTGAAATGATTCCAGATTTATAAAACAGCACCTCTCAGCGTTGTTTGAGTACTGTGAAGAGCTTTTTGAATATGTCCTTGACTAAACTTCAGATGCTTTGCTTAATTCATTTGAGAAAAAACAAAGAACCATAACATTTGACTTTTTTGCAAAGTTTATTACTTTTTGGCAGATCTTGCTTGAACAGATGTGGTATTGTCAGAGTTAGTGAGACACTGCCCTTCAGAATGACTCTAAAAAAAATAAACCAAAGTAAATTTTGATATTCAAAAATTAACTCTTGACCCTGAAATGACTTAAAATTTTTGATATTTCAGTGGAAAAAAACCTTGCGTATTCCTTTTGATTTGATTGCAGTGTGCGGTTGCTGTTGATTAAAGCCCGTTTTTATGAGCGATGAAAGGTCAAGAGGTCAACAAAGAGGAAGGGAGTTGTCTAAGTTCAACCAGATGTTGTTTATTTTATTGTGTCACAGCAATGTCATGTCATTCATTACACGCCTCTGTGGTCGTGGACAGATGAGTGTCTTCAGACCGTAGCCACACCCAGGGATAAGGCTAATTGCTGCTGCACTGCCATTGTCTTTAAAGCCCCATTTTGTGGCTGCCGTGCAAACTGGTGCGGCAACAAGGGACACATGGATGCACACTGGCAGTGGCCTTCATGTGGTGGGTACCAGTTTTGTTTCTGATTATGGAACATGATTTTGTTTTTTCCTCTCTCATCTTGTGTTTTTCTTGCTGTCTCTCTTTGTGCCTGGTCTGTTTTAACTGCTTGGGTTTGGCTCTCCATGGGCGGTGCTGTGTCCCCAGTGCCTGCATGGAGGTTGTCTCTGCCTCACTGGTGCCCACATTAGGGAAAAAAAACTTTCCCTAACCGCTGAACCCACCCAGAACCTTTTTGCCTCTGACTCGTTTTCCCCTCGGTGGCTGACTTTTATTCAGGGCGCACAGAAAACTCGCAGCCAAATAATAATCGTAGCTTGAAATTCAACCATAAGAACAGTAGAGCAGCATCACCTCAAGGTACGGTGATTGACATTTTTAAACCACACTATATCATTCAAAAGAATTCTCATTAAATGTGTTTGGCTCCGTGTGGTTAGCATTGCAAAATAGGAATTATCTGCTCTGTCTGGCTGTGTTTGATGGTTCATATACCCCCAGGGACCAGCCTGTGAGAACTTCTTGTCTAGATACTCATCACTTTAATGTGTAAAATGTTTCTGACAGATGCTCCAGTAAAAGTCCAGTGCCATCAACTCATTCTCCCTCTTGTGCTCTCCCCATAGACGAATCTCAGAGCCAGTTTGTGTAGAGAGAACTCAAATCCTTGACCTGACCCCTTCTTGGGACCTCTCGAATGCAGTAATCTGACCAGTGCGTTCCACGCAGAGACAGCCGAGTCCCCTCTGTTGTGCTATTATCAGCTGAGTGTTATTACCCCTCTTTGCACAGGAAAATATGCCTTGATTTCCATCGACCCGTCCCTGAATCAATGCTTTTAAAAATCTGAGACACCTTTTACTTAAGAGCAAAAGCATGCATTTTATGTTTTGACATGGTCATATTGATTGGGGTGGTGGAGAAGACGGGTGGAGTGGGATGGAAAGGGGGTGTGGTGGGGGAGAGTTGACCTCTCTCTCTCTCTATCTCTCTCCTCCAATCTTCGCGCATCTCTCTTTTGCGCTCTCAGTCGCTGCCAGTGTCTGGTAACACTGCCATCCTTAATGGCTTTCCTGTGCTCCCCCTCCTCACCCCACCCCATCTCCGCGCACAGCCATCTCTCGCTTGCATCCCCTCCACTCCCTCCCTCCGCCCCCCTCTCCTTCTCTTTGGAGCCCCCCCTTGCACTGTGCACTTTTTTCCCCCACTAATCAATACTCAGTGCTCCCCCCTGTCCACACCCCACGTCACTCACATTTGGCTCGCTGATAAATTATGGATGGGGGCCTCTCACATCACATCTAAAATTTCTATTGTGTTTGTCAATGGATGATCGATACTTCACCTCGCCTCATCCTCAAAGCTCCCCGTGCTTCTGCTCTCTGTCCACTTTCATCCCCCGTCTCTTCAACCATTTTTGTTTGTTTATGATTTTGGTTTGCTGGAAGTGCTCCGGGTGCTGGGGTCTCTGGGGCTGCAACTAACAAAAAAGTAATCATCAAATAAATGCATCAGCCCTGCTCTCTTACCTCGCCTCCTCACTCTGACACTTTCATCCTTTACCTTGCCTTTTCTCCCACTCTTTTCCTTTCCAAAATGTCGTTAACATATGTTGACACTGGCTTCAGACAAAACACCAGGGTTTGAAATCTGTGGCTTGATGCCGGTTTGTGGATGTGCATCTGCGTCTGACAAAACCACACAGGCCCCCGTCTTTCATTGTCATTGGCAGCCTTTGTCCACCCCCACAGCCTGAGAGTTGTGCACTTGGGTGGATGTTTGAAGTGAAACAGAAGTTGAAGAATGAGAGAGACTAAAAACAGACAAACGCGCCCTTAGCTGCCATTCCTGACTGGACTCCATTTAGCTGTCATTATTTCTCTCTATGTCTCTTTAATGTATATGCACCCATAGCCTTTTGCCATTAAAAGAAAAAGAAAACCCACACACCCGTACACTTTCACACGCACTAACAGCCACATGTCTCAGCTTTTGTTTCTCACACTTTATACCCTCAACTCTCTCACTTTCTCTCTGCTGCACACATACAAACCATGCAGGCTCAGAGCGGTGCTGGGGGTGTAATTTAAGTGGCATTGGGCTTATCACAGCCTAAGGTTCAGCTGTGATCTCTGGCCCTGAGCAGCACCTGCTCCTCACACCAGATCTCACCTCCCACCTGCTGACGAGAGAAACTATGCTGCCTAATAACTTCAGCGGCGGCTCACTGCCTCCTTTTCCATGACCACTTAACCCCTGACGCGGCCTTTTAAGTGAAGGTCTGGTATGTGTCTGCCAGCCTTGGCTTGGCAGCCGAGCCTTTGTGCCATTACCTTAAGTAACGTGCAATCTCCCGTCAGCAGCAAGGCAAGAACTTGGTTTTGACTTTTTTGGTCCTGCAGGGAAGTTACACCATCAGTTAGAATCAGAAGCAAAAATTGCAAATCATGCAGCAGACAAATACAGAAAAAAGCAGGCAAACCTCGATGCTGCTTTTTCTACTTTTCTGCATTTTCACAGCTGCACAGAAGCAAAGCAAAATAATAATTAAAAAAAAAAAACAGACACACATTATATTTTAACGTATACCTTTGAAAGTTTATATACATAGTTGCAGCTCAGTTTTCACACGGAGGGTTGAAAAGAGTTCTCGGCCTTCTCAGAGTGTGATCTGTTTCCTGTCTGTCTGCACCTCTGCTCCCTCTTCATCAGTGGCAGGACAACAGCCTCACACACACCCAGTTGTCCATTCCCCCCCCCCACACACACACACAATGTTTAAGACCCACCTCCATCTCCAGACAGCCTTGGACACGCCTTACTGACTTACACAAGGAGCCCAAGTTGAGCCTTCCTACACAGATAGACACACACACAGAGGCACGAATTATCTTACACAGCCTTGTGCATGCACACACATACACACACTCACACAGAGACGCGCACACAGTGGCCTACTGACAGACAAGTCACAGAGCACCACGGCATGCCAGGCAGGAAGAGAATCTCTGTCTGAGCAGAGGTCAATGGCTTTTATCTTTAGTGTGTCTGACCTGTGTGGGTCTTATTCATCTGACGGTCTCACGTGCATAAGAGTAGCTGCTAGTCAGTGCTGAATTATGGGTATCTATTTTGGACAGTGAAAATCAGTGTAGCAGGTATTATCTGTAACCGAGTAAAAGAGGCACGAGGGTGAGCTGAGATTAAATGATCACCATGCACCTAATATATTTGGTAAGTTTGATCCCCAGAGGCCGCAGGTCAGTTATCAACCTCATGCACATGTCCAAGTGTTCTTGACTCTAAAGCCCCGCAGATCACTCACTGCTGGATAACAGCATGAGAAAAAATATTCCAGGAATGTAGAAATGTTTGTTCAGAGATAATATCCAAGTCAATATTAAATGGTATTTATGAAATTCAGGGGAAAAAAAACCCCTCTTCACACAAAACGAGAGGTAATGACTGGTCTGTATATTGTATCCCATCTATTCAGCAGTGATTGGACCATTTATTTGGCAAGCGTTTCAATTGTGCTTGACCTCTCTGAGAAAGGCTGACATTGCTCCCTTGTACTCCTCCTATCTCTCTTTCTCTTCCTTTCCGTTTTTAGTCCTGCACTTCCTCCCTCACTCTCTCGCCAAACTGCTTCCTTCTCAGGCCCGAGGTCTGTGGAAAAGGTGGTGTCATCCTCCGCTCTCAGCCGTCGGTTCAGATTTGCCTCCGAGTGCAGCGAGACTTCCTGATTTGTGTGACAAACGCAAATGCCTTTAAATTCCCCACAGCCCCGGCTCCTTACAGCCTCATACCTTGTAATGCATTATTCACATCCTCTCTTGCACCCCCACACCCCACCCCAACCCTCTCGCATCAGGAGAGGGACAGCCACACACGACTTCCCAGGCAGAAAATCCATACGGCCTTGACGTCTTTGCTTCAAGCGGGCAATTAATAGAACCGCAAGCCGGATCTATTTTCTCTCATAATAGTAGTTAAAGGTGAGGACATAATGATGCCATCAAATGAAAATGTTAATTTTTGTTTTTGGCAAGGAGCCTGTGATCACACAGCCATGTTGTTATTGGGGATGAGTCGGTTACGGACTCCACAGTGTGCTAGTTGTGAGTTGCCAAAACTAAGTATGTTCTTACCAGGTAAGGATGGATGGTGTACTGTAGATACATGTGTCAGTCCCGTCAAGCCCTCACACGATGACCTTAGTGATCCCGATGCCCCTTTTGAGTCTTTTATATTAGTTGAGACATATTAAATATCAGGGAAATGGTAGCTGTAAACCCTGCGCTGCTGCGTCGAACGCTTGACACACACTCACTATTTCCCATAAATGTCTTCCAGGCTTACGATTACCAAAATGACACCGGCTTCGTCTTTGTGAATTTTACGCAAGTGACCTGTCAAATTCCTGTTGACCGAAAAACACCTTCAGCCGTCTGTGGGCAGTTTCATCAAAACGGTGCGTTTCTCAGCGTCGAACCGTTTGCCGTGCCAGCACATAAGCAAGCTAAGCGCCCCGTGCTGCGGCCGGGGCCCTCGCAGTATAACCTGTCTTCCTGCCGACTCACTCCCATGCGCTGACACCCCGCTGCAGCTGAGCGCGGGCCCGTGTGCTTCTTAATGGTGAAAAACGAGAGCTGTCATGTCGTAATCGTGTAATAACCGTGCATGGTGTCACTTTCAGCAATTAATGGAGACGCTGTGACTGGGCTGCGTAAATCCTGGCTAAGTCTGCTGCGGCAGGGTGAAGCAGTGGAGGAGAGTCGGAGAGGCTTATGCTAGGGTGTGTTGGTTTATTTGTCCCTGCATGTGTGCTTAAGGGGAAGAGGTAAAGCTTTGCATGTGTCTGAATGTTTCTACATGTAATTGTCAGAAATAGAGGGATTAAAAGTGTGTGTCGGTGAATATTTGGTTATTAGTTTTATCCATCTGTCTGCTCGCATGGCTGTGTGGGTGTGTAGAAGTGTGCCGGTGGCTGAAAGAAGAATAAAAGCTGAACAACAGTAAAACTGATGAGATTTTTGGGCCGTAGTGATGACTTGACAGACTTTTCTTTGCTGCCCGAGAGTCTTGTCACTCCTCAAATCCATAAGAAATTATCTTTAGTGGAAGGTCACAGTAGGGAAAGATATAAGAGGGTTAAAGGGGTAGGTGTTTTTCTCCCCTAGGGATTTTAGAGCTCCTTAGGACTGGGGGATTGTTTTTTGGAATTAAAACGTATGCTGTTTGTTTACTTTCTTACTTTCTTTGAGATTTGAAGTCCTAACATATATCTTGATATATTGAAATTTTAGCAAGATGACATATTGTCAGATTTGAGATGAATTACTTGCGAATAAGAGGTTCAAAAAGTAAACTCTGATACTAATGTCGCAACTCTGAAACTTTCACAATAAAAGTTAGTTGTGACAGTTGTGTAGATGTCTGCCCTCAGCTGCAGTGGCGGGGAGTAAGTATCCACTCCATGGCTAAATTGTCAGAAGAGGGTCTAGGGGGCCAGTGTCAGAGCAAGGGTCTGAGAAGGGGTCGGGAGGGGCTCTGAGCCTGCCCATAAGGCTGGTCTTTATAGAGGGCAGACAGATGAGGTGAGCAGGGCAAGCTGTCACTGGGACCAGAGTAATGACTAGAGCAGTCTGCTCCTGCCAAACCCTCTGATTGTTTTAAATTTGTTTGGGCGTGGGCGGTCCCTGACTTTATGAGGTGTTGGGATAGCATGGAGGTGGTGTGCGTGTGCGAGGGTGCAGATATTGGTGTGTGTCTGTCTTCTGTAGATAGACTTTACCCTCGGTAAAGAGAGGTCTACGTTCTTTTCTTCCCCCAATATATCGGTTTGTAACAAAAACACACATAACGTGCTCCCGCTTTCCGTGAATTAAATCAAACAGACACTCAAATGCTTGTCTAAATGAGCGTGCACACACACCCACACACACACTCCCACCTTGGCTCAGTCTGGTCTTAAACTCTTGCGGTTGGCCCGGAGAGTGGACATAATTAGAAGTCAAAATTTAGTTTCACTGCACTTGACACTTCAGGATCTATTTGAATCTTTTTCTTACTCTGTCTCCATAAAACACACACACACACACACACACACACACACACACACACACACACACACACACACACACACACACACACAGACATATGCCAGATCTCTCTATGGCCTACATTATACCCTTCTTGAGACTTATCACAATTTCTCTTTCTTCCCTTGGCTCATCAGTTTACTTACAAAATAGATTTTGTCAGATTTATTGATGTATAATGCATTGGCACCAGTGAGCTTATTTTAACTTTAATAATACTGAAATCTTTTTTAATACTATGTGATTTTGCATGGATCTTTGTGACAGAATGAAAGCGGTATGGAAATGATCAAACAGCCGCTTGTTTCAGGTCACGTCTCCTCCGTCTATCTGTCAGAGCCACTCCGGAGAGGGTTAGGGAATGAGAGAGCACTATGACTGGAGGGAATTTCTCCAAAACAACGCCAAATCACTCACTTTTCCTGCTCCTCCCCATCCACCATGGAGACGTGTCAGAATCCAGCGTCTGTCACAGTATCCCAAGGCAGCCTCTAGATCCAACAACGAACCGGCGCCTCTTGTCTTGTCACCTGTTATCTTTACCATGTCTTGGAGTTCTGCGTCAGATCACTCACGGCTTTCTTAAAAAATGCATGGTGGGAGTTTTACAACATGGAACGTGCCTTGGCATCTACTCGGCCCCATTAAAGCTGGTGACCCATAATGGCATGAAACAAGTCAAATAGGAATAAGTCATGCGTCTTTATAATCTAGTCAGGTTGAGGGTTTAGAGCATGTGTATTATATTAACAACTGGATGTAAACCAACTACTTGCGAGGGATGACGGATGACACACATTTTCTCATTAGCAAAGCGACGATGTCTCCTAGAAATGATGTTCATGTGCAGCTAATTTGCAATAGCAATTTACATTCAGCGTTCAGCGCCAGTGCAGAAAGTCGTGAGATGTTCATGTTGCAGAGGGAATTGGAGACGCGGTAGATGAACGCATTTCACCTCGACACCAGGCACCTGCGTTTGTATCTTATCTCGTACTTCACAGCGAAATTTTCTTTTTAGTATTTAAAAAAAAAAAAAGACCATGGTTTTTTTCACCTTTTGTTAATGAAGTGGTTTAAGCCATTGTAACAGTCGACTTCCATACTGTCGGTGCCCTGACTGATGTTTTCCTAAAAAGAAGTACATTCATCATGGTTTCGTTGCAACAACTGGATGTTGTCAGAGATGACAAAGGAAAACTCCCACGGTACCTTGTGCACTTACATTTAGAATAATCGTAGTTTTGTTTTTTGTTTTTTTTTTTAAATGGAGAACAGACTCTTTAAAGCAGCATTAATCAAGTTATGGCCACTAGGTGACAGAGACACACCAAAACAAGCAAGCAAATAGACATCAACTACCGTCAGATTGAAGTTGTTAAAGATGACATGTTAGCAAACAGTCACGATCTTCGTCTTTTTCTTCTTCTTCTTCATCATCTTCATGTTTTTCTTGTGTGTGTGTGTGTTCCCTGGCTCCTGGTGTGACTGTCTTCTCCAGCAAGTCGCTGATTCTGTGTATTTACAAGGACGTGCTGGGCAGGTAGTGTACACTGGGTTCAGCTGAACTTTGTTTTTGTTTTTTTTTTGTTTTTTTTTTTTCCCCATACAAAAATAAAAGGTGAAAGTTAAAACTAGAGTTAAGAAATTTCACCCGAGTTGTTTCCCCCCTACTCGTGTGTTCTGGAGGTAAAAATCAGAGGTGCTTTCAGAGTTTCCTGCAGGGAAGGAGACATCTCTGTCTGAGGAGCTTGTCTGTGACTCCCCCATGCGGCTTCCTCCTCTGGCATCCCATCTGACAGGCAGATTACATTTGCTGTACAAAATCGTTGTAGGTACAAGCATACAGTATGTACTTTGGATTAATAGGGAGTGATATATGTGTAAAGAGTAGTGTACTTTCTAAACCCTGAGAAGTCCTGTGGTGAGTGCGTGGTGCTCAAGGTAAGGATTAGTAGAGTGCTTGTGGCAACATAACATCTCTTACAGGTGTTCTGTGTGTGAAATGTGTACATGGGTGTGGGACTGCGTGTGACATTTAAGTATTATAAATTACTCTAAATAGCACTAATCATGAAATAATATGCTGTTGAAATTATTATACGATTAAAATGTATTTTTAATTTTTCATTTCTCCGTGTGTACATGCGCGTTTTTTGCGTCCGTCTCCCTGTGGCTCTGTGTCAAACTGTCAGCATTTGTTTTCAGAGTTTTACACAATGTCACATTCCTAAAGTTGTCATATTGAGTCCGCTGAGGTACACAGTAAAAAACCCACAGGCATACCAGTGAGCTTAGACACACCACAAATATCCAGCCCGAGATACGACACAGCCCTAAAGTCAGGAAATAAAATGCCTACTGAGTGATACGATTTTGTTTCTTTGTTTGCTTCTTTGTATCCTTTGTTTTTCTTTCTCTCCTGCTTGCTCTCTTTCTTTTTTTTTTCTCACCTCCACTCTTTCAGTGTCCCTGCAGATTCCCCTGCTGTCGGCTCTCGTCACATTCCCCAATCTGTTAGCCTTCTGATACCGGGGCCAGACTTGAAAGGAAGTCTTAAGGACGAGAGCTTATACACTGTGCCAGATTTTGTTAAATAACTACGAGATGTTGGTGCCAATTCATCGGTAATTGTCCCTTCTGGCACAGTCTGTTGAAAGTCCTGGAGAAGCCTAAGCTCAAGATCACTGCAAGTGTTAATCTTCTTATACTTAAGGTATCAGGTTTTCTTTTGATGTCGCTAAACATGTTGACTCCTATCTCAGCGCAGAAGGCAATCCAGACATAGCTACGAGCGAGATGGGGGTTTGTCTGCCTTCTTCTTCCAAGAATCTTTATGGTTTATGTGTTCCTCTGCTAGCATTCATTACGGTGGTAAAATAAAGCAACAACAAAATGAGAGGAGAAAAAAGGAAACAGGAAGAAAGGGATTGATTCGGTGCTAATTGTCCTTTCCTTAGCGCAATTTGGCCGTCACTAGCGTGGTGTAAAATGGCCTAATTTATTTTCAATGAGGTGAAATCCTATTTCTCAGACTATTCAGTATAATAGCCCAAGGTTATTTCCAAGAACTGCTTCAGCAGTGTGCTGCTTTCAAGATGAACAGACAAGACTCTTGTCTCAAACTGTAAATGATTTAGTGTCTTAATTAATTTTCCTGTCCCCAGGGTGTACTGTATATGTTTTAGGGTTGGTATGACGCAATCAGTGGTAGATTGCTTGCATACACGTAGGAGTGGTGATGACCATGCAGATCCATGTGCTGGGGAATCTGCCCCAGGGTGTCAGGTGGACAAACACAGGAAAAGTGCACCCTCTTGGGGCCCGCTGTCCTTGGCACGCCGGGCCCCCCTCGGGTGCTCAGGTGAGCTTCGGTGATCAATCACTTAAGCTTTTTGTCAGGTGAGATTCTCCCATCAGTCAGTCAGTCGTTCAGGCAGGGCCTCAGGTGGTGGGTGATAGTGCAGAGGCTGTGGGATCAGGGCGAGCTCCCACATGTGCAACAACACTGATCCCACACACAGGTGGAGATTTGTCATGGGCTGGTAGGAGCTCATCTGTGATTGAATACGGTGTTTGACTGTGACGTGCGCGCACAAATGCAGAGAGTAGATGGATTTGCACCTGTGCACATGTGTGTGTGCATTCAGAATCTGTAAAAGTCTTCACATAGGAACTCTGCTTACATTTGTCTGTGCATTTTAGTGTGTACTACGTCAACACATACATGTATGTAAAAAAAAAAAATAAAAAAAAAATATATATATAATAAATACAAAGACTTTTTCAATAAAAACTCAAAAGCCCAGACACAAACTTCTTTCTTTCTTCCTTCCTTCCTCACACAGCAATCAAAAGCAAATGTCTGCCTGCCTGGAGGGACTCTTTAAACATGCGTCCTCGAAGATTTATGGCAGAGTTTAGAACTTAATTGTGCGGGTTTGTTATTGGAAAAAGACAGGTGGGGACTGAGCCGAGACATGTTTTATCAATTTGGCTGCGTGTCTTTCGATGTATCTTGAAGTATTGGCGTAATACAACCCGTGTTTTACTGTAATTTCACTTTTGATTTAGAGGTGTCTGTCTTTGGCAGCCAGTGTGGTAAATGCTCCCACTGTAACGGCTGGATGTGGAGAAACTGGCTGGAGGTGATTGGGTGTTACTGTGTACTGGTGTGAATCTCGTGTCAGAGACGTATCACTAAGCACGGTCAACAAGTTCATCAAGGAAAGAAAAAGGTGGAGCGCGAGGCGGTGATGAGCTTTTACATGCTCTGAAGTGATTAAATAGAAATCCCATTATGTGTTTTGTCCGTGTGATTTAAGTACTCAAGAACCTTTCCATGTTTCTTTTGTTTCACGTAGCTGGTACTTATGTTGCTTTATAGCTACTAAGATGTGCCATAATGTAAAACCATAGGGTTTGGCTTTTCCCGGTCTGAAACATACAAAACGTTTTGTCTGGTGGATGTAGAAGCAGCATTTAGTCCACATACAGGCACACGTGGAGTTCCTGAAACTGCAAGCCAATCTCCAGTAGACCAAACTGAGCTGGACAAAACCCATTACGGAGCTCAAGTGACGCTTGGTGGGTAGACTGGCATCAGTCAAACCCGCAGGCTGCCCCCGGGTCACACCAAAGCTGGCACTTAGAGTTTTAACACACAGACAGCACACACATTATCCAGCTAATGACGGAATTACAGCACTGACTCACCATGTAGCTACATGTAAGCGATGGGGGGACGGCAATAGATTATCGTCTGAGAAAAGAGGCACTTTCCCAGGAAAAGCAGCTGTCAGAGAGAAAGAGAGAGGGAGAGAGAGAAAGAAAGGTGGAGATGGACATAAACTCCCAAGAATGGAGGTTTAGATGATTGTAATTATGACTCTATAAAACGCTCAATACTGTCATTATCATTGAGTCATATGTCCATGCAAGAGAAAGGGATGTTTAAAGGGATGTGTCATCAGTGTCTGAGGTTGAAATGGGTAGGACAGGTTTACACTGGGAAAGAATAAGATATACGGACTATCCTTTAAAACTGGCACAGTCAACAAACATTTATAACATATCCAAGAGGACGTAATGGATTATGGTAACTCTGTCTGTCTGTCTGTCTGTCTGTGTGTGTGTGTGGGTGTGTTTTCCCTGCGTGCAGATATGCGCATATTTTCATTTGTTACCGACTGCGTATGTTCCTCATACGGACACATGTGGATATGTTTAAATGTTTACATGCTTGTATGGATGTGTGTGTGTGTGTAGATCCTAAAGTGTCTACGCCTTAATACCAAGAAGCTGTAAGTGCGAGTGCAGTGACTATAGGCCTCTATGTTGCGGTGACTCTGTATAAACGCTGTGGTTGCTCTGTTTTCTTACTTGGGTTTCAGGGCGAATGTCTGAAAAGTTCATATTTTCAATGGCAACTCTGAAGGAACCATAAATTCACAGGGTGCTGTATTTTTATCCTCTTCACATAATGAAAGTTCCAGAGGACAAAACAGTCCCAGCGAGGGTGGGGTGGGTTGTGAGAAAGCAGTGTGGGGGCTGGCTGGAGGGCGGGGGTTGATTGTGGTTTTGGGGACATAAGAGAAGGGTGCAACTCTACTGGACATGTAGCCATTTGGGAAAAGCGACTCTGAGAAGTGTTCCCCAGCCTGTTCTCCCCTGCTCAAAAAAAAAAGAAGAAGAAAAGTCGAGCCTTTGAGCAAACTGTGTGCGGGATGTCTGTCGGCTTTTCCAAGTGAAATCCAATCGAGCCGGGTCTGAATATTCTCAAGCAAAATGGCTCCAAGTTCAATTACACGTTACAAGCCGCATGACAGTTTCCATTGTGCAATACTCAATCTAACAAGACTACGCTAAATCGGCCAGGCACCCCTGTTCACACTGGAGTCAGTGTGCCGAGACAGGAGGGAAGGGCCCACGACAAGAGGCCCTCTTAACTACTCTATTATGGTAACACATACCTGTAGAGAAGCAGACACCTGAGACCCTGAGCCAAGCAGCTAGAGGCCACTGGCTAACACCGCTTCCCCCTGGTTGCACCCTCTTGTACTTGACTGTTGTCAAACTGTTATGGTTCTAATGCTTTTGTGTTGATTGTGGGAGTCATGAGGAGATTATCTGTTGGCCCTATAGCCTTGGGCTTAGTTCTTGTAATGAATCTGAAAAATCCTTCCCTTTAATCTCTGCTCAGAGGACAAAGTTTCACTGCACTGTAAACGCAGATGATGCACTGCTCATCTTGATGAATATCATTTAATCATCAGTGACACTTCACAGGTCCCGGGCATTCAAGCAAGCTGGTTTGCTCAGGGTGTAATTCACAGCTCATCCATGTAACCTCCTTTCCCTTCGGTGGCTGAGAGAGGAAAAGAGAAGCCCCTCTTCGTAGTTAGATCACTGTGGTGGTGGGAATGCTGGAACCAACCCTGTTAAAACTTGAAAACATTCCCTCTTCAAACCACCATGACTGAGTAGATTAGGCCCCCATCCGCAGGAAAACAATCTTATTTCCTGAAGATATTTGGGGCGTTTAATTCAGAAACAATGCTGGCTGGCGCACTGAGCCTCTTTTATTGCATGCTTTTTTATTACCATTCTCGGAGTTATTCAAATAAAGTAAATGAGTGGTTCGGTGAAACATGTTGAGATACACACCAAATACATTGGTGTCAGGCTTAATTATTCCCCCAGATGAGTCTTTTCTTGTGTCTACACCAATTAAAGTCAAGGGAATAGAATCACAGAAACATGCGTTCCTGTGTACGCAGTATAGGCCCGGTCTTTGTAGAAGCCATGTCATCGATGACACACGACTATATGCATATTTCATTGGGACATGCATATTTCACAGTGTCATCCTTGGCACGCCGCTGCTTTGTTCACAGTATGTGGAGAAGGCCTGAAGAAAATGGGAGGTTCTCTTTGTGCGTCGTGTAATATCAAGGAGGGTAAAATAGGAAGAATCTAAACGTGTTCTGACAGTCAGGATCATTTCAGTGTTGGTGTGAAGTCTTTGATAATCACACGAGTCTGCAGGTGGAGGCTATTACATCCTTACATTGTTGTCCTACTGGTTCTTGTTAGTCAGCTTTTTCTTTTTTTTTTAAACAGGAACTCAACGTTAATAGGCACCGACTTTTTCCAACTAATTATCAAATAAGGTGGAATGTATCTCAATGTACCGTTGTAATCTGTATATAATTTCACATTAGTGGCATTACTGGAAGGGCCATGTCAATAATTTAATTTACTATCACTACACTGGGCTGAAATGAACCATCATCCGCAAAGAGCACTTACTCGCCACCCGACACAAAGTCAGAGGCTGCGGCAGACTGTACAGGAGCCGAGCGAAGCCAAATGTGCTTGTGCAGCAAACATGATTGCATGTGGTAATTTCCTGTGCTCTGTCTGCATGGTGTTGTGGTCGAAGGAGTGATTATACTGTGCCAGAGAAATGCTAATGTATGTGTTCACAAGAGACATAACATCCAGACACAATTAAAAGCACAAACAAGTGTCAGCCAGTGTTTGTGTTAATAACTGGGTTCGGTGGAGAGGGAGTGAGAGGGTGAAAAACAGAGGGAGAGAAAGAGAGAGTGCGGTCGCAAACACGTGTTGCCTGAGCTCAGTGGAGGAAAGAATGGCAGCAGTTATAAGTGGAAGAATCCAACAGGAGACGAGGAGGGGAGCTGTGGCGTGGCTGCTCGAGTAGAAGTCGACTGTTAGGCCGTGCACCTCCAACTCAACTAGCTCCCCTCGAAAAAAAAAAAAAGAAAAAAGAAAACAGCACCGAGCGTCTACTCACGGCAAAGTTCACAGGAGTAACTTCAACCGTATCACTCACATCTAATAGCCCCGTGTACTCTGGCTACTCATGCTCAGAGCACTTGATCATTGTGTTGTGTTAGGTGCCTCTGGTCCTGCTTCCTTTAGATTCAGCCTCACTCACCCATACAGACAGTGAAGAAGTTATTCACTAAAACTTTGCCCCAGCCGCTGGTCAAGAAATGCCTGCGGTCAGAGCGTGCTCGAGTGGGGGAAACATGAGATTCTGGACAAGTTGTTACAAGAATAATGCTGTGCTGGATAACATATATGACTGACGGGGAGATCAGAGGGCTTTAAATGATTTTTGTCTCTTAATCACTGCTCATAGCCAAAGTCTTTGATGCTTACATATCCCCGGCATGTTTCAAAGTGTTCATATTAATTTGCCAACGTGTGTATTGTTGTAAAATACACATGCACGAGTGTATGCGGACACATGTAGACAAGCACACAGGAGCATTGAGAGCAGATCTTTATCAACAACTGATTGACCAGTGTCAGGGTTTGCTAATACTAACGAGGCTGGGAGTTCTTCCTCTCTGATGTTTTCTTTATTGATCGCAGGCAAGAACATCTTAATTGGCCTAAGTGCCCCAGAAGTAATCAGCACTTAGCGTATTCACGCATACCTATGCATGCACTGACATACATGCATTTATAGCCGTGGAAAGATATATCATAGCCAGATAAGACAGATGATATGCAGACCTGAAATATGTGCAAGCAATCCAACTGTTTACCTGTGCTGGTTCTGATTTTTAGCGCCGCACATTCTCTTACAGTGACATTTTTGTTGGATTTGGGGGTGATCGTGCCAGATGTTGGTGTCTGATCGCCTACGGTAAAAACATGACACAACACGAATCAAAAACAGATCCCACTCTCTTAAAACACTATTGCTCATTCATTCAGGGGGAGATCACATATCGTGTTCGTCTGTTGCCAAAACACAAAGTGTCTCAAACTATTCCAAGATTACAGCCTGAGATAGCTCTGCTTATCCATCTGTCACCATACGAAGAGTTATCTTTTCTTGTTTAAGTCACTCAGGCTCAACGTCTAATCTGAAGCGTGCATGCGTGCGTGTGTGTGTCACAACCATGGAAGTGCTCTAAACAGGACTCGTGTTGAGCAAGAATGCAGCCTAGCCAAAGCCTCCTCTGTGTCATTACACCATTTCTCCTGCCTGGATGCTTTCAGTTTAATGCCAGTATTAATTGTTCCGGTGCTACCGTTCTAAAGGTCAGGCATGTTATCTATATACTTTACCTGACAATAGAAAACTCATTTTTTTAAAAATCTTGTGAAAACAAGTGACTCATTAGCCATAGTTTGTAAAAGTCAGAACCAGATCAAGTTTATCCCTCTGTCCTGTGGGTCTGCGGTGTTTGCAAGTTTGTATCCTTTGTCCTCCAGCATCCGTGTGCCCTTTGATAGTCTCAAGAACAAGGAAAGAGCTCTTCCTCACAAGGTCAAACGCTTAACTATCACACTATTGCCATCGATGGCTGGTGACTTACAAATCATAAGTATTGATCATGGCAGCGATCTTACTGAATGTAGGGCAGACAGTAAAATCATATCCACTTAGGCTTAATAGCCCACATTAAAGCAATTATGCACACAAAATAGGACTGTCTAACTGTACGCGTATCATGCCAGTCCATATATCTTTTTTTTTCTATTTTACTTAGCATTTTTATCCATGCACTTTTGATAATGAATCAAGGTTTTACTTGCTATTGACTGCTTCAGGTGGAACAGTTGTAATTGGCTGGGCGACCCCTCATCAGCTCTACACCCTGTAGCCTTGGAGGTAAAACTGTTCCAGTCGATGACATAATGTGCACAAGGTTTTTACTGTATATGTGTGTGTCAATACTCATGTATTTACTAATGACAGTGCGAGTGCTGACTGGTGACCTGCTAATGAAGTTGGTGCATTTGTGAGTCAGTCAACAGGTCAAGGACTGGAGGGGATCTCGCAGTCATCCTCTGCTAGTTTTGCGGGCACATGGGAGAGCAGTTAAACCATTTGCAGTTTATTTCAGGTAAACACTTGAAATTATGGTGACAGTGTATATTTTCAGACTCTGAGTCAGCTGAGCAGCTGTGGTCGATTTCACAATGCTGCCTGAGCAGCTTGAGCTTAAATGGCAATGATATATTGAATGTGCTCGACAAGTTGATGTTTTTTTTACACTTCTCCTGTCCATTTTAAATGATTGTTATCTGCAGACAAGCCCGAGCTGAGGCACCGGAGGTAGAATGGGTCTAATCTGAAGATCAGTGGTTCGCTCTTCTCCAGTCTGCATGTGGACATGATGGATGAATGTGGTGTGTTTTGTAAACTCTTTGAGTGGTCAGTAAACTAGAAAAGCACTATATAAATGCCGTCCATTCACCACATTGTTTGTTCTTATGGGACAGGGTGTTACAGTCTTAGTGCTGTGTGTTGTCCTGTTTGGCTCATCCAGGTACTTTGCTCACACTCTCCTGCAGCAAGTGATTGAGTCCACCTCTGAGACCAGGAGAGGCTGTGCAAACTGAGTGATTCAGTCTTTGTGTGTAGCTATCTTCCTTCTCGAAAGGGTGGTATATTTAGTGTTTACTTTCTAGTTAATAAATTGAGTTACGGTTCGTGCGTCAGAAGAACACTAGCTGTGTGTTGCTGTTTGTGGTTTGTTGTGAGAGCTTTTCTCTGGTTTTATCTTGCTTATAGATCCCTTATTAAAAAAACATGGACATTATTTGGGAACATTAAAAAATCTCATATGTCAAGCTGGATGCAATTGGACCTGGAATTTATTTTTTGTGTTTCCTGATACGTAGAGTTTACTGCCACAGAGAGGTAAAGGATATATCGTTTTTTCTTGTTATTCAGTGAACATTCTCAAGTACCTTTAATCATCCTATGTTGCCAACTCCACCGATCCCAACACCTGCTAAAATAAACCATGAAAAATATTTGCAAGTTGTATTTGAACAAGGTCTGCCTCACACGCATCCGCCCAGTACAGAGAGACTAAAGCTCGTGTGTGGAAGCTGAAGCATCATTCATTAAAATTCCAGGATTCCCACAGGCGACAGACAGTTTGATTATATCCTATTGGTGATATATGCAAGTGAACCTGTTGACCGTTGGTTCAATGTGTTTCCAATAAAAGAGGAAAAAAATGTCTTTTTTTAAACTTGTGGCACAGAAAACTTATATTCTAGAAATACAACCAAACTGCATAATAGGAGGTTTTAACCGTTCCCATTTAGCCTACTGTATGCAGTACAATAATTCGTACTATATGCAGACTTGTCAGAGAATTGAAACAGCTTGTGAAGCAAAACACCCACTTAGAAACTTCATTTTAACGCCGTTTTTCACTCTGTTGATTCCATCTTTTGTTTAATAACCACTTTCCTCTTCGTCCTTTTTATCTGCTTTAAGATGAAACATGCTCATGAAAAATTTATCGCCGCGATCTGCATATGCCGATTCCCCTGATTGGGTTGCTGTCTCTTGTTTTGAGAAAAAGGAATGAAAGCAATGCCAGGCAGCGCTGAGTGAATCTCAATTTCTCCCTTTGACAAATGCATTTCATCTCCACCGTGCCAGCGGAGGAGGTTATCAGAGCCAGAACGGCCTCTACCTAAACCTCTCCATCCACTCCATCAAACATAAAGACGGAGAGTGCAAGGGAGGACCATGAATATTTAAAGAACTTTAACTGCTAACATTTAATGTTAAACGCATGAGAGGCAAAGCGCCGCTACGTTTGCACTGGCTTCTCACTATACTTGCAAAGACTTTATAGAGCTTCTAATTTTAACTGCAAAATTCTGGGGTTATGACATATGGGCAAATTACATGCGTGTTATTTGAGGGGGAAACTGTGGCATGTGCTATTTTGCACTGCGCGCTGAGAAAGAACCACCATCGGTGGGAGGGTACGCGCACTAGAAAGAGGCAGAAAGTGAGCTTTCTCAGAAAACTTATGTCATCAAACATTTTCATTATCTAACGTTAACACCCTGGAGATCAGCGTTGCCTCGAAGATATGGGGTTATAATTGCTTTTATTGGTTTATTGTGAGAGCGAAGAAGCTCTTTGATGTATTTAAGGGACCAACCTAATGAATCAGTGAATGCAGAAACAACCTATCCAGGGAGCTGATCTCAAAGAGGGTGATGTTGGGGGTGGGGATGTGTGTGCATTTGCGTGCGTCTGTGTGCGCAGCGGTGGTGGTTGTGTTGGAATTGGGGGGTGGGTGGAGGGGGTGGTTTGTGGTGCAACAATGCGTTCTTTAGTTTCCTGCAATGGTGAACAAGCAAGGACTTAATCAAGCACAGTTGGCCAAAGAGCAGGGGATAGAAAAGCACGGGGTGTAATCAAGTGTAAACATCCTATACAATGTTGAACGGAGAGATCCGTGACCCCGGAGTTATGGGAGCCGGCGAGATAGAGGGGGTGGGCTTATTTAGCAAATATGTAGAAGTGCTTTTGACCCCATGTTGACCGCACCGATGCTCACAAACCCGTCAGCTGTTAATCATCATTTGTGATGAGCGCAGGCCTTGTTTGAACAGAATAATGGTAGTTGATAACGCGGTGACTGTGTTTTTGCTGATTTTTCTCAACTTCCTTACTTAGACAGAAGAGCAGCTTCCAAACTTTTCTTTTTCTGCTTGCTGTCTTTGAGGCTGGTGCATGCAGCCTCACGCGGGGGAATCTGTGAGCGGTTGTTGTGCTGGTGGAGGGCAGAAGAAGCCGCGTGGATCTGGTTACCCCCGGCTTTTCCCACAAAAGTGATCAGAGACTGAAAGTTGAGAGCACGCGTACCTCGCAGCAGGTTTACTCGCGTTTCCAGTTTAACCTTTTATTAAACTGTCCATTGTGCTCCCACTCTGCCCACAGACCCTCCGCTACGTTCACATGCCCATCAGGTCAGTCGGGTTAACAGCCAAAGGAGGGGGTAGCAGGGAGGAGGGCAACACTATCTCATCTCTGCCCCTCTGTCGCACTTGGGCCTGCGCAACACATTGGAAGAAAGAGAGAGAAGTATATACTACAACCGTTTGATGAGCAGCGGGGCAATAAATTCATTAATCATCATTATATGCCTCATCAAACTCTTTGCCAGCCTCTCCATGGGAGTTACACAAATTAGCCAGTGAAAAAAGCAGTAATTTTAGAGGAGCTAGGTAAGTGCTTTTTGATTGCTTTCTTGAACAATGCTTCCCCTGACAAGCTAATAAATCAGATCTTTCTATACTTAAAGTGCAGCTACTGTGAACCCAACCCGAGCTCCCCAAACACAAAAAAAGGGAGGCTGTGTGGGACAGGGGGTTTTACTACAGCCAGAGCTCTTTCACAGATTTGTTTTGGATTCCTCCTCTTTATTCTGCAACAAAGAGGCCCGGGTACAAAGCTTTTGATAACTGAATGAACTGCTGTTATGTCTCCAGATGCAACCACGGATTTTCTCATATTGGATCAAAATAACCTCATGTTTGACTTGAGATGAAAAAACCTGAGCCAATAGTGACCATATGGTGCAAAATTCAATTAGCTCTTCTCCCCCCCCCTTCTTTTTGTTAAGCAAGCCTGGGTTTTAAACATATGAACTCAAGTGAGATGCAAAGACAGACGCATAGCTGCAGCTTGCAAGCTTTATTCTATACAGAGAATCCTAGCTGGCAGGTGATGCATACCTACTACCGCGATCATATCCTTCCATCCAGATGGCCATTCCATGCAAGACCAACAAATCATCCATCAGACTGGAAACGGCTCCTTTATTGAAAATGAGGTCAATAGAAGATTTGAGCCTGGTTTGTGGCTGGCCATGTTAACCTCCTTCAGGTATTAGCAGCCCTCAGTTAGTGCGTTTAGATGGGAGGTCTCATGCGGGAAGGGATGCAGTTGGAGGGGTTGGCGAGGGGGGGTAGTTAGGGGTGGTCTTTATCTGTTTAAAGCCCCTCTCTGATGAGATTACCTATTGGAGTTGGCTGTAAACCACCCTGTTAATCAGGGTGCAGCAGCCAACACACTCCCATTGGCATACAGCCACCGCTTCATTTTTTTTTTTTTTGGATTAGTGGTTGTGGGCTTCAGGGAGAAAAAGAAACAACCAAACATTTTCCGTTGGTAATCATCTGCTCGTCAACATTCATGTGTCAAGTGTAACACGGGCAGGCGTGGACATGATCTAAACTCATTTGTTTTTCCTGCGTGTTTGTTTAGATTTGTCTGCTGTCTAATTTGTCTGCCGAATTACAAAACGCAGCAGCTACCTGCCTGCACCAAAAGCACAGCAGGCCAGCGTGGTGCGTCTTGATTGGACTGTTTCCGAGGTTGCATCACTAGCAGGCACTTTACTAAATTGGCATCAGACACCGTCGCACATGGGGCCCATGCAGCTTCCTTCCCTCATTGTGTGGGAGCGAGGGCCAGTCTGGAGCACAGAGTTTTGAATGAGTCCAGTGGTGGCGGCGTCTCCTCGCCCCTCCTCATTAACGTTCTCTCCACACACCGCTGAACTGAGCACGGCTCAAAATAACTTGGGGGAAGGGGGGGTAAAAAAAAAGGCAGTGCCCCGTTTATCTCCATCTTGGGAACTGATCCAATTAAGTAAGTGCCCATTTGCATCCATCAGACTACACCAAACTGGGAGGAAAAGTGGAAAGCTCGGAGCAAACAAAAGGGCCAGCAGCGAGAGAAGGTCCATTTGTTGTGCAAGGTGGTTTGGAGAGGGTAAAGTGTCCCAGATGAATGGTGGATAATGGTAATGTTACAGGCAGTGTATGTGTGAGCGCTTGTGTCAGAGCAAGTGTGTGTGAGCACAGGCATTATAGCGGTCATTAGGACAGATATGTGTGTGGTAATGTGGAGCAGATGTTGAGAAGAAAGGGATCATTTAAAAAGGGCAAATGTAAATAAACAGTCAGGCAGCTCGGGTACCCCTCCTCCCTCCCGGACCCTGTGAAGTCACCGAAAGAAAACAGTTCATCAATCTTCATCACGACCATTAATATTGTAACATTAGAGGGAGTTATTGTACATACATCGATGCCCTTTTTATTGTTTCCTCACATCTACTGTGTTATCACAATTTAACAAATGTTAAAAGTGCATCTACAGAGACACTGACCCTGGTGCAGTCCAGTCAAGTCAGAGGAGATCAATACTACATGGCTGTGATGTTATTTTAGATGATCTTTAATACTCACGGCTGTGTGATGTAAACTGCTGAGCAAGATGCTGCATTGTGTGAGGTAGCAGGCGTGTGTCACAAAACACAGGCATTAGTCAGGAGTGTTGCAGGAGTGGGTGTGCTGAACTTGCTCACCTTGCGGACAGAGTGAGGGAGGAGCCAGGCGAGGACACAGACAGGAGCTGTACAGAGCCACAGGAGGAAGAACCTGCCGGTGTCTCCACCTCCAGACTGGATGCACACACTTACTGCTCTGTGGCTGTGCATACCTGAGGGGCTTTGGCGTGGAGTG
The DNA here is from genome assembly GCA_008933995.1 of Datnioides undecimradiatus. Taxonomy (NCBI): domain Eukaryota; kingdom Metazoa; phylum Chordata; class Actinopteri; order Lobotiformes; family Datnioididae; genus Datnioides; species Datnioides undecimradiatus. The sequence continues at coordinate 2,586,340 of WARS01000060.1, forward strand.
CAAGTCCCTCCTGCACGTGTGTGTGTGTCTGTGTGTGAGATATTGTGTGTGTGTGTGTGTGCGTGCGTGCATGTCACCCCATCCAGGGCAGGGCAGAAACCCCCGGTGTGGGCGCCAGTGAGCCCTTACATGGCCACTGAACACAGACCCTTTGCAGTCACAGGGTCAGAAGCTCACGCCACACTGCTGTCAGAGCAGATTGGTCAATGAGCAGCCCCTTTCAAGAAGTCAAGGTGCTTGCAGAGTAGGGCTCTGTGGGTGTGCGTGCATGTGCGTGTGTGTGTGTGTGTAATGCCATTTATATATTAAAATTAGCCAACTTGTTTGCGTAGCTGAAATATTCTGAATTTAAATAATCACCTTTAAAAAAAAAACTCAATTATGTTTTATTTTGCTTAATGAACACATTTTAATAATCCGGCCATTTCTAAATAGGCTTATTATTATTTGCCACTGGAACTGAATCCCTCAATTCTCCCAACCTCAACCCCTGGCCTCCTAGGACTTCATAGTTCATCACTCTTCGTTAATGTTTTTTTTCCCCCCTTTTCCCCTTCTTCATAGAAATGTTTTATTTATGTTGGGGCGGGGGTGGGGGGGCAGACACTTAAACCATCTCACAGCTGAAAATTACACGTGTAATCTGTCCCAGAGGAACTCCACGGAGAAATAGAAAAACAGTCCGTGAAGTGCAAAGAAATAGTGGTAAATCACTCTCTGCCACCTTATCTGGGTCGCTTTACAGTGTGTTCAAGAGCGTTTTATAACTCCACTTAACATGAGCGCTGGAGGTGCCAAAGGTTTGAGACTCGCAGCACTTGAACATGGTTTCAAAAGTGGGTGGATGTATACACGTTTCAGGAGTCAACTGTAGGATTTAAAGTTAAAAAAAAAAAAAAGTTAAATATGTTTTACAGGTTGTCATGCCTGAAACACAGCGTGGATCCCGCTGACTTCAAGTCTCAGGTCTGTGTTCACTCAGAGGAGGCTGGAGCTGAAATATTGTATCCTTAATTGGCCCCCTCATTTAGGAAATGATGATGATTAAATAGCCATGGGCAGTTACTGAAGTCCTGGAGAAGAGTTGCTCACTTCTTTGCATTTAGGAGTTAATGGAAAAAACAAAGCATGTTTTCAGTGGCACACTGGGATTGCAAATAAATAAATAAATAAATAAATGAAAAATGAAAATATATATATATATAAAAATTGTTTTGGGATATTATTTCTAATAGAATATGAATTTAACCTATAATATTTGCAGAAAAAGAAATAAGTCTCCCTGTAAAGCAGTTTGGTCTTTTTTTTAAGTGTTTGTTTAAGGCTATTTTTACGAGGAAAGCTGAAAAATCTGGAGAAAACTAAAAATGCATTTCAGTCGCACGTATGAAAGACCCTCTTTTGAAATAAAAAGAAAAATGAAAAAGAAACAGAAATGGAAAAAAAAGGAGAAAAAAAACCCGCTCTCCTTTTATTTCAGCCCTCTTTTATAGCACATTTGGCATCACACTCATGTTGCTGATGATGCCCCCTGCGAATAATCTGTGCAGGTCAAGTACAGCGGGTGTCTATTTACGCATTTGAGTTGAATTTGACCCCGGCTCGTCTGTGTTGTATCGTGTAGCCGGACGTTTTATCAGCGGGCTGTTTATACGAAGCAGCGCATGGGCCGCAGAGTTATCCTTCGGTGATATTGGGAGTGTGTTTATCAACAGGTTCTGGTTTCAGCCGGCGCTGCGACACACAGTAGCATTTGAGAGGCGTTCACGGAGCTGTCCAGTGGCAGGTGTCTAATCTGTCTGGTCCAAGTTTCTTCACAACTCTGCCCCCGCGGCGAATCTGCTGCCAAACTGCTGATATCTCAGGCTTGTAGTTTGCAGTAGGTGCGTTTTGAATAGTGTCAAATCAGTGGTGGGTAAGCTGATCTCCAGTAGATTATCGCGCAGATAGAATTTAATATAACTAATTTTATTACGCATTTTAAAAAGTCTTCGTATATGTGTCTCTGTTGAGGCTTTAGTTTAGTCGGTGCTTTGCATTTTGGCGTGCAGATTCACAACTGCCATAAAATATGCGTAAAGTTGTTGTGGTGGTTAATACAACGTGATTAAAATGGCATCTTTGTTTTATTTTCTAAATGTCCTCCACTCTTTCACATTGGACAGGGAAATGAGGTGTTCGGTAAATGCTGGGCTGTGTGGCTTTACCTCTGATAAACCTGCACACTAGGCTGCACGGATAATTACAATAATAAAGGGATCATACGGGGCCACAGATGCCAGACTTAACTTTCACTTCATTAGATCCTACCGTTCCCAAAAGTGTCGAAAACAAACAAGAAACCACGGTTTACTCTTGTTATTCATTAGGCTTATATTAGCACTATTTTCAGTCACCACTGAAAGCCTCCCTCGTGACACCAGCACACCGAAGCACACACATAAATGTCGCGTCTACTTTTAGAGTAAAATATGCATAGATAAACCAGAGAGCAGCCCGAAAGGAAACTGATTTTTTTTTTCTGCAGATGGCAAAGAAAACGAGGTTTTCTGCCACTTTTTAAACTTATTGTGTCGCTAGACCCAGTCTCAGCGACACGCAAATCAAGAATTAATTCGATTTCAGACAGCTGGGTAAAGACGTGCACCGTAGGCCTGCGCAGAAAAATTAAATAGTTAATTCAGTAAATTAAAATAAGCGTGACCCTCGGCCTTCGCAATTCCTGTAAAGCTAAAGGCCTTTATTTTTAGTTTTGGGGAAAAAAATATTTTAATTGATATGACGACAGTAATAAGAAGCATCTCCCCCCCCCCCCCCCCCAAACACCCCGGAATCTGCTTCTTAACGCTCAACAGTAACAAAGTCGGAGTGAAGGGTACAGACCTTATCCTCCTCTTTTCTCTTCTGCTTCTTCTCCTGTCGGATTATTTTCCCCATTTTCACACGTGGGAACGGTTTCACCCCCTACTTAGTATTCTCACATTGTAGCAATCCCAACAATGAACCGACACGCCATTCAAGTGGAGAAGGGAAGCCAGGGACCAAGTTGTATAAAGTTGCAGAGAGCATCTCCCCTGTAGGCTACCGTGCAGCCTCTGATGTAGAGCTGCGAATCCTCTCGCTCCGCTTGCTGCAGCAATCTGGGCTTAATTGACTGTTATCACGCCCAGAAATAGAACAAGTATAATCAACGACCAAATATATATTTTTAATTAGTGAGAGGGTACTCTCATATATATATATATATATATATATATATATTTTCTTTTATCAGCATGCAGTTCTTGCAGTGAACGTGGCGGGCTGACTACAGTCACATCAAAATTGCTGCTGTTTCTTTATAGAAATAAATATATAAAATCTGCTTTAAACTCACTTTCTACTTATAATCCTGTCTTTCCACGGGGCAACATAATAATAATAATAATAATAATAATAATAGCTGCAATAATAATAATAATAATAATAATTAAAGTGCAAAAGATTAAGAAAAAGCGTCCAAGACCTCTTGTGCTTCCCCCCAGTGCTTGTGATTTGGTAAACAACGAGGTGACAGAAAGCTGATTATTAAATTTAAAAAAATATAAAATTATCTCTCCCTAGTATACAATCTAAAAAAATAAGTCAGACACGGCTTTATCACGCTCTGTCCTTTGTTCGATCTAGTTTGACGGTTTTAGATCCTCATCCACCCAACACGAACCGTTAAATCAAGAAAGTTCATTACAATAACATCATCAACCGGCGCTGCGTTTTTGGCTTGCACCATTGTAACACACAAGCTCCAACTCCTCCCGCCACCCCCCCGCCACCACACACACACACACACACACACACACACACACACACACACGCATACACGCAAGTCTGCTTGACATGTAAACGTCACAGCATTTACTAAGTCACAGATATTTTATACCGCAGAGAGCGTGTAATTTTGTCCCCTAAACATTACTTCTTCAATCAATTCTGGCGGAAAGCTCAACGCTGATTTTCAAACTCTAATACTCTCTGAGGGGACATTGCATCGAGCAGTTCAGTCCCCCGGGGATCAGCAAAGAAAAAAAAAACGAAAAAAAACCAAAAACATAATTATGCTATTTAGCCGGCTGATGTGTCGCAATCACTGCTCCAGCACACTCTGTCAGATTAAAATAGAGGGCCCGAATAGAGGACATTAAGGCTAAGGGAATTATATAAACCTCAGGGGAGATTTCAAATTGGAGAAGGAAAGTAAAACTATAGTGATTAATGACAGCCATAAAAACAAGAGCATGCTGTCCTGCACTTCAGTGGAGGTCAACAATAACGCATCAATACACACAATAATAATAATAATAATAATGTGCAATTTAAAACTATTGTTCACAACTGAATAAACGAATGTTTTTTTAAAAAAATCCTATTTAAGGAGAAAAAATAAAAAAATGGGCCTTTGCTAGTAAGGCTTGGTGGCCTACTGCTGTTTCATTGAGGAAGCTGCATAATAATAATAATAATAACAATAATAATAATAATAATAATAATGATGATAATTTTTTTTGTTGTTGTTGTTTTAAGTCCATATGTTGTTGTTGTTTTTTTTTTAATCTACAGTTCCAACTTCAGCAAACCACCGGGGGGTAAAAACACCTTCCTGTTCTTCAGTGTGCTGGGAAATATCCCTCCGTTTTTTACTCTCTGCATATCGGTCAAGTCTATAATTCGTGCCTTTTTTTTTTATCCACTTGTCAAAGTTGCTATAATCCTCATAATAACTGTGATCACTGTGTGTGCCCCATTGGCTCCACTTCTTTTTTTTTTAAACTAGGCCATTTGATCAGGGGATGGTGCTTCCGTGACGGATTATCGTGCCAGGTCCCCCCGGAAATTAGGAGCAAGTGTGACACCTACCTGCAGAAGTTGAAGAGTTAGAGGACAGTGCATGGCTACTGGCCACATTGTTCACACTGATGCCTGCCTGTCTCTGCTAAGTGTGACAGCATTCTGCCTTTTCGAAAACACCAGTGTTTACATCCATCGCGTCATTAAAAGAGACTCTCCATTAATGATATATATAGCCAGCAATTTTAAAATGCATGGTCGCGGTCCCTTTAACAGCTTTGCCACGTTTTGGAAAATAGTGTACGAGGTCTAAACTTAGCATAAATCGAGCTCATTACTGGAGTTCACCAATTGATTGCTCTGCATAAATACGATATAATTAAGTAAATGACTGCGCTTCAAAGTATATTATATCAATATCCACTTTAGAAACGTGCTCAAGTGTGAGGGGGGATAAGGGAGAAGGCCTGGTTGTATTTAAAGGAAAAACTGCTTTAACTGGTAAGTGTTTTCATGACCAAAAATATACCTTGGTATTGTTTCCAACATTTTTCATTCACAAAAAAACACCCCTGTGAATATTTGCACCAACCAAAACGAAACTGAACCCTTTATTGTTTAGATATTGGGTAAACATCCTTTTTAAGGAGCTGCGCAGGCCTTTTTTTCTGTCAAGTCTGTCAGAGGTCTGGCTGCCATCGTATTTTGAGATGATGATTACCATTGAAACATCTGTCACGGTGCAAAATTTAATTAATATTTCGTATAAATTAATTGGCCTTGAAGCGCTTTAGACACATATCACGCAATGCCAACTGCTCCCCAAAATAATCGCTGCACAAAGTAAATATATTTTTTTTTCCATAATTTACTTCAAAGATAGTGTGTTGTCCATTTTAAATACAAAAATGCTACATTAAATATACATGTTAGTCTTTAATACAAATAGACTCAGGCGGCTGCAGCGATTAAGACCATTCTTGTTACATTTTAGGATTAACCATTCAGAAACTAAAAATTTATAGATACATTTACTCAGAAAATAACTGTTCTCAGGATTTGCTTCATCATTGTTCTTTTTTTCCTTTTTTTTTAATGCAACCACAAAAAATAAATAAAAGTCCGCGGTGAGTGGAAAATATTTGTGGTATTAAATGTTTGACACCTTCTTTAGTTCATATGAGTCTTACAAAGATCTACCTGCTATTCCTGACTTTCTGGCTCTCCTCACTAAAGCCTCTGCCTCTATTTAACACAGTCTGGCTTAATCCATTAATGTGCTGTGAGTTCATTACTGAGCCGTGTTACTGTGAAGATGTCCAAAAACTGCCACCATAGTTCGTGTAGCCGGTAGAAAGGGGAGGTGTAGCACAGAGGCCTGATAGGACCGTGCTGTTGGGGAGCGGGCACTGAGGGGAGGACCGTGATGGAGACGCTGGTGCCGCATTACTGCCACGCTTCTGACCCAAACCGGGCAAGCCTGTGGCGCCTCTGCCGCTGCCCTTGCTATCTGTCTGAGGACGTGGCGATCTCCGTAAGGGACTGGAGTTTGGGTTTGGGGTGCCAAGGCGAAAGTGGATAGAGAACATGCTGTTGGTCACCGTGCATCTGCGTGCGCTCAAATCTGAGGGCTTGTCTTGTTGCGCAACGGTCTGGTTCCCCGGGGCACCGCCGCTGAGGAGATTGAAGCGGTGGGTTTCGTGGAATCCGGCAGCAGTTTCTTGTAGTCCGCTCCTGGTCTTTTTAACCCGAGTCGCTGAGAAGGGGATCCGTGTCTTTGCCATGGTTCTCCTCTTTAAATCTGTCACAGCCTATGTCCCCTGGGTTCAGCAGTTTATGATCTAAAGCACAAATAAAGAACAGAATTACTGCCAAATAAGCGTAACATTAAAACGTTGCTAAAACTGTAACACATGTAGGAAGCAAGTGCAGACCAATGCGGCGTGAAATGGATGCATAAAAAAATAATTGCTGTTAGGATGTTTCCATTAAAAACAGCTATTATGCGTGTGCCATAACCGTCTCATAAAGATGTGTGCCAGCTCTGTGTTGCACGAACCTCATGCGAATGCGACACAGCATAAGGAAAAAGGTACAGACAGGCTAAACGGTATTTAAAAAAAAAATACAAATATAATAAATATCATCTTATCATATCAATAGCCACGATCGTAAGCATTCAAGAATCGTTCAAATCTGGCTTGTAATTACCACACAAAGGCAATAATTTTTTAGCCGAATTCCCGGCGCAGTACACCAGCTGTATCCTTATTATGCAGTTAAAGATAAATTGACTGCTAAACACTTTGCGTCACCAGCAATTTCAGCCCCTGAGAAGTCAACGTAGGGGAGTTCAAGGTGATTATTATTAAAGTAAATTGTCCCATTATAAATAATAATATACCAATTATTATCCAGCAATCAATTTTGCACCCTGAGTGGAAACGACTGCGATGAAAAATTGATGATTTTTTTTTTGCCTTTTTTTTTTTTTTTTTTTTTTTTTTTTCTTCCTGCACCAATGACCTGCTTCTGTGTCTGTGGAGTCTCCCTTGTCTATGGGCTTGTTTGGCTCGTCGTCGTCGTTTTTCTCCAAATCAATATTCTCGTCCTCCTCCTCGTCCTCGCTCCTGTTCCTGGGGGTCCAGGTCTTAGTTCTCCTTCTTAGCCTCCTCCTGGCGTTGGCGAACCAGGTGGACACCTGGTGAGGAAATAGTCGGTGATGATGGCCAGCATGATCTTCTCTCCTTAGTGGGATATGGATTTTTGCGGTGCCTGCTGAGCCAGGCCTTCAGGTGGCAGTGGCGTCCTCCCGGGTTGCGCGTTTTTGCCGGTATGCTGGGTCACCGTAAGGGTAGGTGCCCAAAAGGTGTATGCGTGGTATCCTATTGAGCCGGGCCATGCCCGTAGTGTGATCATAGGGAGAACTCTGTTTTTAAAAAAAAATAAAAATAAAAAAAAGTGCGTAAAAGTTCTGTCAGTCATTTTCTAAATCAAGCTGAATGGGGCATAGCGCTTACGGCACTCAAACATGAACACACACACGGTAATGCGCATGTACACGCGACGCGCGCAGAAAGTCACGCTCACATCGCCCCTTCTCACGAATACACACACACACACATCGAACACACGAACACACCGACTTTTAACCCAGCAGTAGTTCAAGCCAGTTAATGCCCGGAGCGCCGCATTTGATTGATATTTTTAATTCTGCGTCTATTTTAGGCGTGCCACCATCGTTCACACGGCGTCAAAAGCGTGGCTATTATTATTCTAATTAAAACAGCTTAATAGTCATATGATAAAGTATTGACATTGCTTAATGGGCCCTATGTTTGGTTTTGTGCCTGTTTCTGTGCGATCGTCTTGTAGTAACCAGGCCTATAGCCAGTCTGCTGGCACGAATTACTTGCAGTTACAAGGAGACTCGGTGAGAATACAGCAAAAGCAAAACGCCATATTCCTCTGTCTGCTAAAAGTCGTACGCTATATTTCCGTTTCACACCTGGCACGACTAATCGCACGATAAGAGAAAAGCAGTGACCTAAATTGGCATCTCACGGCGCGCTGCAGCCGGTTATGATCGAAGACGCTTCGGCAAGGCATTGGCCACCCGCTCCCATGAAAACTCCAATTTACAGGAGAGCCATATAATAACAAGACACCCAGTTAAATTTAGTTCGTTTACTCAACAACACGGTTTCTGACGGACATCTGGTAATATTACATCCATGCACTCGGTGACGCATTTCTTAATCGCTTGGCTCCGAAAGCAGAGCGGACACTTAAGTCTTCTATAACGAGTTAACATCTTCGCTTTTTACTCCTATTAGACTGAATAATCACCTTAGTTTACTTCCACCACGTACGAGGTGAACGGCAGCTGCCGCCGCGTCTGCAATTGTATGGTAAGGGGGAGTTGCCTGGCGAGGCGCTGGTGAAATTTGGTGCAGATCCGGCATATGCAAAGCAGATCCCGAGGAGGATCTCCCAAGTTCTTCGGTTCTGGGTCCCGATATAACGCTGGTGCTGTACGCAGGGCACGAATACAGGCTAGAGAAGCGATTACGTACAAGTAGCCCTGAGGATACGGCTATGCTGGAGCCCGGAGAGAGGTTACTTAACTTGCGCACTTTCCTCTCTTTATTTCATGCGCTGCTGTCGGAGCGCATATATAGAGCCGTGTGTCTGCAGACTATTGTCTGTCCTCCCCTTCTAAATGACAATGGTGGAGGCAAAGTAAAAAGTAATTAAATAAAGAGAGAAGCTTAAAATGTTGGATGGATTATTTTGGTCGCTGCCAGCCAGCCACTGCCCGTCGGATGTTTTGTCTGGTTTTGTTTTTCTGTTGCTCCCTTATCCGAGTTGCACCGTCGCCCTATGCCCGCGCAGAAGTTTTTTTTACCCGTCGGACGGGGCTTTGCTTTGGGAAAATGTCCTGCCAAGATGCTAAGTTGAAAATTGCGATCCTGACGCCTACTACGCCCTCCGGGTGTAGTCACCGAAGGAAAAGTGCTTTTATGCTGGGTAACCACAGCCCTGCCTGAAATCCATGCTCGTCGCCTCTCTCTCCTCTCCGTTTCTCTCACCCTCCTCTCGTTAACTAACAATCCCTCTCATTCTCTATTTCTATTTTTCCTCTTAACAAGTGCTCGTTGCAGTAAGTCCTGCGCCTGGCAGCCTTTGGATGGGTGACATCATGCGAGTCTGTCAACTCCCCAACTCTCTTTTTTTTTTCCCAAATACGAAGCCGTCACTTTCACACTTGATCAATAACAAATCGGCTGTTGTATGCCAGGATATGGGCTTGCAAGATACCGGCAGGAATTAAACAGGCGCTCTACAGCTGTGCTCTCTTTTTGTTATTCTTTGTGCGTAAAAAAAAAAAGTCGTCGCTGTGAATTTCGCGTGCGTTAAATCAACAGAATGAGCGTTCGTGATCTCCGTGCGCCTGTGTTAAAATCCGCAATGGGAGTTTCTGGAAATGGATTTACTACTATGGTGCACGTCGATTTTCTAACGCCAGACGAATATTGCATTGGTAAGATATATGACAGCTGAAAAGCAGCAAGATGGCGCGAACAGTCGGCCGAAGAGCTCCACGCGGATAGTTGTGTGTAAACAAAACTTTGACTTATCGACATTTATGTGTTGTGATTGTTGAAGTATTTGTTTGTGTGCGCCGTCGCGAGGGTTTGAAGGATTTACTGTGGCGACGGCTAAATAGTTTTTGCAATAGATCCTGGAATAAACCAGTCAGATACACACTCCCAGAAAGTCATAAACCCTCAAGCCAGGGCAGATTAGTGCCAACTACACCAAATCCGCCCGGACCAGTGGATGTAATCTCATTTGATCACTGCAGATACGTTTCAGTGCTGAAATACTGAATGCCTTAAATTGATCTAATATGCCACTGTTATCGGCAATTAGTTTTTTTTAGATATATATATTTAACTGCTATTAGACAAATCTACTGTATGCGATTATTATTATTATTATTATTATTATTATTATTATTATTAAAGCGCCCGTGATTAATTAATTTAAAAATAGTACCAGGCTGTTATAAATATATTTCACTATGTTTCAGACGTCCACAAGCCATTTTCATTCTGGTGATTGACTTTCCAGTTCAAGTCTCAGATAAGCCGAAAGGGATCGCTGTAGGCGCTGCTAAAGAGTGTGTGCACACACTGTCACGTGTTTTTTTACGCTCTGAAAACCTCCAGAGAGCAAAGACTGATGACGCCGGTACAGTGGGAGCCGACGCAGACTTAAAAACGAGAGGGAGAGAGAGAGAGAGAGAGAGAGAGAGGGGAATAAAGAAAGAGGGGTGGATACACAAAGCGACCCTACAGTATAGCCTAATCAGATGACAGTGATACGATGAGACCTAGTTTCACAGCCTCCTGTAGTGTGCAGACAATCAGCTAATTGCCGGAACTTTTTCTCATAACAGCCGCAACAAGAAGAGTGACTGAATCCGCTGGTTCTGACAATTATCATTCCTACTCATGTCAGAGCAGGAGAGAAAAAAAAAAACATAATAAAGACACGAGTATATTGTGCTTATAATGAAATTATTGTCCGCCACATGCCCCGAGATTTAGAAGGAAAACTTGCATTTTATTGTACATTGGGCCATGTGACCTGTTAAAACGCCAAACGACATGCAGGATTAGTGAAATTATGTATTTTATTTTATTTATGGCATAAAAGATGCGACGAAGTTTACGAATGAGAGCGAGCCATGTGCCATGTGCCCTCCTTTTAATGCGTTTTGGTTCAGAGTTGCTCTCTGAAGTAGGAGGAGGACCCATAATTTGAGATCACGGAGCCTATAATAGGAGTAGGTTATGGCAACTGCTTCCACCTCTCAGCGCCGCACTGATAAAGGAGGAGGTGTAGGTGAGTATAGTTTTGCTCATTTGCGTCTTTCTCTATGCGGCAAGGTGCGTCTGTGTTTAAATGCGTAAAAGTGGGCTGTTCGCACGCAGTACGTTGATCCGAATCTAAATCTTTATGCATGTGGTTATATCAGATTTATATATATCGCTTATACTTTTTTATTCTTCCCTGAGAGAACGAGCTCGGTTTTGACGCATGAAAACTGCTTTACGTGGCAAAGAAGAAGTGAATGAAAGATGATGCGTGCCACTTAAAATGCCTGAGGGAGCAAGTGTAATCTAAATTGGATATAGAGGGTATTATTACACAACATTATGCGTTGTGGCGGACTAATTGCGTGGCTGGGCGAGTTAAACAGTCAGTTAATGTCGAGTGGCGGACAGGTTTCTGGAGCGCACAAGGTCAGCTGTGCTGCTCCCAAGCCTTTAGTGGTATACAGGAAGGAAAAAAAAAATGCTTGAAGTATTCATGGGATTTTTAACCATTCTAAATCTGTGTCCTAAACCGATTAGTTGACACCAATTTTTCTTTGATGTATTAGCTGAGGGCTTTTGCCACTTGGAAGCCAATTGAAATTCAAAACAGTTTTCGCTCCAAATGCTTTGGGGAGATCTGCTGCAAATAATGGATGTAATTTATTTTTGACCTTGCTTTTTTTTTTTTTTTTTGCTTTTTTTTTTTTTTTTTTGAAGAGGGGTTTATTAAATGATTAAACATATGTGCACTATGCTGCTTGACTAAACAACTGGCATCCTATACTGCTATGAGTAGCTATTATTGTGAGAGTAAAAAGCAGTGATTTTGCCCATTTTATTTAGGCGTTTTAAAATGTGACCAGCGTGATTGGTATCAAACTTTTTGTGTTTTGTTTTACTGTTACGGAGTTGCTGTCGTTTCCTTTCCTCAAATGCATTAAAAATAATAATTCCCTCTTTGTTTGTCTTTGTTTCCAATTTGTTCAGATCCATGTTGAGGAGGTCTTCCCCATGTCACCAAGCAGTCAGTGAAATGCACCCTCCTAATGCCTCAACAAACATACATACATACACACACTCACTTGCAGATAAATCCACCTTCCCTTATTCACTTTTTAAAATCTATTTGGACACACACGCACGTGCCGTAATATGATTCAGTTGTGTATTTATGACTAAAGCATTATAACGCATACTGTTTAAAACAATTTATTTCGGTCTGCTCTTGTGAAAGCTATTTAATGCGACGCGTTTGCTATTGTTTATGTTGAAAAGTTTAATGGTTTTCCTGATGTTACAACTATCGCAGACATGAACAGATCACAGATGAGACTTAATAAGTTTGCGTAGCTTTGAAAATCACGCAATTTACATAAAGCACAACGAGCCAATATGGCTTTCAGGAGAGAGAATCTATTTTCTGATCTCTTTTCTGTTCTTGTGATCTCTTTTTCTGTTATTGACCTGAATGAAGATTTATGGAGTGAGAGTGCATGTACGTGTGTGTGTGTGTGTGTGTGTGTGTGTTCAGTTTACTCCTGATGGGGCCTGTCTGCACCCAGCACCACCACCCCCCTACTCCCCCATGATCCCCGCCAGGCTGAGTGGCAGGGCTCTGGATAGGCTAAGTGATGAAATGATGACCCTATTATGAGAAGCGATTCCAAAATGAGAGGTATCAGACAAAGATTGCACCCTTCTCTCACTGCCACGCCGTCCTCCTGCGCCACACTGCCAGCTGTGCAGATGATGATTGATTCGCTTGAGATGGATCACAGGAAGCACCCATTGATTTTTCAGTGTTTTATCAAAAATATTTATTTACAGTTGTATCCATAGGGCGTATCCAGGCTCACCCCATACCCCCTTTTTTTCCAAATGGGGGATGGTATAAAAGGGATAATTCTTCCTGCTCCATGACAAGACAAATGACCTGTAATATTATTTCAGAAACGAGTCAATAGGCTCAGTGACTAAACGAATATTGATTGGATATAATGAAGCCCGAGTGTGACTATGAGCTCTTTCAGGGGCCCTGCTGTGGACTCCACTGTCAGCATCTCTACACTGATACCAGACCTCACCAGCTGAGTGTTTTACACAAAATACAGACCCGCTACGACAGCTGGGACAAAATAAACCTCATGTTGGTGAATATCACAGATGGCGAATCCACATACTCCACGTTCCCTTATTCCTCTCACTGGTGTGTACCTGTACATTTTGATTCATGAACTAAGAGCTTTCCGTGTCTGACTGTATTCTAACCAGACCTACGGCCAAATAGCATGTTTGTTTTGAAGGTGCTATAGGTGCCATATGGTAATCATCTAAATCCCATACTACTTAAAGCTCTTGAGGCATGTAGGAGGTACTCCTGCAATGCCTGCATGACGGTAAAGTGATACAACGTACAAATCAAATGACTACCAGAATGCTAAAACCACAGTGTGGGAGCTGTGCCCTAGATATTTGCACTGACTTAATCCAATTGAAATAGTATGAGTGAGTTGCAGGGGCTCCCAGGTCTGTTGCCCGCTTATGTATGTGATGCATAATAGAAGTTGACGAGGTTGGTGATAGATCACAGCCCAGGTAATGTAAACACATTAATCCCTCAGGGTTCATGTGCATGTTCTTTCTCTCTTTTTCTCTTTCTCTTTCTATCAGCCTCTCTCTCTCTCCCTCTGTCTTCGAGCACCCTCCCTCTCTGCCCCCCCCCCACCATGTTCATCATCTTTCTCTAAATGCGTTAGTGAAGCACAAACCAGAAGCAGCCTTAATCTGTCAACATGCCCTTTAATTGGAGGGAGAAAACAACACGTGCTTCTGGTAGTGCCATTCCTAAGTGCACATGCCAAAGAAACACGGAGTTCACGGAAGAAGTGATCCCGGGAGAGCGGGGCATAATTAAAAGTATCTTTTAATAGGCTTGTAATGCTGAGCCTGACTCTTGTTGCCTTAAGTAGAGGGCAAACTCTGTGGCTGGAGACGGACATGCAAGGGGCTTCTGCTGAGGGGGCCTGTAAACGATACGTTGCCTGGCCGTCATCAGACATGCAGTCTCTGCCTCAGTCGCCGCACTCAAGACAACAACCGCTTCCCAGCCCTTGCCGCGGACACCTCCGCTCACCCATTCCCTTGTTCCTTTGTTCCCCGAATGAGGGATTTTGCTCCGCAACATCACCTCTCCTCCCGGGCCACTTTGGCAAGTTGTGTTCTACCTCCTACTCACAGCACCGGTGGGGAGCGAGAGATGGGACTAAGGGGTTGATTTGGGGCCTGCTGCACTGTAATCAAATGAGACTGCTTAGGGGAGAGGAGGAGGAGGAGGAGGAGTATTATGTTCTGTCGTGCATTCCACTGCAGCATTGTTGCTTTTTTGTTTTTGTCAGGGCAGACTTTGATGCTGTATCCCCTTACCTTTGTAGTCCCGGCAGCCATGTTTCATAAACACAGAATGGGAAACATCCTCAGCATTAGAAATTTAGATTGCCGCTTTCCTCCTGCCACTCTGCATTCCGCACGTGCCCAGTCGCATTCTCCATCTCCCAGTGCTGAGGCATTAAGTTTCCTCTCCCATGCCTCTGATACATTTAAGCATCTCACAATCAGCGCCTTTTATTCGGTGTGTCATGTATAATCTGCGGCAACAACAATGCCAACATGGCTCTATGTTCTCCCCTCTCTCTTGGTACCGAAGTATTCCGCTGCCGCTGTTTTGTTTCAGGACAATTGCACATGCAAAAAGCCTACTTGCTTGAAATTGAGTTGGTGCCAGGTGTTCAATTTAGACCTTGTCTTTATGAGTGTAATATTAATATCAAGCTAAGCATTCTATAGTATGCTCCTTGCTTTGTGTTATCACATGGGGAATAGGCAGTACTCAATTGTCTTTGTAGTTAACCGGAAATCTCAGTGGAGTGCAGTGTAATGTTATTTTAAATCTTATCTTTACTCATTAAAACCTTAAGTGTTCAGCTCTGCTTCCCATATTTTATTGTCTTACCGCAGTCTTCCCAATGTACAGTATTCTCAGTAGGCTAATTCCACTTGTAATTGAATGTTTAAATGTCAAACATTGATGAGAATCATGGCAAAATAATGAAATTACCTCAGTAAAAGGGCATTTTTATTAGACATGGTGCAGATTGTTCTTCTGCCAGTACAAACCCTCTTTTCTGTGCCTGTGCTGAGCCCAAAGTCCTTCCCCTCCTCCTCTTCCCTCTCTTCTTCTTCTTCTACTTCTTCTTCTTCTTCTTCTTTGAGAGAGTATCAGTTTTGTCCAACATCTGACACACTGCCCTGGGTGATTGAGCCAGACGTGGAAAGCCAAAGCGGAGATGCTCTCCTTAATGCCTGACACCTGGTGCAGATTTGGAAGGGATTGCACTGCAGGTACCGTCTTACCTCTTCTCCAATCCCAGAAAGTCCCTGAGGTATTTCCTTTTCTGTCCACGGCTGTGTTTGTTTCTCCTCTGCTTTGCCACCCAACTCTCCGGCCTGTGTCAGAGTCGGCCCCTGTGTTGGGATTAGGGTGATAAGGTGTTGAAATACGATGCCTATCATCCCTTTGATACGCACTGTTCTGATTTGTTGAGGTATTTTTCTTAGGCCCCAGAAGATATCAATGGGATTAAAATCTGTTTAAGTGTATCTCAGGATTTCAACAGCACGGAGTTATTTGCAACAAAAACATCAGTTGTTTGCAGTGAAGTCTGTTCACAACATGAGAACAGTGAAATCTGTTTCATAATTCAATGTGTTTCTCTTCTACAAATAAATGGACTTCTCGCCATTTTCCAGAATGATATCAAAACATCTCCATTGCTGATATCATTAATTTCCTAATCCCACATGTCTTCTGCCTTGTATCTGTCTGTTCTTGTTGTTTACACCCCCTCCCGCCCCCCCCGCCACACCCTCTGTCAGGGTGTGCTTTACAACTGGACACGTTACTCAGGAGTGTTGCTGCTCACCTTACAGCTTGCAGGCACATCTGCAGGCTGCGCTGGGACAGCGTTGCTAGCCAACATTAACACAGCAAGGACATCAAAGGCTGGCAGCCTGGGCCGCACCACCTGAGCATGTTGATTGCAATGCACCGCAGTGTCACCTGACCTGGGAAGGGAGAGGATTTTGCCGTGCCAAGTGGAGACATTGTATCCAGGAAGTGCTAAACAGGCTCGCTACCAAAATGCACAGTGTTAGTCATACAGCTTGAGAGCAGTACTTAAAGATGAGATACTATTCTGTCGTGTTTTTCTCTCTTTGTTTCTGAGAATCTGTAAATGTTTTCCCGCTGATGCTAAATTCTAAGATGATACTGACTCACTTAGGCACAGGTTTGATAATTTTCATAGATAAGCTGCAGAAGATACTCTGCAATTATGCCATAAAATAATGTTTCTGTGATATTATAGCGCAGTGTATTTCGAGCGTCAGTGAAACGCGAAGAAGTGCACACTTAGTGAGCTTCGGTGGCGCACTGTTTATGTTGACACATGCAACTCTCTTCCGCATGCAAATGCAATCTAAACATTAGGCGAGGGGAAGGCAAGCGTAGCCCATAAAGGCTGTGAGCTCCAAACACTTTGAACAGACAACTATCACTAATCACTCCCAGAGCAGTGCGGCGTGTAATTACTCTGCCAAACGTTTGCCTTTCACAGCTTAGCACCGGGAGCCCTGACCCTGCGCTTCCCTGTCTTTCCTCACCACCATGCATGTGGAAGGGGAGGACCCCCTGCCCCTCCACCCTCTTCCTCCCTTTCCCCTCCTCTTGACCGAGGGGGTAGGCAAGCTGAGCTCCCTCTCAATATTTAGAGAAAGAGTGGAGGAGGAAAGAGAGAGGGAGAAAGGCAAGGGAGGGAGAGGACTGAGGTTGGTGCTTCCGGCTTTGTGGGAGCCCATTTAAACAGGCTTTGAAACCCTAGCCATCCGGAGATCAGAAATAGCCTTATTGACTGCATGGGCCCAGAAGTGACTGAGCACACAGGGTTCTTAGAGTTCACCCTTCCTCGCCACTCAGAACGGGGGGGGGGGCATCGCATGCTAGGGCCATCTACAAAGACTGCGGACATTAATTTTACATCAGCAGAAAAATAATATCGTTCCTGCTATTTGTAGTGTCACGAGGTTGCGCCGTTGTGTAATTTCTTTGTGTTTTGTTTTTTTTCAAGGTGCAGGACGTCTAGTTCTCCTCATTCTCCTCTCCCTCCATCTTATTTACTCATATTAGTGATGCGGCTGTCAGTCTACACTGTGATCTGTCCTCTGTCTGGTTGAACGCTGATAAGATGACACAATGCAAATATGAAGTGTGAGGGAGACGCTTTTGGCAAGCAGGTAGGGTGTGCAGGGACGGGGATCCCATAATGACTATTAGCTGGATTTCACAGCCTGCTTCTGATCTCTTGCACTGACAGGGGGCCTTTATAAGAGGATGGGTGTGCCACTACCACTCCTAATAGCTCTCACACACATGCACCTAAAGGCGTACGCACAACGGATGATAATATGTATGGGACAGTGTGACATACCGTGTAAAGTTTAACACTATATGCCACATAAGCGCACTTTGTCCTTCAAAACTGCTCATTTTTTAATCACAAAAAGTCGATTTTTCTTCTTTTATTTCTTTTTTTATTACCGATTAAGTTATTAATAAATGAAAGAACTGGTGTTTTCGCATTTTTAGCCGGGACTATGGAAACAGAACTTTAAAGCAGAAATGATCATTTCAGCATATTATAGTCGCATAATGCCTCCCTTATCTTCATTTCACTAGTAGTCATCTTCAGCATATTGTCATGCACTTCACCACTGTCGTACAAGTTCATTTAGACTTGCAGTAGATTTAAGAGCTCTCTTGGTTGCCGCGTGATCTTGTAAAGGCTTTTCAGAGAGCCCCATTTTATCACTGATGTAGTAATTTCACTTCATCACTCAGTTGTGACTAAAAATACATCAGGGATTAGCTTCATGGCCAGACTATCTCACACTGCTTTGATAACATAATGGGGGCTGGTTGCTCGTGGTTACAGTCATCTGATATGTAGAGGTTCATAGCGTTCAAAACTACACTTGGAATACTACAGGGTCTTTGAAAAAGAATGATAGAGTGTGATCTTTTTAAACTCTCGTGAAAATGATGTGTCTTCCCTTTTAATTCCTTTGTAGGAGCATTTTGCCATGATGAAAACAGCGCCCACCCCCACTCCTTCCCCTTTCCCTCTTCTATTCTACACAAATTAGCTATGGTCCTGGAGGGCAAAATGACAAGAGGTTACTGGAAGACTGTGTGTTTAATTAATTGAAAAATGCTTAAATTGCTTTTACAGTTGTTATGTGGAGTGAAAAAAGGGAATCCGTGTTGCCAGTACTCAACCATAATTAGCACCCACGGGAATTAAATATTTAGCATTAGCTGTGCTGCAGCACTTAGGACACAAATTTCTATTTTAACTATGAAAGCGAGCCTGTCTTAAGTGCATGAGTCTGTGTGGACAGCTGTGCAAAGGGGAACAGCACAGGATATTTCAGCGAGACACCCCAGTGGCATTCCGGGTCCTTCCACATCACATGTGTAAGAGATATGGCAGTTGTATTCCCGAGGGTTAGGCATTACTCAGAGTATTTAGTTTTCTAATTAGGCTGAGGGCCTTCGTCCATGCCTGCCACCACCACGGGAGCCAATGAGAATTTCCTCTCTTATATGTCAACTCTCTCCCTCTCTCTCTCTGAGACACGGGGAGAAAAAGAGAAATGGAGAGAGGAAGAGAAAAAGAAAGCATGTGTGAAAATGAGAGAGGGATACACACATGGTTGAGGGAGGGAGAAAAAAAAAAGACCTGGGGAAAAGCCTTTGTTTATTCCAACTTTAATTACACATTGCCTTTAATGACTCCACTGGTGTGTGTGAGGCTGGAGAGAGCGAGGCTGTGGAGCCTTAATGATCTGTAGCAGTGGATGTCAGCCGAGCCGTTGGAGACTTAAAGCCCATTTTTAACAGTCCCTTTTGGTTTGGGCCTAGAGGCGACAGCGTAAATGGGGTCCATGCTAAGCCACACTAGACTAGACTCGGGGACTACTTCAGCGTCTGGTCAGCCTCTTTCGCAGAGGGGATGGGCCATTTGGAGGGTTCAGCAGCTGACCGCAGCAACTGTTGGACTTGTCAGTGTGCATCAGGTTACCCACTAATGAGAAGTAATAAGGGTTATCCCAACTTTATAAGACTTTGATCTTTGTGCACGGTGGGATTTAGAGTTGGAGAAGGTACGCTAAGATTGGAACTGGAATCTGACCCCCATTTTATGTGTGTGTGTACGTGTAGAGGAGGCTGCGTAGAGGAAAAAAAGGCAACACGGGGGTAATTAAAACGCTCTAACTTTGGAGTTTGGGTGAACATTTTTGGAGTGTAACATATTGTAGGCTCAACCGAAATGGATATCCTGGATTAGTCCCTCATGGGGTGGGACACGCGAGATTACCACCAGACCAGAAGGTTGTCCAAAATCACAGTGGTCAAACACGGTTGCTGTCAAAATACAATATACCATAAAGGGCCACCACAGACACCATTTATCTTTCCCAGCTTGGATCGTGCGCCGGAAAAGACACATGAGTACATTAAACTAAAAACAGATGACTGTGCTGGATTAAATCACTGAGTCACGTTCAATTAACACAACGGAACATGTAGCTCTTTGAACAGCTGTGTTATTTGTTTTGACGCACAGTTCTCTAGAAAAAAAAAAAAAAAATAAATCCAAGCACCTCAGCTTCAGCGCAGGACGTTAAAACCCCTTGTTCTGTAAAACAAATTCTCCGGATTATTCAAAGCTCTGCGAATTAGAATGAAAAAATCCATGCGTAAAATTACCGTCCATTCAACTTCAGGCAATATTTTCCTCTAGGGGCAAATATGTTAATTGGGCTTCCTAAAGTAGCTCAATCCTCAGGTTATTTAATTTCCCCAAAAGCCTTAGCTGTGCTGAATTCAGGGGAAGTGTGGGTGTAAAACCCTTCACACCGGCGTGATGGCCATCGAGGGAGAAGTCACAGCAATGGGGAGAAACGGAAAAAGAGAATAATAGCGAAGGTTGTAGAGAAGAAACACGTATGTGGCGCCCTGAAAGCTTTCATACAACCTAAATCTTTCATGATGTGACAAAATAATTTCACAGATCTGTTAACGCAGCAGCGAGCCACTAAATCACACAAAACTGCATTTAATGCAGTCCTGAATAAAACTGAACTGAGCTCGACCTGCCAAGGAATCCTCATCCTCATGACTGTCATGTCATCTAATTGCTTCTGTGTGTTTTTTCCCAGAGACTGTGTGCAGCTCGGTCGCTGGCCCTCAGTGCTCCAGCAGCCTGGTCAAAAAGACATCCTGGCGCTGTCCCAGGGTGGATGCATCGCCTACGCACGCTGCCCTTGCCAGCTCCCAGAAGTCTTTGTGGTGAACCACTGACCGTGCTGCTCCCTATTTTCCTCCAGCCCAGCAAATAATGTGTCAGAAAAAGATTATTGATAGCCCATAAAAGAAGAGCCAGAATGTTGTTGCCTCTCCGCTTCAACTTTTACAGAACAATACAAGTGCTAAACCATCAGTTTGAATGCTGCGCTGCCCCTGAAAGAGCGCAGCGTTTATTTTGTCCCATTGTTGTTCTGTTCGGATAAAATGAGTTACAACTGGAACATGAACAGACAACAATAACTTGCGTTTGTTTAAAATGCTGCTTCATTTTACTTTTACATTTGAAAACCTTGTAGTGAGGTTGGCAATCCTATTACTGGGACTTTTCAAAGGAAAAATGAGATTTCGCGAAAGGAACATTTTGAATTTCCTCGCCGCCCCGTTGGGTAATTTCACAGTTTCGCCCAGTTTACCAGACGTTGACGAAGCTTTTGCTCATCTGGCCTAAATGTGGGCTGAGTGGGTGATTCTCAGACACGCGAGGGAAGCTATATTTACAGAATTAAGGACACACTCCGTCCGCCACACAACAGCTGTCTGCTACACTTAGCTGATTGAGACTGCGGGCCCGCTCCTTTTCGCAGAGCACCGTGATTGAACAGTTGGGGCGACTTTACGTGTGCTTTGCTCTCCCGATGCTAGAAATCAACACTGACACTCTCGTGCAAAAAGCAAACACTTGTTCAGGCAGATTGACTGTGTCAAGGCCGCCCGTGCAAAGTCTGCCTCCTTTTTTTGTTCAGCGTTTCACTTTTAATGTCGATCGGCCATCTTATTCACATGTTGGCTTTCCGGGAGGTGGCGCGTGGCGCGTTGCAAGGATAGAGCAAGGTTCGGCTCAGCGGCGATGCTGTTAAATGAGAGAAGGAGCGGGCGATTCAAGTCGTTGTGTATATACAGCGCTGTTTTGCCCGTAAAAACTGTGTTTATGTTCACTGCAGGCATAATTCACAGTGTGTGTTAAAGGGCTGCAGGCTATGCAGGCACATGACTGGCAAAGTATTTCTCCCCGTTGTGAGAACAAGAACAAATAAGAATCTAAAACTGTAAGTATGGGAAGTAAAACAGTTCTTAAAACTGGGCATAGAAGAAAAAAAAAACGAGGAAATGTTTAAATTTAATTTTAAACCATTGCAAAATTTCATTTCACACTATGCATCATGTTTGTTGCTACGTTCTAAGTCAAATCCACATGTCAGTAACTTATACAAAGCCAGACATAAGCAGGGTATCATAACGTATAATAAGAATAATGGCCCTTTGATTTTTGGATTTCCTATTGGAACACCTGTCACTTTTTGGCAAGGGCACACCCCAGCACCAGGTCTCCTTTGGTAGCGCTGGGGGAGGAGTGTATGTATGTGTGCGAGTATGAGTGTGCGAGAGAGAGTGGAAGATGAAACAGCCGCCGCGGAGGCAGTGATCACACAGACAGACGGGGTGAGTGACAGACAATACCTGCTGTAAAATTCCCTCACATCTCCCCTGATCTGTATTCATAGATCTCGGCTGCTACGCAGTGCAAACTGTAGCCCACACCAACGGGCTCTTTTGGCGCACCGCCCCGCTCGGTTTCACTCTTGCAACTCACTACACAGACCCTCTTTTTCTCTCCTTCCCAAAATATTTGCCGTCTTTTGTTCTTTGTCTAAATGATGCCTCTGATCACGAGGTGAAAGCTGAAAGGAGCTCTCTGACAAATACGGACTTTTTCCCCATCTCTTCTAATCGCACCTAATTCTGCTCCTTCAAATGCTGGGCTCCCTTTTTGAGTGTGTTCTTACACTCCAATACCTCAGAGATGGGTGCTTTTTTGGCGACTTTCTATTATTATTTTTTTTTTTTTGGCAGAGGACTGCTCTACTTGCTCAGCATGATGAATGAAAACCCTCATATTAAGAGTGCATTCAGCCTTTTCCGCCTGCATGCTCCACGCATTGTCCTCAAATCAGTCGCATCACTTTCTAGTAATTCCTTCAGACTTCTCGTACATTGTTGACACTCAGTGAAAGTCAAGTTCAAAAGAGTGACCACTATCAGCGCCATCAGAGCCCTTGTTTTTGTGCTGTAACACCCCCCCCACACACACACACACCCTTGATGACTGACTCCAGGCCTGAAACTTCCTGAAACCCAAGCTATGTTACAAGAGAAACACACACACTCCGAGGACACCACAACACAGGGGCTGCTCAAACTGGATTAGGTTTGTTGTGGCAGATCTAGGTTTCAGGTTTGACTTGAGTAATGTGTCGTTTAATTTCTTCGGGAATTGTTTTGACAAAACAAGTTAGCGTAAAGTCGGAAGTGTCGTCTAAAACAAAAAGGGCGTGTGTAGTGTGTATGTTTTTTTTTTTGTCTTCTCGCTCATGTGGAGCATATGTCAGTCATCAGCGAAGTGTTACAGTGGAAGTGACATCAGAACCCTGGAGGGCTTGCACTGCGAGAGAGGCTTTTTGATATGATTTCTGAGAACAGAGAGTTTAGCGAAAAGAAAGGAGTTGCTCGCGTCTCTGTAGTTGGAAAAAAAAGAAGTCTTTCTATACAAACAGTGGAGACGAACTGGAAGGTGCTCTGCCACGCTTTTACTGAATCTTTATCATTGTAGCTGTCAGCAGAGGTAAATGCCATGATTTGTGTTGCTAAATTACACAGTTAGCGTGACAAGGGTAATTATTGTGACGTTAGCGCACACAGATGGAGAAATGTTTGTCAGCCGTGATTATAATTACAATCATTCTGTGATACTGAAACTGAATGTTGTTGTGTTTGATTGACCTGCATGTTGAAAGCAATTTACTGCGTTGCTCCGCATTTTACCAGCACGATAGGCACCGGCGCCCGCGCAACCACCGCAAGTAAAAGTAACTAGAACTTGCGCAACGTGCAATCTCTCTTCTGACCACGAGTGGACATTTGGGACGAATCTGCCGATCGGCTGGAGCCTGCAGAGCTGATCTTTATCCTGGCTTGACTCAGGCTGGAGGTGATGATGCCCACAGCAGCCAGAGATTGATGGGGGGCCGACACGGGCGGCAAGAATGAGCTCTGGCCTTTGAAGTCGTCCACATGGAGGGAAATTGATATATCAGTTTAAGCCCTGGACCCTATTAAAGGAGCCCCCGTCAGGTTAATGTGATAGCCTCCATGTTACCCCCAGACCCATTCAGGTCAGCCCTAATTCCTGCCCCCGCTCTCTGCAATCTCATTTTAGTTTCCCATCAGTAATGTTTTTCCATCAGAGGAGCTCCGCTAGGGAGTATATCACACAGTCAAACACTGGGCCATCTCTCTCCCAGAGTGATTTAAACCTCCAGCCAGCACGTTAATCACCAGCCAGAGATTCCCATGGCTTTTTGTACGGCCTGGACAGCCTTTAAAGTGGGGTCTGTAGCAGTATACGCCTCCCTAGACAGCAATCATGCATCCCCTCTTTCCCCAAGACTCCCCAATACTTGGGTCCTACTCTCTCAAGTCTGGCCTTCCTTTTGGACATGGCCCCTTATCCCTGTGGTCAGACAGCTGAGCAGGGGCCCCCAGGTCCACGGGGGTGAGCCCCTGCGATCATTCATTTTTAATTGCATGCAGAAATACATTTACATTAAATATGTAGAGCGGTGTCTTTTTAATTCAGACACAGTGTATTTATTATTAAACCTTTGTCTTGGAGGTCAGCTCACAAGGAATCAGCTGTCCATCAGATTCAGGACGTTGTTATGCACCTTGGTCGGCCGGATCATCCCCACATTTTAAACACGTCTGTTATTCACTTTGATTTTCTTCCTCTGTCATAAGTCATCAGGCTGCTCCAAACTACAGCATCAAAAAGAAATGTCACATCACCGGAATAAAACATGAAGAATGCTAATGGCAAAGATCTGCGTTTAAAGGGACAGTTGGGAGTGGTCAAATGCTGCAGGAAATCAGAAATTCACTTGATAATAACTAATGTGATCTTAATCTAGTTCAAGTATAGAAGTGAAGTTTGGCTCCCCTACGGTCCTGTAACCAACCTCTGTATCTATTTTGGGCTCAACTTAGTGAAACCGACATTATTGGCCTGTGGCTCTTGCTGAGTTACATGAATTTTGTGATATTTTATACCTACGAGTAACGTTTTCTACACGTTTTCTTATATTTTGTCATCAAAAATAGAAAATTAATCTTAGAAGATGCACAGTACCATCAAATGCTGGCATAAAAAAAGATACTGTGAGATTTATTGTAATCTAGCTGTGAACATAATATAAATATTTAGAAAATTACAAAACAGCAGCGCGAGTAAGAATTTTATGAAGATCAAGAATATGTTTCACCCCACTGACAAAAAAAATGAAAACTGAAATATCCTTAAACTGGCTCCGTAATGACTGACCATCTATTCAACAGTCAGTACATGACCAGTCACTACAATTTGCAACCCAAGAAAATGCTGACTTCTTAAAACATCCCTTAAGTGTGAGTGTGTATCATCTATTCATAGGTTTGCAATGTTCTTTAAAGGTACCTGTAATTCCACTTCACAGTCACTGATCACATATTGGAAAAACAAATGCGACATTGCCTCAAACTAAACACATTGAACTTTGTTAAATAATAATAACTGCACTTTTGTCGAGCAACAGGCGTGCCCGTATTTAGTAGGTGGGTGGTAAAACAGGAAGCCCTGTACATTCAGTAGCTCTGCGCTGACAGTTAAACTTGTGGAGCTTGTAATGTTAGCCGACGCAGCTGTACAGCGTCAGGAACGTTATCTAACACCCTTTTTTTTGTAAATTTCAGACATGCAAACACCCACTTTGCGTTTATGTGTGCGTTTATGCCTGTCTGAATTTGCTGAACAGCATATTCAAGGTCATGTCATAGATTCATTCTCCATCCTCATTTTTAAAGTCCCCCTCCTCACCACACCCTGTATCTTTTGATGCAACGTGCTCCTTTGGGCCTTTTTCTTATACATTTGCAGAACATCCTGTATTCCAAGTTTCTGTGTATAAAGAAAAAAGAGGAAACTCTCAAACAAATTTGTTTATAACAGCGTCTTTTTAGATCTATGAGCCCATGCATATTTTGCCTCGCCTGAGTCGAGAGTGTTGAGATTAATCCCATGTTGTTCCTATTATTGGCCTCTCCTGAGACATTATGATGTGAATGACTGTCTAAGCGCCATCAGATCCATCAATTGGATTCAAAGAAATGTTATCCATTACTCTCTCCAACCCAGCAGATGTTGAGGTTTTTGTAAGTCGAATTCCTTTATTATGTTAATATCGCTGTTTTGTCACATGCACCATTTCCATTTGAGTGGGGTGGAAAAATCATCAGATGGATTTGGCTCCCTCAATGAGAGATGTCTGACATTCAATGAGATGAGAAACATGAAAAACACATTTCAATGGCAAGTGGCATATGACAATCACAACAAGAGGGCCCTTTGAATGAAGAGAAGATCACAATATAACTGTGGCACCATGTTGTGTTTTTTAAGACACTGCCTTGTATAAATTTCACACTGATTGTGTTGTTTTGAAATGTACAGAATACAAAGGATATAGGGGCATTTTGTTGCGACAGTGGCTGTTTATTCTGCTTTTGCCTGGACTTTTTCTTATCTTTAAAGGAGACAACAAACACGCAACCATACGGACATGTAGCCTTGAAGAAACAGCAGTGTGAAATGTACACGTGGCGTCCCCTGTGGGTTTAAAATTTTGAATTAAAATTTAAATGGCAAAGACACACGTGTTTTTAGACACTTGCGTTCTCGTTTGGACACCTGGGTGTGGCCGGGAGCATGTGCAAATGTATAAATGTGCAAAACTGCAAAGAAAACTCATAATTTGCGCATATTTTTCAAAAGATCTTATCCTTCTCTAACTGAGCTTCCAGTAAATGTACCATAGGTGATTATGAGCAGTTTAGTTCAGGAAGTGGATTGTATTTTAATGGCAGACATGTATGTATGTCTATAATGTATGGTTTATATCTGTCTGAGTGTTGTGCCACCAAGTGCATGTACATGTACTATGTGTCTGGATGTCTGCATATCTGCAAGTGTGTGTGTGTGTGTGTGTGTGTGTGTGTGTGTGTGTGTGTTAGTCGTAAGCTCAGAGGCATGGTGTGGGTCTGCATGAGGGAGTGTGGTGGCAGAGCACTCCTCTGATAGGCCAGATCCAGGGTGCACTGAAGCCTTTCGCATATATATGGAATTTTTGAATATCTAAACCATTATTTAGCATCCAAATCAGTTCTGCTTGTCTGACTGATGGACAATTTCAGTGTGACCCCGGTCTTTTTGCATGTGACCTATACTGTCGGGATTCTTGCATATTGTTTGGATGTTCACGTTGACTCCTCTCCCATTTTTCTCTTTGATCCTTTTAGCATGCTCTTTGTGTCGGAATTCATGAAATATTCATAGCTGGACTGTGGCTTTTCCATATCTTTATGTACAATTATTGGCAGGCGTCCTGTTATGTCGAGCCATCTTAATAGTAGGTATTGGGCTCGGTTAAGTGTGACTTCAGATTTTTCTGACAGTTTAGCTGGTCTGTGTTATGAATTGATAAGGTGGGGCATTATATTTGCAGATTGTGCAGCGTGGTTGCCTTTTTAGCCTACCATTAATATTGATAAACGCAAATAATGCGTCTCACATGAGAGAGAAAGATCAGCTCTGGAATATGAAATATGGAAAACAGTTTTTTATATTATTATTATTATTATTATGCAGTTATTTGATTTGTTAAAGTCACATAATTAATGTGATCTTTAACTAACAATTTCTGAATTCCTGCTCTCCCTAATAATCACCTTCACCGTCACCTTAATAGAGTCCTGATTTGAAGGTATGCTGGTTGTGTCGATAATGCTAACAGGGTTAATAGTGTGTTCCTCTCCATCATGACCAGTGCTATTGGCAGCTGGAGTAATTGGACAGGGGATGTCATTATCATGCCCCATGTGCAGCCGAGGATTTGCAGGACCACAGAGGCCCGCAGTGTGGCCCTCACCAAACACACCAATGTCCTCGGGAGTTTCGCATGTAAATACTGTCTATTCTCCAAGCATTTAATAAATGTTTCTGGAGGTTTATTAATGTGCAAATGGGTGAAAGCGCTGCTCCCCCCGCGCCATCGCAACGTGTGCACAGAGGCACAGAGCTGTTTAAGGAGAAGAGATTCACAAATCAGCCGGTGTGGAGCTAAGCCTGTGGCTCTCTCCACTAGGGAACCACTAAGAGTATTTAATTCTCTCTCTTCCCCTCTCCCCTTCCCGCAGTATGTGTGGATGAAACCTGTGTGTGTGTCTTCGTGTGTGCATGAGAGTCCATTACCTGCCCAAGAGTCTCCATGTTTACTCATTTGTACCATTCTCAAATAAGTTCTCCCAGTGCCTCTCCAGCCAGGGAATGGCAGTGGCTGTGCAAGAGAAATTGGGCCGAAAGATGTGAGAGACATCCAGATACTGGTATCGTGCATAGAGTTCCTGCACTCACAGGGGCATACAAATGGGCAAATCTAAGGATAAAGGCTCCCAGGATCCAGCTATAGTCATATGAATGCAAATAGGATTAAAGTGCCAGCTTTAGAGGCTGATATACAATTCACAGCTCTTATAGGAGTCTGGCTGCAGCCAGACCCCGTACACCATCCTCTGCTCCTGGAAAATGAGGATGTTTATGAAAATGGCTTTCTTGTCCCATGCACCCCCCCACTTTTTTCCCCCCTTCCCTTGAAATGAGGCTCTCCGTGATTAGCAGCTAGGAAGGCCCTTCTCATTAGCATTCACTATCTCATCTTTCAGGTGTTTTTCAGTCAATATTAGTTTGATCTTTGTCTGGGGGATAAATGATTGGCTTGATGTAGCGTGCATTTGTTTTTACA
Organism: Datnioides undecimradiatus; assembly: GCA_008933995.1. NCBI lineage: Eukaryota > Metazoa > Chordata > Actinopteri > Lobotiformes > Datnioididae > Datnioides > Datnioides undecimradiatus. Next base: position 2,614,923 of record WARS01000060.1, read on the forward strand.
AACCCAACAGAGTGAACTACAAAGGGCTTTTCATTCAGGTTTAGACAGCACTCGAAAGGGTTTTTTTCTCCTTTTTTTTTTTTTTTACTTGGCTGATTTAACAAGCGTTTAAACCGACTGATCTCGAAAAAAAAAAAAAGAAAGAAAAATGTGTTTCATGCTGCGGCTGGCTCTTTCTGTTTCACAAAATAGTTAGTGAGTGCAGTCAGGGCCTCTGTGTCCATAACCTCTCAATGACTGTTGATCGCTATAAATATTACTTGACGTTTGGCTGCCGTTTTTCTTGTCGGGGGAGAGAATAACAAGGGCCATTCTGCTTCATATATTTTCACTCATTAGGTTGTCTTTGAGAAACTAAGCCTCGTCTTCCTCTCCCCCTGTCTTGCTTTCCTTCTCTCTGCCCCCCTTCTCTGCGCTCTTAGAGGGGCTCTGTCAAAACCAAGGCCTGCTTTATCTCCATCCATGAAGTTAAGAAAGCTGGCAAAGCTGTAAATTTGGACGCCCTTCGTTAGAGGAGCTCCCCCGGCTGTAATTCATCTCAATCCTCAGCGGTCTTTAGTTCCCTTTCAGAGGCTGTAAAGTACTGCCTAACACTCACTGGGAGCTGGGGGAGACAGGGTACAGAGGGCTCAGGGGTTACCAGAGAAGGGCTCGTGTTTGTGGGGACAGTCCGGGGTCTGTGACACATCGGGGTCAGGTGACAGACCTGGAGATGATATATGGATGCTCGTGTGACACGGTGCTAACAAGACTGGCTTTTACAATGGATCTCTTTTTCCCTTTCCAGCTCTTACTCCCTCACGTTCCCAGTCTTGTTTTCTCTGCGTCGCTCCTTCAATTTCAGTCATCACTTGTTAGGATGTTGGATCCTTTTAAAACCTTCAGCTGTGACAGGTTTCAAATCAGCGGACAGAAAAAATGGATAATACAGAGTTGCATTGCTGCAGAGGAGTCTAGCTGGAAGGTCTCAGTAATGTATTAGTAAAGAGTAAATAAATATCAAACATGAGCGGGGCTGTCTTTTGAATTTTACATTTGTAGTATGAAAGAAATCATCTGTACGTTGAATGATCTAATAACGAAATGTTGCATTAATTACTTTTTGCAAGTGAGTATCTGAGGTTCATCTTTGACTCCTGTAATATTTCACAACACCTTGTAATCATCCGTTAATTATGATTTTATAAGGGAAGGTGTCACTTGTTTAAGCTGTAGAAGTAAATTGCTAATGAAATGATTACGTCATATGGAACGTGGCCAGGAGGACGAGACAGGATCAGTGGGGTTAAAGCACGACTCGTGTGGTATTGTTCTATGAAATCCTGGATCAGCTATAGTATAAATCACAGAATAAATCTTTGAAAACAAACCCACCCGTTTCAAATTCCACTGCCCTTACATACGATATGACAACACCCAGCTCTTCCTTTCCTTTTTATCCTGCACATAAAGGTCAGGCAGTCAGTGCATACAGGTGGCTGCAATATGTTTTGAAGCAGTAGGTTTAAGCTAATTTACTTTATGAGGAGATGTCCAGGCATGTGTACATGTAAGATCACAGTGTGAACTTTGTGTAACTATGTTCTCTATTTTTGCAGTCCCATAAAACCTGTTGCGGCTTAATGACGATGGCCAGGCTTTATTTGGGTGACGCTCCCCTGGAGAAGAAATAGAGCGAGCTGCGTCCATGAGAGGGCGGTTTGTTTAGAGGTCTCATCTGATGGGGAGTCAGGGAAACAGGTGGGTGAACGAGAGTTTGTGTTTCTGGGCACGGGGGTGTGTGTTAGAAATAGCACCCGGAGCTGGGTCCTTACGCACCAGCCATCCACCCACGGCTAGTCCGCCACCCAGCCGACAAGCCGGGAAGAGAGGCCTGTGTCTGCCTTCCTCCTGCCCACATTCCAGCTCAGATCTGATTGCAAGATAAACATGTCATCTCTCCCAAGATCCCTTGCTAAACGTTTTCTGAAATAGAAAGGCTCTGAATGTCTAACGAGTTCATTATACGGGACAATACTGGAACCAGACTGATCACATGTCAGTTAAGTTAGTCACATTTTGCAGTCCAGACAGGTGCCGCTTTTCTTTGGTTACAATCAACACGCTTTGCAGGGTTGATTTTCTCAAAGTCTGTTGAGGGAACCGGCTAATAAACAGATCCTTAACATCTATAGATTTATCACTATCATCTGCCAGAGAGAGTAAGAGGCTGTATTGTTAAATGTTAGATGGCTCCATGTTTTTATTGTACCGGCAACATCTGGGTCCACAGTTGTGAGGTTAAAAGAGAGGGCTGCTGCTTTAGGTCAGAGCCCAAAAATAGGACAGTCTTCAGAAGCTGTGCCACAGGCAGCCAGGAAATGCTTTGATTTCTCTTCCCCCTTTTTTGATTTTATAAGAATATTCAATAAAGCCTCTGGATCTGGCAAACAGGTGGCAGAGCTTAGGTTCCCCCACAGTGCTAAAGCAAACTTCCCCTACATATTTTAGCATCACAAAGCCCTGTAACACATGCAAAATAATGCCTCTCTGTTACTTACTGCGCGGTGAAAACGCTGTGTTTATTTTTTGCTCTGATGAAACGTGGCCAAAATAAGGGCAGTAGGTATAATAATGAAAAAAAAAGAAAATATGCCCCCCATCCGTTTACTCATTCAAAAGTATAAGCTGACTATATTTATGGCATTAACATAGCCTTTTATAAATGAATCAGGGTTTCTGCACTTCAGGGTGTGTATTAATGTGTGTGTTCGTGACGCACATTGTGGCTCGTCTATGTAACCTGAAGCCGGGCTTAAGGGCCCACCTGTCTCTAGTTGTGGACAGACGAGGCCTGGCTGCCAGGCGCTCCATTCATCTCTATTGCTAATGCTAATACTAATGCTAACATTAGTGCTAACATTAGCTACTGTTCTTGTTTCACTCTGTCAGCCTCATGCCATTCCCCTGGCCTGAGCCAAAAGGGAGACTGATAGCCAACTTATGCTGATGGCCTTGCTGTACATTCATTATATTAGTGACTGGGAATAAATAAAATAAGAGATATTTATATACATTAAGTGATGGATTTTTATAGTTCTTGTGGTCCCTTGTTAAGTTATACTTTATTAATGCCTGTGGGGAATTTCATTTCTGTGTTTGGCCTATGCTAACTATGTAGGAGCAGCAGTGGATAGTCACAGTGCAGTGCCAAGAGAGCAACTTCAGTTACAAGTCTAGTGCTTTGGCCTGGGTAAAGACATATGCCCACATTAACATGAACATCTTTTGGTAATACATATGAATCGTGGGGAGAACATAGATGCTCTACACAACTGGCCCCAGTGCGGTTTGAACCTAAGCCCCTTTTACTCGTGATCTGACAGATTTTTGATTGCGATTTAATCACTAAGCTCTCATGCAGAAGGTATCTGTACACATTTAATAATACGCAATAACTGATATTTTCCACATCCACTTGGGGGGCAGTGGAAGCAAGATGTGAACACAGCTCGACAAATTATCAGCTTTTAAGTTGACATGGTGAACTCGTTGCTTACAACAAGTTGCTTAATTACACATCCAGGGGTTACAGAGCAACATTAGCATTCATTTGAAGTTGTGTTAACTGGCAGTCCGGTGAACATATGTCTGACAGTCACTCTCTTTTAGCTCTGTTTTTGGTCTCAACCAACGTCTGAGGGAAATATTTGCCTGTAGCTGTGTCTGCTGTATGGTGTCCAGTAGCCATGATACATTGTTATTATGTAATATCGATTATAGGAGCTTCAAAAACAATTAGTCATTATCAATCGACTCATCAACCTGTGTAATGTTTTGTTACAAGACCAGACATTAAAACAAACAGTATTTTGATGCACCAGAAATTGTGTGAAGCATAGCAGTACCCATTGGGTAATGGCATGACCCAGGGATAGCTCTGTTCTTCCTGCGCAGGTAAGATGCTTATTATATTTTTTATGTAGCTGTGTCACGGGGCTTTGTGCGATGTGACCTTTTTAAGAAATAAATGAAAAAACAATGCAGAAACCTCAACTCGACTGAGATAAAAAACTAAAGGGTCTCATCTGTGTATAGGGGAATTTGCCAAATTAACTATTCAGTGCAACAACATATGCTTTAATTTGCCTGGAAAATGGGTTGCACAGTGAGATCCACGGTTATGTCTAAGACTGTTACTTTAGCTTGTTCTGTTTTTTTCCTGTGTAATTACAGCGTGTTTTCTTTTGGCAACATGCATCCTGGAATTAGCAAATGAATGTTTTAACCCTGTTGAACTTCCACAGCGTTTTATGCACTCCCCTCCCCATTACATCGCATGGCTTTGGAAATGAACACAGCCGCTAATGACCTTTAGCATCACTGGCAGGTTTTAAGTGTGATCAGTGAGTATATGTTTAAACGTGTTGTCCTGCGCCTCAGGAGATTACAGTAACGATACCAATTAGCCCAATCTCATTAGCCAGCGAAACTCCACTGAGTCACACAAATTAAGGACCTTCTCTAATCTGACAGTCCTAGAAATGGTCCCGTGCCCTCCGTTTGTGTGTGTGCGTGAGAATGTAAAAGAGAGACAAAGAGTGTGGTCTTTCATTTTGTTAACTGCGGGTTTATGTATGACCTATTAACTCCGAATGTGCGCGTACGTGGGGGTGTGTGTGCATGCAAGTGTGTAAAGCTATAAGCTTAATTACCAGTCAAGGATCAGACACAGCTTCTATATGTACGCCCTCCCTGCTCCCACACACACACACACACACACACACCACACACACACACACACACACACACACACACACACACACAAGCAGCATCTAACTTTCATGTGTTTGTTTGGACATTTTCACTGCCTGGTGATTAATTTATGAATTCTTGAAAGATGGAGGGTGTGCTCAATCTCAGGTTTAAAAAGCTTCATGTCTCTCTCTCTGTCTCTCTCTCTCTCTCTGATGCACACACGCGCGCACACACACGCGCACACACACAAACACACAAATCCTTGCAGTAAATGCCTGGGTTTTTTGTAATTTAAAAGCTTTTTGAAGAGATTTGGTACTAAAATCTATGTGAGAAACATTTCACAATACTTTGATTATGATGGCTGAAGATGTTATATTAACACATTTTGTACATTATTCAGATTTACTAATGCATAAGAATTAACAATAAACTGTCTCTCTCTCCCTCTGTCTCTCTCTCTCTCTCTCCCTCTCTCTCTCTCTCTCTCTCTCTCTCTCCAGGCCCACATCTGATTAGTGTCTATTAAAGATCAGAGGGGTGAGGAGGAAGTGCCCTGCTGATCTGGGTGCTGAGTGCTGTGTTATCTTTGGATGAGTTTGGCCGCCCCGCTGGCACACCACAGTACCTTATTACTGTGTTACTGAGTATATTAGAGCACCCTTGGAACAGGTTCGTTTTGAACTGAAGCAACATGGGTTTATCTGCTCTGAAAGGGGGCAAGCATTTACTTTAAATATGGATAATTAATTTGGGAATAAGTGCGGTACTTCCCGCTGTGTAATGCAGTGTGATTACTTTTGCACGATGGCGTAAAAAGAAAATTAAATTTATTAAAATAAAAATAAGAAATTAAACCTAATAAATGTTTATATGTAGGGTGTTTTACACAGTCCGTCTTTCTCAGTCAGTACTTTCTCGTGGGACCTGGAAACCCGTAACCCTAAATATGACCCAAACTCACCTTAAACATACATCACCATAGTAACCTGTAAGGGAACATAACACTATTATTTGTTAGCTGTCGTTCAGCACAAGCTTTGTTCAGTGGGCGGAGCGCAATCATGATACCACTGTTTACAAAGTTTCGTGTTAATTTAATATATTTCTAGTATTTATTGTCACCATCTTGTTTTAAATATATGTAGAGTTGCAAAATTTAAGACTTTTGTTCCTTACTGCCTACAGATATATGCGTCCGTCAGGTTTACAGCACAATTCAATGTTTATTTTAAATCAAAATAAGATAACTTGTTATTTTCTCATAGTGTATATTTGATCCTTTGCTGTTCTTTTTTTTGGTTTGGGGATTAAAAGTGTTTGTTTTCCCTCTTACTACAATATTTCAGTTTACTGACATGACATTAGATTACGCTGTTGTTGCAGAAAATGTTATAATTTACCCTTTAAGAGAGCTTACGCCACTCCAGTAAGTCCCACTAATGCCATTTAACCCTGTGTTTCCCCTTCTCTCATGCTTGGTCTCATTAGGTCAGGATTAACAGGGGATTACTGTAGCCATGGGCTACTTGCTCTTTAACACTAATATCTCGAAGAGATGCTCCATAATTTCATTTTGAACGCCTCAAATGACTTGAAACAGGCGGGGGTATCTGGGCCTTGGCAGCTAATCAAAGAAAATAACTCGGGGATGGCTTTGATAGGGGAGCACTTTCCACTCGCGCCTTCGTAGAAGCCGCGTTTATTTATTATCCTCAGAGGCAGGAAATTAAAGCTGGCGTGTTTAGTGTAATTGGTCATTTTGTGTTACTCACATATCATCAGGCCTCCACAGATTAACACTACCTGTTATTGCAGAAAATAATTTCTCTGAGCCACATATGACTTGAGGGATGAAGGGTATTATTCTGTCTTTGCATTCATTCTCTTTTTTTTTTTTTTTTTGTCTATTCCTTGCTTTATTTACAGCTTGGCTTCCCGGGCCAGAGGTGGAGGATGACTGAACACCAGGGCTCACAAGGTGTGTTTGAAAAGAGCGTGTGTGTGTCTCTCTGTGTGTGTGTGTCATAGTGTGTATTAGAAAGACACATCAAACTGAATTGACGAACACACGGGCCGCTCGCTTCAAGGGCCTGTGACAATCATGACATCAAATCCGAGAATTCTATGATACACGCGCGCACACACACGCACAGATGCGCGTAGAGTCTGTCACACGGGCTCAGTATCCTGTTCTCAGGAAACCTTTTGGTGGTTGTCGTAGGTCTAGTTGCTGCAGCAGCTGTTGCTGTTTGTGCTGTTGTTTTGGGTGAGAGCTGTATCTGAAAAGAACTGAGCAACCTCCACAAAATGTCTGTGATTGATCACTGTATTCTGCCATCACACTCTGTCACCTTATTCGCTCGGCGAAAATCAAAACACTTTGCCTTCGAAATTCTCAAATATGGAGAGCGGTGTCGGGAAGTAAATTGGCATCTTTTTGGTTTGTTTGTGTGCCTTGTAACTCTACCTAACAGCCACTAGGCCGCAAGACAACAGAGGAGTGATTTCAGTTACACATCTGAAGTCAAGCAGCGATATATCGCTGCCTGCCAAAATGACACTCAAGTGAGCTGTAATGACTACATTGTTTTTACTGCCTCTCTCTCCACCCTTCTTCTAAGCGGCAGGCAAACGCACCATCGTAAGCTAGCGGCACAGCGAAGTCTGTGTGCTCTGAGAACTTAAGGAGTTTTGAAAGTTAAAAGAGGGCTTTTCTTCTCCCTGATCCTGTTGTGATGTTTCCCTGGCTGTCTTTTGTGTTGGAGTGCACTAGACGATGCTATTATGTTAGAGGTAAAGTAATATGACTGTGACAGGCTTCAGTATCCATTTGAAAAGCGCGTTTGGAAGACAGCCTCGTGTAGTGCAACGCCTTCCTTTAAGAAATGCACTTTTCCCTCATGCACACTTTCAAGAATCTTGTTAAACACAAAAGGAGCAGCACCTGCTTCTGTGGGACGAAGTGGGGGGAAAAAAAGGGAAAGGAGAAAATAACTTTCAAAAAAATATATTATAAATGTGCTTGCCAGGTATATGAATGTCGAGTTGAATTTGGTGCAAAGCCTGAAACAGTGCAGTTAAAGAGCTTAAAGGCTGACCTTGAAAAGTCTGCCGTCAGAATCGTGTTAGTAGACCTGCTTCTCGCCTGTCAAGGTACGGTAGAATCACGACATTGTTTATTCACTTTGATTTGTCAGGGATGCATGCAAGAGTATTGACAAAAGATCTCTCCTCGCCGCACCTCCTGCCTGTGTATCCCTTCTGTGTTTCCACCTCGCCTTCACTGTGCCTGGTGCCATGTGCGCCACAGTCGTGCCCGTGCATGGGCCTTTATTGATGTCCCCCCCCTAATTATGAACCTCTGCTAGTGGCACTTAGGGAAACATTGATGAAATGTTTTATTTTAAGGGTCAGCGCCGCCCATTAGAATTAGCGCCGACATCGGCTAAGGCGTTTGTCATGCGTGTCACACACCACTCTCTCTCTTCCAGCCCTGCCTCCCCCCCATGTGTACTCCATCTGGGGGGAGGAGAGGGGCTTGGCGGTGCTGGTGAAGGGGTTGATGGGGGGTGCTGTCCATACGGGGGCTGTGGTCCTCTCAGTGTGGCACATCAAACTCTATAAAGGGAATCATTTATGTGCCACTCCCTATTACTGAACAGCATGGAGACAGCTAATGAGGGCCAAGGCAAAAGGAATATATCCACCACTTTGCTGTTAGACAGACACTGGCAGGGAAAGAAAACCAGGAGTCTTCAGGGAATCATTGTTTTCAGGAAAAAAAGGGAAGAACAAAAGAAGTGTGTGTGTGTGTGCGCGTGCGTGCACGTGTGTGTTTTTCTCACACCCGCTTCATCTATCAGGTTATTTATTTATTTCTTCACCCGCTAGCGTTGTACTTAAGCTATGGTAACAGCTTGAGGTGAAGATTCTGCAAAACACACATCGTTTTGCCTGTGCTGTGTGTGTGTGTTTTCTTTTTTTTTCCTCTCTCCCACTGGCGAATTTCTGATTTATGGTGATGATGGGAGTAAATACACGTGCGTTAACGTGTAAGTAAATGTATACTATGGCCGCGCGTGTGCTAATGGACACCTAGGCTGGACCGTGTACGTTTGCAGTGCATGCGTACACGTGCACGTGTACGTGTACGTGAGTTCACACATGCACAAAGGGGTCTAGTGGTGCTGATAAAAAGGTAGCTGTGACATTTCCAATTTGCCATGCACCAGCCCACTCCATTTTCTTCCCTGCTGCCTCTTACATGGTAGAGTAAGCCTCTAGGATTGACAATAATTACAGCCTGCATAAAATGAAGAGGGTAATATGAACACAGCTTTGCCATAATTGCCTTTTCATTATTTGCTAACAGTGAGCTATTCAGTCATAAGAAAGAGATTGCATAGTAATTGGCTGACAATGGGAGGCTGAGGCTCTGTTCAGAGGCTGTGGTAATTTTTGTGTTGCTGTGAAGGTTTTTTGAGGGGCTTTTTTTATTTAAAATCTGAAGCATTAAACTGTAATTTAAAACTACAATTTCCAGCATGAATGAAAATCTGGGTATTAACATGAGCTCCTATTTAGAGTGGAACATCCTATTAGCAGTATTAGCACTATTTGGTAACTTTCCATATGGGCCGCCTCTCAGCCCAAATGGGATTTGAGACAGCTTTGTTTCTCTCTCAGTCAGTCTCACACATCAACAACACAAGGCTGTTTACACTGGTGGAAATTTCCTGTGTAACGGCTGTATAGGCAAGTGTGTTTGTGGTAATTGAGGGCTGGGGAAAAAGTTTGACAGTCTGTGGCGCACAAACGGAATCGGGATGCATATGCTCGCCACGCACGTTGCGAAGGCACGCGCGCTGTCACGTGCACACGGCGCACACGTCGAACCGTAGCCCAGTTGTGTTTTCATTGAGGTATAAGTGGGCGGCAGTTTGTTAATGTGAGAGGCACATGCTTTTGCACTCAGGCAACATGAGAATATTTATGCCATACATCCGATAATGTTTTTCAAAGCAATCCCTCTCATATATTACATCACAGAGGCTTTGCTGTGTTGCAGCGGGAGTCCTAATGTTAATTTGGCTAAACAGGATTTTGAGGTTATGCCTGGGCCTCTGGAGATGCCGCTACAATATGATGTCAAGGACGATGAAACAGGACAAGCAGGGTATGTTGTGTGTGTGGAGAGACGTAGGACAATGCGCCAGTGATTCTTCATAAACATCGAGTCCCTCTCAGATATCAGGAAGAATTCAGGTCATCTGACATCTGTTTCTGTTCCTGATAACTATATTTTGGCCTACACACACACACACACACACACACACACACACACACACACCCCCAGAACGCTCTTCTGTGAGTGTGAATCATTATTTTTTTTCAATAACTCACCTTCCAAACGTGGCAGGTTAATCTTGAAATGTATTCCTTTGCCAATTACTTGCTAGAAATGTCACGAGGAACATAATTCTGTTGAGAACAGAAACTAATTACTTTGTCCTCTTACAAAAACCAAACAATGAGCTGCAATGCGCACGGTGATTTGAACCGCTATTGTCAGCCATTATTTGAAGATGAATAAAATGATACTTGCAATTGGTCACATTTTCAAAACAAACGATTTAAAAATACTCATTTTAATGTGCTTTATATGAAAGTGGTGTAATGATCAAAATGTTTTTTATTACCAGGTTTTTGTTTTGTTTTTTTTTACTTTGTGTAATCCAGTTAGTATCATGTTCTACTAATTAACCTGTCCCTGTCCACCCAGAGGACAGAGATGCATTTGAGCTGGCCTTTAGGACACTGTTGCTAGATGGACAGGAGGAAAATCCGCAGCAAATGATGCTGTTGTGTAGGACGAGAGATAGTAAGAGAGACACAGACTGTTTGGTTTTGGATCTGAAAGACTGAAATTCCTGTGAAATGGTCGTCTGTGGCCGCGCCAGGTCGAGCCAGCCTATTCTTTATTTGGAACAAGGCTGGTTGGCACAAGACAACTCAACCCTCCTCTCCCGCTCCTCTTTATAGACGTCTCTTCTCACTCAGACCTTATTCTTCACTGTAGCTAACAAACCCTCCAGTCAATCAATATTTATCTTATATAGTGTGCCGCTCCTCAGTAGCCATAATCGTTTAGCTCAAGTGCTTGCATGAGTGAGAAATAAATTACATTTACAGTGCTATCATTGAGGGCCTGATGTTTCCCGGGCATTAGCGGATATTTAGAGATGGCCAAACGTGGTAGGACATTAAAGAACAAGGCTGAAGGAGATTGATTAGATGAGCAAACAACGGGCCAAGCAGATGTAGAGAGTAAGTGGAGGTTAATATGATTGCTGAACTGAAGAATTATCCATCTAAGTCACTTAAGCTAATATTGACTCTTTAAGTTTTTATTTTAGTTAAAAATAAGTGGTGTAATTCACTCAGAGTGGCGTCCAGCCCAGCTCAGCTTCTGCAATTGTTTTTTAAATGTACTTAGTTTTTCATAAAGTGATATGAACTTGATTCTAGCGCGGTAACTTACCTCATTTAAATACACATTTGCTCGTGGCTCAGGCATATCACTTTTACTTGAGTGAGTTTGTCATAGAAGTTATGCAGATTGGGGGGGGGGGTAAAAGAGATTTTATAGTTTACACATTGTTTTTAAACTTTATTCAAAGATCAAAATAAATAGTTTTATATGTGGGTGTGTTGAAATGAGAATAATATTCTCCAACATCGGCTCAGATGCCAGTAACTTTCTGTGTCCATATATTTTTGTCTCAATCTTACAGCCTGTGCTTGATTCCCCTCACTTCCCCCATGATCATAGCCTCATGGTACAACAGCCAGCCAGGTGCTCTGCGTGTTTGAGGTGCAAGTTGGTGTCATAATTATCTAACACAACGGGGTTGCTGCTCTTATTAGTAATTAGCTCCCACCAAAACTGATTGGTATGGGTTCCTCCGCTCATCCCTTTTAATGTTTAAACATTTACTTTGTGCTTGAAGGATTTGTTTGTATATATCTTGTGTGTGATGAGCGCTTTTCAAGTAATTGGCTCCTAGGGGACAACACTTTCTAACAGTTAAAGAATAATTACAGCCCTATGAAATGTTAAACTGCCCCGACTGTCTTTTTGCAGGGGCTTAATTGCGTGCAACAAGTAAGGCAGGCTTTTCATTTTGTTCCATCACAGGAACGGACTGAACTCTCATGGAAACACACAGAAATTTTGTCGAGTCGTAAATAGCTTCTCATATGGTAATTTTGTAGGACACCAAAGCAGTTTGAAAGGCGCAGCTCTCATTGAAAGCGATGCCGGTAGCTTGTTTTTTGTTTTTTTTTTATGTTATGGAAAGGGGAGGCGAGGGCTTGGCGTCTGTGTTTTTATGCTCTAATGGACTTTTGCATATATTCATTATAAGAGAATCCTTAAAGAGGGAAAGACAGCATAAAATGCCTAAAATTACTGGGCTCTTGCTGCCCGCGGATGCATGGTTGAAAGGGTTTGTTTATATCTGTCCATTGTTGATGCTTGGAAAACATATATTTACACCATTTACACCACATAAATGTTATATGAATAGAGCTAATGGTTGATGATCCTGGTTGTTAAAGAAATATTGTTTTTATAATAATAAAATTGCTCTTTTGATTGATGAATCTATATGTAGAAACATTATAAACAATAAGCCAGGTCCTTTTCAAAAGCACCTGCTCATCTGCATGCATGTATGTGAGAATCCGTGATAGATCTGCTAAATTGTTTGATTGTTAACACATTTTCCGTTAAAATGAAGACAAGGGGGTCATTTGGACCCTGAAGATTATTTTGATATTACCATGTGGGATATACACAATACAAGATGAATGATGTGGATGTGGTTCTTCTGAGCCCCAAGGGTGCAATAGGTCAGCCCATAGGTGATATTTTCACACTTGCATAAAGTGGAGATTATTCAGATAAGCTGTCAGTTCATAGCAACAATGAATATGAATTGAGCCATATATTTTCATATATTGTATGATTGAGCATCCACCACATTCCCTATGTAAGTGTCGCCATTGCTTAAGTGTCAGTCCCAAAAAAAACCACAAAACAATTCATAAAATGTAAAAACCCAAAAGATAAAGCCACACATATGCATAAACACACCTCTGCCCTCCATGTGCACTGCACTTTGTCAGCATTCACCAACATGTTGTTACCACGTTTGTGTACTCACTTTTCCGTACACTGGTGTCACTCTACATGCTAATGATTTAATGTTTGGTACGCGTTTATGTTTTCCCCACTGTGTGCTGAAATAGTGTGTTTTATTGATTTTGATCCAGCGGGTTCCTGGCTAAATGCACCATTGATTTAAGAGGAGTGGATGGGCGTTGCGGTCTGCATGCCTCGCATTCCTTCCTGAAATACAGCCCTGCGTCGGTCCTCGCTGGGGAGGCGATGCAGGTCTTTGCTGTACAGATAAACTGAAGGATTTGGGTTAGGCGTGTTAGGGCGGACTGAGCCTCCCGTATGGTCCTCATCATGCCTCATCCTCCTGCTTTTATAGGTGCCCTGCTGTTCTTTGCTGCGGCTGATGAGTGTTGGATTAGGTTTGCCTTACAGGTATCCATCATCTCTCAGCTCCTAATAACCCAGTGTGACTAAAGCCATTCCCTTTTCCTTTCCCCAGTTGGATTGCCAGAATAATATGATGCATTCAAGTGAATTGCATTGGGCTCAGTTTGGCAATGCTGGCATGCATTGTGCCCAGTGGGCCCTTTGTAAATAAAATGTTATTACACGCCTGGATATTTCATGCCCTGTGTGCACGTAGGGCTCACTGGTGCCATACTTCCACAAGATCACGCGCAGATGTTAATCAGAGATTAACACACACTCAACACAGGACTCAATCAGCCTCTGAATTTCCATGCTTCCTAACACACTGATTAAGAGAAGAGCCTACCATGCATAACTCTCCTGTAGCTTTTTTACTCAAGGATCTTAGGTGCTGATAATTATTCCCTTAATTAGTGGATAGGCGTATGATGCAGTGAGGTATGTGTTGTACTGATGCAGATGTGATGTTCCGGAAACATTTTATATGTTTAATTTTCTCCCCTTTGCTATTTTCCTACTTGTTTAATTACGAAGGCGTATGGAAGCGAGGCAGACGAGCTATATTCGCTGCTCTGGCTGCCACAGTCAAAGAAATAGACAGTCAGTCTAAATACTTAATCTGCACCAGCCTGGTCGTCCAAGTCTCTGATTAACTGTCAAATTTTCCTGAAAAAGAGGAAAGCAGATAGCGTTTTCGTGTTTTCACACTTCTGTGTCGGAGTTGGTCATCGTGGGAAGCTTTTGACAGGACATCCAGGTGGCGACCTCGAGACCTTTGCTGATCTTTGGAGGAGTTTGCTGTGACTGACTTGATATAGCTGAATCTGGCCAAAAAAAGTCAATCTAACCTAGAGTGCTTTGTTGTTTTAAAGAAAACATACTTTAATTTCGTGGCTGTTTCGGTTTGGAAGGCCCTGCGGGGATGTGTGTTTACGTCAGAGGCAGACATATAGTGTTTAATGTTTAATCTAACTTAATTATGTGCGTTTGTGTTACCCAGCATATATTTGGGGATTCCATGGTAGCTGTGATGAATTTGGGAGATAGCGCTAACAGCCTGTGCCTGCTAGATTGAGCCCTATGATCCAGAGGGGAAGAAACACAGCCCATGGCTAAACAAATCCTCCTTTGTTTTGGGGTGTGCTGAGTGATCTCCATTGAGAGGAGGGGATGGGTAAACACTGCTAGCTCTATAGAGCTACACATTGTAAACACACAGCGCTCATTAACTATAATGAGATGTTATGAGGAACCCTTGAGCTCATTGTGTGGCTTCTACAGAAGAACCTGCCTGCTATTGTTGTTGTTGTTGTTGTTTATGCAAAGCAAATCATGGCTTTAGGTAGGAAAAAAAAAATACTGCATTCCTCTCACAGCTTTTCACCCACTAATCATCAACGCCAAGGGAGATGGTTAGGAAACATCTTGGCCTGTGATTTTTTATTTTTTTTTTACTCTTACCTTTCATGCCCTGTGTTTGCCCCAGCCTTTCAAGTAATATTTGCCTCTTTCTGCAGGTTTGCATGCTTAATGTGTGATGCCATGTGTTTCTGTGGCCTTCTGAGAGGTAGGACTCAGCCTTGCCTGGTATGGTCTTAAAAGTGCAGCGCTGTGGTGAAGAGCATCTCCTCCTCCCCGTGTAACGCGTATGTTTTTAATGAGGACAACACTGGGCTCGTGCTGAGTTGCCATGACCTTTCTCTAGGTTTCGCCCACTGTGGCATTCGAGCCAGCCCTGCCCACTTACCCGCTCCCTTAAAAACTGTAGACTTTAGTCTGGTGGATGTGTGCTTACAGTGCCGCTGCGCCGCCTACCCAGCATGCTCTCCTTCATGTGTCATTTAAGGCAGCGCCGGGGCCACCGCCATGCAGCACTGCTCCGCATTCCAAGCCTAATTACAAAAGTGCCATCGGATGCAGGCAAAGTAACGGGGAGGGTAGGAGTCTAACATGCATGGCTAGCATACTCTCTTTGACGACAATGAGTGGCTTCACCTTGGCTGTTAATTGCCCCCCGCTCGGGTCCCTGGCTCCCAGTTGCCGGATCCTCTCCTGCCTTTTCTTCCCTTTTTCGTCTCCCCGCTGATTGGGAGCGATCTGAATTGGCTGACAGTTGGCTGAGATTTCTCAGCCACATGCAGCCTGACACCCCTAATTAGATGCTCCTATATGGCGGTTTACATTAGACAAACATTTGCGCAGGCCATGGGAGATGCCAGCTTTTGTTTGGAGACTTACTTGCACACAGACACACACACACACACACACACACACACACACACACATACGCACAGAATCTCGCTGGAGAAATGGTCGAGTTTGCTCATTTGTGCTTGTTTCCAGACTTTGTGTGTGTTGTGTGTCTGTCTGAACCATAGCATGGATTTGGATAACTGTGCAGATAATGAATTTTAAATCCTATCCCAGAGATGGCACATTGGTAAGAAACCCTAAAAGTTAATTTGCCTCCTGAAAATCATTAACATATTCCTAGTTATTGGCATAAGGGCTGCTTCACTGGTTGTTTTTGTTTCGTGCCTACAGCTTGCCAGATGCAAAGTATGGATTCACAGCTACTGTCTGCCCTTTCTCTCTTGCTGCAGAGATGCTCACTTGATAAGCCTCCTGCAACGATATGCGTAACGCCAATGCAGACATATTTCCATCAGGCCTGCCTTTTAATTTTCAGAATAAAAGCCACCCCTTCACACCCCTTCCACTTATCAGCTCCACGATCGCTGGCCCTTTCAAAGCCAACAAACCAGGTTTCAAATGGCCTGTTCAGTCTGTGACAAGATGTAGCTCATTTCCCTCACAGACCCACAGCAAGGTCACCAATCTTTTAGATTCATTCTGTGAGAGGAAGAAAGAGAGGAGGGGAAGGGGAGGGAGCCACAGAACAAGGCCTTGTCCTCTGCCTGGAGGTCATTCCAAAAGCCAGTCATCATATTCAGCTGGATAAGGGAATTGGAGAGATAAGTGTGTGTGTGTGTGTGTGTATGTGTGTGTGTGTCTGTCTATATGTGTGTGCGTGTGTGTCTGCGTCTGCATCTGCAAACGTATACATGCTGTATGTATACGGATGCCTGTGAGTGTATGTGTGTGTATATGTTTGCTATATGTATGTACTTGAATCCAAAAATATGTGCACATCTATAAGTGTTGCAGTATATGTGGACGAGTGTGTGTGTGTGTGTGTGTGTCTGCTGTAGACCTGATGGAGAGGTACTACATCATTACCATATCCCCACCGTTGGCTATTCTGGGGGATTTTCTATAATAAGAGGGCCTTTGTACTTTTGCCTGTCCTCTTGTGTGGCTGCTGGGCTTGTCAGCCTGATAGTTTAATCAGCCAACCTGTCATAACCAGTGCTGGAGTGGGACTTTGCCCTGTAAATGCAGATTTATATCTAAGTTACATCATTGAATTACATTTTCTGTCTAAATAGCAGAGAAGCTGGTTGAGGGATGTAATAAAGCTAATCTACATACAGCCCTGGGTGGATAATCACATCTAATAAGTGGGACTCACGCCCCTATTAGCAGGGAAACGATGGGGGGAGGACGGAGGACAATTCAAGGAGTCAGCTGTGCTTGCTAATTATCTCTTTGCAGTCCTGATGCCTGTGTGTGTGTGTGTGTGTGTTTGTGTGAGTGCTGTTGTGACATGTGAGAGTGTGGATTTAGATTCCAGTGCTTGTGCAGCAGGTCCGCTCGCTCTGCAGACGATTTGTGCGTTTGTCAGGATGTTGTGGATCAATGACTGTGTGTTCATTGCACATTATACCAGAAGTCAAAGGCATTTCCTGTGGAAGGTGCACTTGAATCCATAACACGCATGATGCAAGTATTTGGTGAATGTTTTTGGTCTTCAAGTGCCGAGGATGGTAGTTCTACATGCACTACACGCTGCACTCAATAGCAATAGTGCACTTGAACTACCGTACACAGTTGTCAACATGCCTCCCTGCGCTTGGCAAAACTGCATTAGCTTTTTCGTGTAAAGCCACTCTCACAATCTTGGTTTCCTTTGCTTTTGCCCATGATCTGACAGCAGGCAGAGAAAAGAGGGAAAAGGGGAGGGGAAGACTTTTAGTTTGAGGCTTCAGGGTTTGTGTCCAAACCCTCCATGGTTTGGCTAAATTATAAGCGTTCATGCCTAATAACTAGTCTATCCGGGGCCTGCCAGAGGCTGCATCCCAAAAATAAGTCCTGACACATTAAGAAAAATGCCATCTGCTTTGAATGATGGCGATGCCTGGTCTCAGCGTCTTCTCCTTGTGTGGGTGGAGGCCCTGAGGTGACAACCTCAACACCTCTCCCTCTTAATCTGCCTGTTCCTCTGACCCCCCGGCGCTCCCCTGCGCTGTGGCCCTCTGGGCACCATTATCCAAAACCAAGGCCCTGTGTCAGACTGGACCCCGTAGCCATGTGTCCTCTCGCCTTACATCAAAGGAATGATTAGTGACAAATATGCAGGGATGATTTGCTGGAGATACAGCAAGTCGCAGCAAAACATCACACATTTTTGTTTAGAACCGCAGAGCGGTTGAGAAAATACCATAGGTCTGAGTGTGGAGGCAGTCAGGCTCCTCTCGACTCCCCTAGGTGGAGCTGCTGAGAGGGGACCAAGATGCACATCTCTGTTGATCCCCCCTCTCGTCTGCCTTCACTCTCCTCTTCTGATAGCAGCTCAATCACACCGTAGCACATGCATCAATCAATATATTGGTGCACTACAGCCTTGTCTCAACAAAAGTCACAAAACAGTTTCACCAACACCGCGAGGAAAGACAACAGTGAATTTACCAGACGAAATGCGTTTTTTTCCCCAGAATAAAGCAATTTAAACTTGTATAAATAGAACCATAATCACATGCAACCTTTCTTATGAAGCGATTAGACGCTTTATCTCTTTGACATTTGATTTACATATGATATTGCACCTGGTTCGCTTTGAAACGGAATTATTCAGACCCGCGCTCACATCATTTTACATTAATGAAAATATAATATGAAATTAATGGAGCATTAGCCATTTATGATTTTTCCACCTTACATATTAATGCCACACCGCATGTAAAAGTTGACTTTGTAATTGCCGGACAACTATTTCAAACATGATCTTCAGCTCATGCAGAAATGGACCTTTTAATCACCACTGCTTTCTAGTCCTCATCAATTATAGATTGCGGTGTTAAATGCCGATATTTCCACCTATACTAACAGCCGCTCCCTCCTCCTGTGGGGAGAGAGGAGGAGAACAGGAACTGAAAACAACAGGTTATGACACTTAACACAGCCCTGTGCAGAGCCTTAGTTTAAAATGACATGTTTGGGTGAAATTCACAAAGACATTATCATCATCTCCCCTAACTGTGCAATCTTGGGGCTCCTGTGTGTACCACTGTGTGCCACTGGCTGTTGTTAGCCAAGCGGTTAAATGAACGTTGTTTTACCCTGATTGAACTGTCTGCGTAGCACGGAGCAGTAAGGCCGCACAGCCAGCCTATTTAGGGGGAGGCTGAGCCTGTCTCGCTGTCGCTGCACGCCAAAGTATTACCTCCCTAACTGGAGACTCCTGTTTCACCAGAGAGCTATCACATTTCATAACATGGAAAAATAACACTTTAGCAGGGGGGTCAGGTGGGGAAATGGCACCTCTAAATGAGGGTTAAGGCCATATCATTGTCTTCTCTGGCGGAGCCACCCCCGCCTCCAATAATTCTGCTGACCTTCGGTGCCATGCGGCTGGTTCGACATGGAAGGGTGAGCTGCCGGGGAGACGATCCTTTTCACGCAGCCCGTTCCCCTCAAAATGGCTTTTTCTTCTCCCAGACAATCATCTGATACGGAGGCTGAATGAAATCACAGATTACATAAGAAAGGTCCTCTCTCTGCTGCCGATAAGGGCTGCACCTGAAGTGACTGCTCTCACTGCTCTCCTCTCATCTTCCTCTCCCTCATCTTCCTTCCTCTCCACGCTTATCTGCTCTTTTCTCCTCTCCTCGTTCCGGTGCGCTCTCTCTCTCTCTCTCTCTTTTTCCCTTTAAAACCTGAGCTCTTGATTTAAAATATGACGATTACGGCAGGCAGAGCAGATTAATATGTAAATGTCTGTGAGCTTTTTAATTATATAAGATTAACTGTATTGTGGCATAATACTTGAGTGAGATGGCGAATTTCACACAGTCGATTGTCATTTCTCAGGTCTGCAATGCTCAGTTTTTCTCATACCTTCAGACTTAATGTTTCCACTTTTATGTCTTCTTCCTGTAATATAGGGACATCATCAGAGGAAATATTTCCCCGCTGCGGCACATGCGGAATTGAACTAAGTATTAAATAAAGAATGATATCCATTATACATTTGAGGATGAAAAATAATACTTTATTTCCCTTGTGTACATGCACTATATATGAGAAGAGAGAACAGTTCTATTGATCTTGGGTTTCATTAGGTGAAAATGCCTCCCTCGGTGTACAACAGCAACTTTTCAAGCCCATTGGAGTCTGGATAAACCTATAAGAGGGACACTCTGAAAATATATTCCCCCACCTGAGATATTCTTCAAACAAGGCCCGAGGAATGTAAATGAAGTGGTGTCTGTGATGGAGGGATTGTAATAGATTCAGAGGCATCCACAGCAATGAGGGTAGGTAGACAGAGCTTAATCAAACACATGCGCAACCACACACACAGACTGGCTCGCTCACACGCACACACACACATGCTCACGTGCACAGGCGTTTAATAGTGTGAAAAGTGGGGGGACAGATGGTTGGTGCCAAAACGAGGCTCATCTCAATCTGCTTTGACCCTGTGCAACAGGAAGAGAGTAGAGCGCCACACTGTGGACCGGAGGGATATTACGGGAACCGGAGCAAATCGAAAAACACTGACGAGCGCATTAATCTTTCGAATCATCACATCGTTGCACAAGTCTGTCAAACGCTTGACACACAGCAGCATTGTGGGCTTCGGAGGCAGCACTGAACATGTAGCTTAAAAGAAACTCTCACACTCACTCACACACACACAGATGCGCTTCACCGTTGTCTTGAGCTTTCTCTCGTTCCCGGCACTTCTCTCTGTCTCCCCTTTTCACTCCTACAGCAGAAGCAGAGATGGGGCTGGAGGGTTGAGACTAGGTTTAAATCAGTAATCAGTAATTAAACTTGAACATGGACCTGATGGTTTTCCTTCATGTCCTGGGGATCTACTCAGTAAAATTAAATATTTTAGTGCTGAGGGGTAAAGGGGGGGTGGGGGGGGGGGGCGGGGGTATGTCACTAAATCCATCAGGAATGGAAATGGGCTTAGAGCTTTTGCATAGATTATCCAAATGCAGTTTTGTCTTAGTTTTTTTTTTTCCAATATTGTCTTGCTTTAAATTAATGTTAATAATAATCTTTAAAAATGAAAATATTACAATAGATTAGCATAGATTAAAACACGCCAGTGTAATGGGTATATGACTGAGGGCTGTGCGATCACGGGCTTGTGAAGTCTGGATAAGAAAAAAAATATTTTTGATACAACTGCAAGCAAAGGAACATTTTTACAATGATGTTTCGGGGGTGGGAGCACGAGTTGTTGCAGTTTTCCTTGTTGTGATTAATCGGATATATTTACATCACAATCTTGAAAGACTTATTTATGCACCGAGTTTCTGGTATCGAGTGTTTGCGAGATAAGAGGAGGAAGCCAGGTCTTGTCAATGGCTGTACTTATCTTGGGAAGAAGTGAGAGGCAGATTGCATTTCAATCCACATGTATTATCTTAGACGCTTTGAGGTATTTTGTATAAGAGCAACTTAGCTACTTAAGAATGCTTTCAGTGTTCATCTGGGGATGCACTTCAGAAAGTTTTCTGAAAACAAACATCTGCATGGATTAAAAAATTAAAAGATTTCTTGGGAGAAGTGACCTGAATATATAATCTACAAACAATACTTCCCAACAATTTCATTTATTTACTCACAGCGCAAGAATCTGATTGGCTCCTATAAATACAAATTGTAAAGTAAACTACTTTACACAGCAATGGCAGCTGCTCAAAATGAACCCTGTCCCATATAGCTTAAAGGTTCACTTTTCCTCACTCTTTGTGTAAGAAAATGTCTAAATCAGGCGTTGTTATCTTAAGCAGCTCTTCCTGATTACAGAATGAGTTTGTGAAACTCTTTCCAACTTATTTAGTCTGATTTGTTTATCTCTGAGTAAAGGGGGTAATTTTTTTTCCCCGATAAGTATTCCCCTGTTGAAATCCTCTTTAATTCATTGGTTAAAAAGCACAAAGGAATGCAGGGGGCTCTAATGCCGGGACAAACCCGGGCGACGGCAGAGTGCACATCCAAGACAATCCCAGTGCTACCTGTGCCATGAAGATTAGACCATTGTGTGGTGGGAATGTTATCGTCTGCGTGCCAAGCGCCGACTGTGCACTGTAAAAGTCGCCAGTAAGGTGCTTAAGATATGCAGTTTTGTCCCAGGATTTATTGATACTGTTACAGGGAAAAAAGGTGACCTGGTATCTTGGATATAGTCTTCAGTAGAGCCCCTTTGTGGTTTTTATGCTCATATATATATTTTTACTCCTCCTCAGCAATGTTTGGGGACAGTATCATACTCGGTGAAGGCCCGACACTGTTCACTGGTTAAAGTTTATCTGTATTCTACAGAGATCAGGAGCCTCAGCTCAGTGCTTTGCAAGTTGAGTGCTGCTGCCAGAGGAAGTGTAGGGCTCAGGGAACCATGAACATCCCTCAGCCCCCCCTCCACCCTCAACCATTTAGTCCCTGAAACTGCTAAACCTCATCTGACTGCCACCACCAGCAGCACTACTGCCCAGACTGAGTCATGCTGCTGTAAATCCATATGAACTAACAGAAAATCAAGTTAAAAGACTTTGAACTTAGTATGTAAAAACACAACGCACTAAAAGTAATGGCTTGGGAGACCATGAAAAAGCATTATGATCATATAACAATCGTCATATATCTCAAGCAGACCTTATTAAAAAGACAAACAGCCATGTGAAACGAGCCTGGAGCCTCGGAGCCATCTGTAGACCATTGAGTGGACTCTGGACGCCGCGGCCCCCGAGGCTGCTGGGACTGGTGAGAGCAATAAACAAATGAGGAGAATGGGAGTGGAGTGGCAGAACGTTGTGTATCAGAGCTCTGCTGTGTCGGCACTCTGATTTCGTTTGTGCTATTACATAATTAAATTTGGACTTGGATCATGCTTTTTAAGAGATTATGTGAGCATATGTTGCTTGAACATGTGCCAGCCTGTGAAATGGGCCTCCTTTCATGAGCACTGTATTAGGTTTAGAGAGTTTATTGAAAATCAGAATTAGTTCGCTGCCAACAGTTAATGAATTGGTGTTATGATCTTGGTCCAAAGGATGCTAGTGTACTATAAGTTAGACTTGACGTCAGAATAAAGGAGAAAGAAGTCTGCTAAAGAAAGATTGTAAATTAAGATTTTTACTGTCATCCAGTAAAGACATTTATATAGTGCAGCTTCAAATAAACAGTACAGTGTATTGCATTAAATAAAATATTGTGTTTCTGTATTGATTTGGTGCACAGTGTACTTGTTTAATGTTAAACAGTTCAGATTTTCTATAGACTGAAGAATCACAGACGATACAAACATGTATATATAGATATATATATATATATGCGTATTTCTCATGTATTCCTTCATCCACGGCCAACAAGTAGCTTTTACTCATACACTATCAAGGACCAAGTGCTTCTGACCTACAGTTAAAAAATGCATTACTTTCTATTCATTCATTTGGAAAACGTTCTGATTTTTAATAGATTGACAGGGAATAAGACTCATCCACGCTGTGTCCGTCTCTTGCCATATTTGTTTGTTCTCTCGTCATGTCTCAAGCCCCACGCGTCACTTCCGTCCTCTCCCTCGTCCTCCTCCTCTCTCCAGCGCTCCCTGTTTCGCATTCATCAGGATGGGAATGGACAAGCCAGTTGGCTCCACTTAAAGAGACACACATATCAGGGTGCTCTCTCTTTGCATCTGTCATTTTCCCTTCGGTTGAAACATGGCCCCTGTCAGTGCACTGGCTGAATATATCACTCTCCCTCTCTCTCTCTGTATCCCTGCCTGGCTCCGCTGTCACTGCTACCATGCGGCTGTGCAGGTTCGTAAAGGTTTAAGCGGTTATTCCAGTCATTATTGGCTGTTAAATCTGGTGATGGTCGTAAAGGCCCTGCCTGTTCCCCCGTGCCTCAGAGGTCAGCTGATGGCCTGCTTTATGAGCTTGCAGCGCCGTGCATCACTGCTGGGCCACCGTTTCATTCGCACCCCCTCCCCATCCGCGCTCCATCCCGGAGGCAGGAAGGATGGATACGCAGGCCACAGACCGCCATCTATTTGTCGCCGTTGCTGACAGACTAACCTGAGCTGCCAAAAAAAAGCCTCCGAAGTCCCACATTACTCCTCAGAGACTGGGAGGCCCTTTGTGATTTGTGACTCCAGATTATATGAAGTGACTAGACTTGCATGGGCTACGAAGTGAAAGCAACCATCATCCCGGGGATGGCAAGAGCAATTCACCAAATTTATGGCACATTTCAAGAAATTGTCATTTTTTACAATCCCATAAGCGCGAGAGTGAGTTACTCGCTCTCGTAAGTTGTGTTGCTTTCCCATGCCGTTTGTTGGAGTGAAATTCCCCAGATTATCATTGAGTCTCAAAAAGTGAATGACATCAATTTTATTTGACTTGTTTAAGGGCCTTTGCCTCATAATAAGCATTGTTATATGAGACTACCGCTCTAAACCGCCGTGCCACATCAGTTATGACTCAAGGAGAGGAGAGGACAACTTCTATCATTATCACTGGTTTTATTGAACGCTCATTCATCACACTGACACATTATTCTCTGTAAAAACGATGAAAGTTTTCAAATGGAATAGAAGGTGGTCGGAGTCAGAGGGAAAACGAAACACCCATTTTATTTTTTATTTAAGAAATCCATTTACTCGTGTGAACCTCTGTTCTTTTAGAGGAAAGTCACATTTAATGGAGCCTCCGCCAATAAGGGACATTGTTCTTGCTGTAGCTACTGTGTGTGCTAATAATTCATTGGCCTGCCAATTATTATTTCTCCCACAATGGGAGACAGGAAAGAGAAGAGAAGCCAGGAGTGAGAGGAAGTAGCTCCACTTGCCTCTTGCTCAAGGACTGCTGCTCTGGAGCCAAAGACACTTGGATGTTTTCCTCTTTTCTACCCTCTTCTTTCTTAAAGGACCTTTTTTTTTTTTTTTTTGGAGAGCTGCACACAGGCGTGCTGTCTTTACTGTGAAGTGCAGCCCCTTTATTACCAGGCCTCTGGTGACCTCACCCTGCTGAATGAAGTCATTGACTGAACTGCAGGAAGACAAACCAGCGTTCCGGGGAATTAATCAGGTCCATCAGCGGCAGAGCTGCTGGGCGCTGGACGGCCATGTTGGCGCGGGTTGGCTCTGCTGCCCCTGGGAGCGATGCAGGGTAGTTACCGAGTTGACAGCTAGCTGATAGCCCTGCGTCCTTCATATTACGAGCACATCAAAGGCAGGCCTCCCGGATAAAGCGTCTGGGGTTGAGGAGTGGAGAATGAGGCCTCTCACCACTGCCTGGATGAGTGCAGCATGACCTCATCCCTAACATACTCAGCCAGACTTGAGATGATGGAGGGGACCGAGGGGCCACTGGGAGGGGAGCAATTTGGATGTTTAGCCACCTGAAACTCAGTTTTCTAAACATGTCTTTTCCCCATGGTGAATAAAATAATAATAATGATAATCATCCTCCCCCCTCTGCTCTCTGCTCTCACTTTTTCCTCTCTCGCTGTCATTTGTTTCTCCGCCGCTGTGTTCCAGCCTGTCTGTCTATGTAATTTGCCTTGCGTGATGGCATGCCGCTCTGTCCAAAAATAAAGAGAAGACCCCCTTTAGACATCACCAATTAGAGAGACAATTAGACTGAGCCAAGCCACTCTAGGGCTGCGGAGCGCTCACCAGGCTGTCCTTCCTGCCTCGCCTGAGTTTGTGTGGTTGTGTCTTCTTCATAATGCTAATACTCATTGTAGCATGTTTATTATTTTACCCACTTTGTGCCTGTCAGTGTGTGGATGTGTATGGACTTTGAGCTTGACGTTGGGATTTCCTGTGTTTAAGTGTAGGAAGGTCAGGAGCGGGAGTAAGGTGTTGTTTCGGGCCACTTTATGTGGAGCACAACAGTGAAAAGCTAGTGAGCCCCTTGTCACAGATGAAGAGCCATTAGCTCACCAGCCAGTGCTTTGTTATGCTAACAGTTCAGCGCTCTCTGCGGAAAATGACCCCTTTTTACCCTTTTTGAACAAAATAGACTTTATTTTATCATTTTATTGCCGTCTTTCTTGTCTGCGAAAGGCAGTCATTTGGTGATGTTTGATGGTGCGAGCGTGTTTGTGTGTGCCTGAAGAGAGGCGGGGGTGTTTCACGTCTGAATTCCTGAGCTGTGTGAAAAGGATCGCTTTCTTTGGGGCTGAATTTAATGAGATGATCAATGACCCTCAAGATTCACATTCACAACAGGGAGAGAAAAAGAATGAGGGAGCTGAAGACTCAATAGGTTTACTGCGATTGTATGTCAGCTGTGGTCCCCCTTTGAAAATGTGAATTGTTTTTGAAACATGAAATCCTTCTTTTTGATTGCCGAGGGTTGGGTTTCCTTTGATGTAGCTGAGGCAGACAGAAACAGGTCTAGGATTCTTTTTCAAGTTAGTTTCTGTATTAGATGAGACATTGGCCAACAATAAGTATGAGAGACTGATTAGACAACAGCGGTTTTTATGCATGTTGCCGGGGTACAAGGGTCACGGTAAGAGGGTCACTCCACCAGCAGCAAATGGACTCGGATGTCTTAGCATCGTACAATGCTGTCGGACAATTTGTTCTGACTGATTTCAACTAATTGTACTCACCTTCCCCTCTCCTTCCCTTTGAACTCTAAGGTAAGAAGGGAATCGGAGAGGTAGGCTTGAAACACTACTGACAGATAGGACTGTGTTCTCACTTTGAATTATGGAGCACACAGTCGGATGTCAGAATGTATCGCTTTGGAGATCATACAACTCTAATATTTACGAACAGTAAAGGTGTACTTGTTGTGTTGTGCATATAAATTAGCCCGCTTTCTAAATTAATTATGTTATGTGACGTTACGTTGTGGATTTACTTTGATGTCAGCATAAAAAGTTTAAAAAGAGCAGCGATTTATTGTCCATATGAAGAGAACAAACACAATAGGAGGGTATTTTTGTCTGCTCGCATCAATCTGATCGCCAGTTTCTTGTGTGCACGCGTTTACATATGCACATACCTATGCAGCGCCTGTGCGTGTCTGCTACTGATGTGGGTCACATGTCGTGACGGAGGAAGGACATTGTCCTCTGGTATGTTTTGCTGTGCCCTCTTCCTTAATTTGCCTATTGTGAGTGTGAAGGGGAGCCAGGGAGATGACATCATGCAGCAGGCAGTGTTTGAAGTGCCAGTCCTGAAGGAACCACTTATAGCAATTAGGATATCCTTGAACAAGCGTTTGCGAAACATTGGCTGGTTTTTGGCATTTGCCTCCCGTTCCTGCCTACTAACTAGCGAGGTTTGATCTCCCATAATTATCTACCCACCGGCTCCTCACTCCTGACAGCTCTCTCCCTGGAGAGGGCTGAATGCTGGGGCTACTCACTGATTGCATCAAAGTGTCAGAAATTGCAACATCAAAAATAATAACTGATATTCCGGCGGCAGGCTGCTCTTTGAATATTTCCTTTAAAACGCTCTCTAATTTGTGTCTCGCACGGTGCCAATGTGTGTGTGACTGTGAGGGCTTAAAGCAAATAAAAGCAGGGGAAGTGCATTCATTATTGAACCTCTATTTACATATGGCAGACTATTCTGTCTGAACTGGCATAAAATAGATATGCGTTAATTCTGGTGCTGCTTTACTCCATCCCGCACTTCTTTCAGGACTTGCTCAGCATCTGT
The DNA here is from genome assembly GCA_008933995.1 of Datnioides undecimradiatus. Classification (NCBI taxonomy): domain Eukaryota; kingdom Metazoa; phylum Chordata; class Actinopteri; order Lobotiformes; family Datnioididae; genus Datnioides; species Datnioides undecimradiatus. The sequence goes on from WARS01000060.1 coordinate 2,642,327, forward strand.
CCCAATTGCTTCCTTCCTCCTGACTTTGAAATATTTCTGCAGTGCCCTACAATACATCTCTGGCATCAACATCTTTAATGTCCCATCAGCACAGTTAACAAAAAGAGACTGGCTGGTGCCGTGGTGACCGCCTCACGACTAAAACTCGACACGTTTGATCCAGGCAGCAGTGTGGGCAGAAATATGTTGTTATTACTAGAAATGAAAGTCCTTGTGTTGAAAATTATTCCAAATGTGAAATGAGAGTTGAAAAGTATCTTTTAACATTTACTCTCTGCTTAATTATAGCGTATCAAAAGTATTTTAGACATGATGAATAAAAAAACAGACTCTAGAAGAAAACTAGATGCAAAGTTTTATACATGTTAGGCGCTGAGTCACAGGCGCTGCCACTTAGAGAAATCTCAAGGCCCTTATTTTGCTTCACAACTGAGGTGTGATTGGTTGCACGGCCAGCGTTGCACTGTCCTCAGATAATGCTCGCAGAAATGTAAGCCGCTGTGCTGGCAAACACATAAATATTCTGTCAGGCGGTGTGTCCAGAGGGTCCACTTGCAGCAATGTTAGCGGGCTCTTTGAGGGTGACATCCATATTTCAACACCTATCTTGACTTCCCCGACCTTGCCGAGTTACGCATTAATAACACATTTATAATACATAATCTCTTTCTTGTTCTTCGCGTGTACATTTTTCTGTTCAGCACTGATGGCATTCGTTTTTAATTGTGGACATCAGAAGAATAATTTGCAATGTCTCGCACGCTTTAGTGTTTCACTAAAGACCATTTGCATCACCTGCCCGGTGTCTATGGATAGGGCTTAGCCTTGCTAGTGGTGAGTATTACTTCAATGAATTGAAGGGGACAATTGTGTGTTAAAGCAATGAATTGAAATAGACAGTCAGCCAAGGTTTTTGCAAGGATGAAATTAAAATCAGCGCAGCGGCGAATGGGGCTGCTTTACCAGAATAAATTAATGCCAGAAGAGGAGGAGAGGCAGGTTTGCTTTGCAATGACAAATGTTGATTTCCCCCGAGGTATTTAAAGTGATTTGACCCAGTCATTCTTTTAAATCACAGACAGGAGATGATAAATGTGCTACTAATGAGGCCTCTGCATTTTATCTCTCACTCTCCCTCCTGCAGGATCGCCCAGGCTCTTAGAGGCGCCTGCTATGCCTTCACATGCTTCTAAAAGCACCCTTAGCCTGACTAAATCCCAACAATGCAGAGTACAGAAAAAAAACATCCACACGTATCTCTTACATGCTGTGAAAGATTGTCAGAAAATTAAAATCAAACACGCAATCACATTGTTCTGCAAATGCACCCTTTTTAAAAGCCCCGCTAATCTGAAAAAGAGTCACTGAAATTCAACCCTGTCAGCGTTTGTAGACATTATGATAATCTTCCTACCAAGGGCCCTGTTTTTTTTTTTTTCCCACTGTCTCTTCCCTCCGTCTAAAAGGTAAGCACTTTGCCTATATACACATGACAAAAACCAGAGCTGCAGGAGCTGTTAACAGCACGACTCTCATTATCTGCGGCATTGAGCATGTTGTGGAAGGAGACGAAGGCTCTTTTCAGGTGCAGATGTAGAGCATCATTGATAGGGTGTGCTGCTTTCCTCCTTTACAGCCGGCCTCTGATCAATCAGTGCTGACAGGGCAGGGGCTTTGTGTGCCACATAGCGGGGACAAATGTCTGCCAGGGAGTGGGGCACACCTGAAAAGAGGAAGCAGCGCACGCCACCCAGCCCCACTCCTGCAGATTAGCCCCAGCCCGCTTTGATGGATTAGCATGTAGAAAAATTGCTTGATTATTGATATGAAAATGTTTTGGGGGGGCTGAAGGGGAAGAGGAGGGTCCCGGACTGGCGTGCTTCTGAGGTGTGTGTATGTGTGCATGTGCAGTAGTAGCGATTATCTACCTCGCCTTCCCTTCTCCCACCTGCCCCCCTCCCCTTTATCCCCACTCTCAGAGAAAAGAGTGGTACAAAGGAAAGACGAGGACATGGGGAGGAGACAGTGTGAGCCTGGGCTCTCTCCAGGAGAGACATATTCAGCTGCCCTTCATGAAATATTGTTCATCATCATATTAACAGGGCTGAACGTGGGGAGATAAGGCCCGTCTAAAAAAGTAAGCAGAATGTCCCAGTGAGATATTTCAACCCCCCCACACCCCACCTACATTCCTTATTCATTCATTCAGAGTGAATATGAAATGTAGCAGGACCCTTTTTGAGCCAGCCCAAGAAAATGATGACATAATCACCTCCCCTTTAATTGCTTGATTTGTCAATCCCTCACAATCCTGCACCACTGCACTGTACATCTCCTGTCCCCAGCATCCCTTTACTGTCAGATATTACCCCCGGTGACAGAGCGAGGCCTGACATTTGCATAGTTCAGAATTATGTTGATGTTACAGTACACGCAAGGTACAACACATGCAAAAATGTACCAAATTAGAGCACTTAAAATGCACATATAAAAGGGCTCAGTTAGCAGCCCGTACTTCATGACTTGAACCTAATCAGCCCCTGGAGTTTGGCAATAAGGTGACACGCAGAAAGCTGAAAGAAGTGTCTGTGACCCCGCATTCACCCACGAGTGTTTACATATGAGAAATGTCCCGGCCAGCTATTTGATTCTGAACTCTGTGAGGTAACTGCAGAGCTGAGGTTAAACACTAAATGAAGATCCCCTCTCAGAGCTCCGGCGTTTATAACCCTGTCTCACTGAGACACCCGTAAATGTGACTGACGTAATTACGGTGAACTCTCAATCAGTAAACAATACACGATGGCAAGTTAAACCAACACTAGTCGCATAAGTCATCCAGTCAAAGCCAGCTGATGCAGGTTAAATTTAACAAAGAGCCCTTGTGACTTTTTAATTTAACTATATCTGCAAGCAGACATCAGTTTTGAGTCAGTGGGGAAAAAAATATAACAATTTTTGACAGCTGTTCCCCAGTTTAACATCTTTATATTGACTTTCAGCCCAGTGAAGCTCTCCGAACAAAGCCTGTCACCACCACCAGATTCATTTTTACAAATCCATCCACTTATTACCCTGTAAATTGCTATGGATTAAAACACTGACCAAAGAGCGCAGCGTTCTGAGCTGAGAGGTGCATTAAACAGATCCCATGTTTAGCATGGACAGCACATGGACATATGAGCTGAGACCCGGGGGTCAACGCAGGTGAATGTTGTCCCACAACTATCAGACCCTGCCAGTCTCTGACAGCCAGAGGATGATGATGAGGGATTTGTGAGAGCCGTGGATTAGCTTCATAGTTACTGCTGTTCTGATCACAGGAAGTTGGGCCCTGTCTGTTAAATGTCATCCGTGACCGACGGACGAGATGCTGCTCTCTCACGGCCCGGGCCCATTACTGCAGACGGAGGCCTCTCGGAGGAGCGGTCCCTGACTAATGGAAACAGTCTGTGCACAGTCTGAACTCCAGAACTCGAGCGACAAACACAAGTAACGCAAAAAGCGTGTGTTTTACAACCCCCCCTGTAAAGGCCCAGTCGTAAACTGAGAATTTACGCCCTTCATTAGTGGTAATACAATGCACATAACTCTAACGTATAACAATTGGGATAGCTATAAAGTAACCATTTTATACCTTCTCAAATCTGTGACTTGTAGGTGACCCTGGTAGAGGCAATGTTAGGGCAGGCAGATTTACAATGACTGCATATTTCCTCTGATAGGTCTCTGCGTTTTTAGGGAATTAAAGGTGCCAAAATACAAAATGACTTAAATAATAATTTTATGTAGCCCATCAGAAATATTGGTCTCCAAAGCATAATTTACAACTTGTAACTTGAGTTTTTTGTTCAAGGAGATTTCACGTTGATTCATGTCTAACTTTGGTTTTATAGCCAGCCAGGGAAGCACAGAAACCCACCTCTGTTTTCCTGCATGTTTCGTACTCTAAACCCTCACCCAGTCGGTCCATTAAGATGACATATGAGGTGTAAAAAATAGCCCAGGTAAAGGTATTCAAAATTAACAGACTGTTCATAGAGCTCTACAGTATCAGGCCGTTTTCTCTAGAGACTTGGTAGTGGGCGTGCGAGGCCTTTTGTTTGACTGTGACCACATCTTCAGAAATAAAGCCACAATTCATCAAAGTGGTCATGTTTTGCACACACCCTAAGGGAAGAAGAATCGCCGCTCTGCTATATCAGTAACTGCGATGAACGCCTAGCAGGAGGGAGGGGTTAAATTCACATCCTTTTTCAGCGGCGTCAAATTACTCTGGTGGTTTAAACCTTTCCTAGTCTACAGTTTGTGTGTTTGTTTGCTCACTGTAGTTGTGAATGAAACAGACGAAACACTTGGGCTGCAGTCCATTCTTCTTCTGTGCAGCATGACACAGTCAGTCACCTGACTGCCATCAGTGTCAAAAGGTGGCACACACTCAGCGGGGGATCCTGAGTGGAGCCCATTGATGAGATGAAGCAGGTTGACTTCTCCCTCGGTCTGAAGTGGAATGAAAAACAAATGTCATGGAGGGTGACAGAGAGCGTCTGTGTCTTATCAGCCTGGCCAATGTGAGTGATGGCTCTTATCTGGCCCCCTGCTCCGCGGCTGTTTATTATCCTAAGGTGGCAGGGTGGTGCTGGGAAGAGAAGAGGACTGGGAGCCCCTTCGTGATCCATCACTCCGGAGGTCTCCTTCCCCTCTTATCTGACCGCTACATGGATAACTGCAGCTCTTGTTTACAGACGCCAGCCCATTTGAATGAGTAGCAGGCACAGGAAACGATTCTTTTGCTCTCTTTATCAGTCCAGGTGAGTTATAGGGAGGATGGAGTGTGCCACATCATTTTCTTTACACACCCAGACATGCACACGCACACACACACACAAACAAAAAAGCAGCCCAACATGCACACAAACACTCATGTACATCAGTATGCACACACACACGTGTAGACATGTGCTATTCTTCTTCTGTGTGCAATAAATGGAGGTTGAAGGGAAAAGAGTCGGTAGATGGTGAATACAAGGCAGCGCCGCACACACTAGAGGATTAGCTTGTGTGTGGCCCAGTTTATCTCTTTTCATGAATTACATTCATTTCTGTTATCATGTTTTTTCTTCTTGGTTATCTGAGCCAGCATGTGTTGTCAGTGTATACAAGCGTGAGAGTTGATATGAGTAAAAGAAACGATCTACGCCTGTGGTGGTCAGTGGTTACTCTATTGAGCTCATAGCATTACAGAGCATCATATCCTGAATAGGAAGTGTCGTTCCTATATTTACTTGTGTTTTTGAAAGGAAAAGCTCAATAAAGACGGCTATTTTTTTTTCACTTGTTCCATTTCCCTTCACAATCTCTGTTGGGATATTCCTGGTGCTCCCTGGCAGGGCAGAATGTGTGGGTTTCCATTTCAAACAGGGCTCTCATGTCCATCACAACACCAGGGGTCTCTCCTAAAATACATACCTTCTGTCAAAGCTCGGGGATAGAAGTTGGATGGAATGGAGCAAAGGCAGGAGAGGGAGGGAGAGGTGTTTAAGGCTACTGGTCGCCCATTCCCTCGGGGTTCAGCGGCAAGCAGGCTTTCTCCTCAGATCCACGTCAGCTTTCACTGAAGCTGAAATAAGTAGAGTTTGTTTGGATGTACAGAAGAAGAGAGGGGGCCCGGAGGCCACCGCCTGTGAACCGGCGCAGTAAACCCCAGTGACATCTTCTCTGCCGCCACCCCCACAGACTAATGGTGACGCGGTGTAGCTTGCGCCCACTCTTGTTTTAGCTTTGCAGAGCCAACAAAGCAGAACATCATGAAAGATGCTAATTGCAATCCACCAAAGACGGGCGGCCATCATGAGGCCGGGAGTCGAAATTGCCAAAGTGCCAGAGTTGGGAGTGGGTATAGGGAGGTGGTGAGGGGTGAGGGTGGTGGGGGTGAGAGAGAGGAATGTAAACACAAAATCCTGCGCTCTCATTAAAGAGTTGTGAAGAGGCCTTGAGCTCAGTGCTGCATGCCAGGCTGTGCCAGTGTAGATGCCATTCTAACGACGAACAGGACTCATTGGCCAAGTCGCCCACTAAGACCAGACTAAAAAAAACAGAGGGTAAGAAGATAGACAGCAGTGCAATGATTACAGTAATGCCTTCATCTTATGAAACACATCCATGTCCCTTCTCACGAGATCCAGCGTCTATATTTGCCCGCCATACTGCTGCACAGCACTAGCATCAAAACTGGCATTATACTCTGCTGCGTTGCGCTTTGACAGGCAGATTAAAGTTTTTGGAACAGGCCCATGCCTATAGATGTGATCGCTCCTTTAAAATTGTCTGCTCTGTCCTCTAAACCTGCCCCCTCTGTCTGATTAAGGCCTAAAGTTGGTCATGTTATATTTAGAGATAAGTCAGAGCAGCAGTTTTAGTCTCCTGGGAGTATGACATGGTCAGAGTTTAGAGCGTAGACCTTCCAATCAATGCCAGAGAGTATAGATAATTTGGTAGTAACATATTTGGTACTATCTTAATTGTTTGGATTCATTAAAACACATCCATCTTGGTAGATAAAAGCACACGCTGATGTTAACTGCAGCGTACAGGGCTGCCTGCAGACTGGGGTTTATGTTTGAGGTTATGTGGTAGAGTAGAAACACAACTCAGAGCTCATTCTTCCCACTCCAAGACTAAGAAAAAGCCAAATGCCTTCGGCCTGATGCTCACCAGAGCGTGGTCTGTTGTTTCTCCCATGTCTGAAGCCTACATACACACACACATACGCGGTAATACAGCGCAGAGACACACTGTATAATACTCTATGTCCAGTCCAACAAGGCTGATTCTTTAAATCATTCTTTATTACAGTGTCACCAGAAATAATGAAGAAATAACCTTTCCATATTTCTTGTGTTTCTATTATAGAGAATCCAACTGATGTAAAAGCTTAGCGCCACCAAATTGTAATTCATTGTAATTTGTCTGTGATTAATTTGTAGCGTAAAAGCAGCATTTATAAACAGGCATGATCCACCTCAACTTAATAGTATTCAATTAATCACCGGCTGGGCCCAGTTGCCGCCAAAATAATGGCAATTTAATAACTGGACGCATATAGCAGAGCAGATTACCAAGTATTTATAAATGTCATTGGCTAGCCTGTAATACACAGTGACAGGGAAACATGCGCTAGGCCCAGCAGTGTCTGCTCCTATGTAATGCAACAAATGTCCCATCCCCATAGCAAAGAGGCTATGAATAACTGTGATAATCACTGCACAATGGCTTCATTTATCAATGTATGAGGAGCGCAAACGTTGGGGCGATTAGGCTGCCTCTCTATTTTCTGTAGTGAAGGTTTGTTGTTGCTGGAGCGTCAGACAGGCGTGTCTGTAGAATGATGTCACAGGTGACTGTTCAGCTGTCTGCCTGTGTGTTCCTGTATCGTCTCTGACACCCAAAGAGTGGAGCAAGTCCCCGTGAATATGTTCATGAATTTGACTGAGAGTGAAAATGATTACAACAATGCCGGTGGCAATGTTTTAACAATCCGCACCAACAGAGACTGCCCTGCCAGTTTGTTATAATGAAGCTACGTTATCCCTCAGACAAACACACACACACTTTTCTTGTCGCCTTAGTATTGAGATTTGTCTAAGATCAGTAAGCTAAGAAGTAAAATCAAACTGCAGTGATCCATAGATAATTAGATAATTGCATACACAAAGGTTTATAACAGGCACAGTTCAACATTAACTGGGACCATTATTTAAGTGTTTAAATTGCATTAAAGTATAAAAATAGCTAAATTAATTCATGGAAAAGTTTTTTAAAATTAGCGCTTTGGGAATTGTTAAATTTGAAATGAAAGAATAAAAAAAAATGCCACTACAAGAAAAAAGTACTGTATGTACAAAAGAAAAGAAAGCTCATCAAAGAATACAAGTGAGTGTATGTAAAGTGAATGTCTTCAAAGAGTTTAATTACTGCAGTAGCTGAGTGAACATGAATGCAAGTTCAGGTGTAATGACCACAAATGAAGTCACATGTATTCGTCTCTTTTTTTTGTTTGGTGATAAAAATATATCTTTTTTTCCACCTCTGCTCTTCTGTCTTTTAATGAAGCTACGTATGTTTTATTTTTAAACCGATTCGATATTTCTTTCACATTTCATGATGCACTCGCTTCTTGTCGGCTGGCGCGACAGTCCTTTAATATAGATGTTTAAATTCGCACCTGCTCCGCGCTAAAGTGACCCTTGCAAATTGGGTGAACCTTAGTAAATCCATGGGAATTTGCAATTAAGCACACTCATTAAAAAAAAAAAAATAATAAAATAAAATTCTGCGCTTTATCTAAATAAAAATGGATGGATATGGACATGTCTTTTGAATTTTGAACGCTGAACTCACCAAGTTGTATCTTTTCTTGTTTGAGGTGCAAAGTTCATGATTGAGCAGCTGACAAAACACACCCTCTCCCCAAGATCCATTTTTGTGGTGTTCTGAGGCTTTCGACCGTATCACACCATGACCATGTTATCACCATGCAGCTGCCGTGTAATTGTGGCTGTTCAAACCTTCACCGGCTCTAAGCCTCTGCAGGACTTCTCATCCATCTTGACTTATAAATTCGGTTTGTACTGTTTGTTGCAACCTTTCTTTTCTGTCACCCAGTATGAAATTTTAGGGCATGTGTTGGTTTTTTTTTATTTCTTTCTTTTATTTTTCACGTAGGAAACTGACAAGAAAGTGCTTAATTATGGATTATGGCTGTGACTGGGTACTCTTCAACTTCACTGACAATCCTGACTTTCCTGCTCTTGGTACCATTCCGGTGTTGCCCTGAGGGTTGTGACTGAATTGCCATTGATATCCAAGCCGGTTGTTCAAGCATCCTGACTCATTAATGCATATTTTTAGTGCATATTTTATTTATGTTTATTGTTTTAAAACTTAATCATGGATTAACTCTTCTGAGTCTCATTGCATTGCAGCAAAGTAATTATAAAGTACCTTCTTGCATGGGCCTTTTTTTATGCCCTGCTACTTATAAGGAAAATATATACATGGAATGTTTTTAAATGACACCAATAATATAGTTTGCCTGGGTGCGTGCATGTAATATTTTTTTTCCATTGTCTGTCTTCCATGGGAAATGGCTGCAAACTGAACCAAAAAAGTAAATGGAAAAGGTAAATATAAATGGTTGCAGTTAGAGTGAAGGGTGTGTCGAGAGTGTGTCAGAGTTTGTGCGGTCGCCCGGGTGACAAACAGCTTCCCGGCATTGTTGGCATAAGAGAAAGTCATCACACACGTTTTAATATGAAAGTAACGTTTGGTGGCTGAAAACAATACTAACAGATACTAAGAATAGCTTGGGTGTTGGAAAGGGATGACTCCCATCCTGAGGGGAAAATTCACTGCAATTACATCTTTATTTAGATGTAGTTGGTGGTCCTTAATTTGATATGGAGTTGTTTAGATGTAATTTTCTAAGTATTCATCAGTTGCATATTAGTTACGCGTTTGCACTGTGCGCAATGCTAACATTTAAATCGGTGTAAACAGCTGATGAGAAGATAGATGAGCTATGGGAATTTGAGCTCTTTGTTGGTGGGGGTCGGGGTGGGAGGGGCTGGGGAGGCTATGTTCTGTCCCGTCCGAGTAAAAAGTGTGAGATGGATAGGTTGACAAATGAAAAAAAGAGAGACAGCAGTGGAGCGGAGGCTGCTCAGTGGGGATGTGAGAGGAAGGAGGTAGTGGTGGAGCTGACCACCGTTGGGACCGGAGAAAGGTCATGGTGAAATGGAAACTGATTCTCCACCCTGGCTCCCTGGGAAATATCCAGTAACTCTGCCTTTCTTTCCCCCCCGTACAACAGCATTGCACTGACTCCACAACCTGAACTGTGTTTAGCCTAGACCAAACCAGGCCGAGATGAGCTAAAGAGAGAGCAGGTCACCAAATCTGCTGGGGTACATCCTTTAACTTAACAAAAGAAGTGGCTGTGTCGGGGTGGGGGTGCAGTTGCGGGGCAAAGTGATCATTTCTGACAGCCTTTAAGCTACAAATCCTGACTCTACCAGAGGTTCTGACCCGAGCTGCGTGATAGGAATGCAGCGTTCCGCCTCTGATGGCCTGATTTCCGGCTCACCTCTTCAAAATGCGTGCAGGGTTGGTTTCAGCAGAACCTCCACATCAATTACCCTGAAAGGAAACCAACCTGTGGCCTGACATTGCGGGTGATGGGAGATATTTATTGTAAGGACATGCAGTAAGAGCGAAAATATACGAGGAGCAGAGCTATGGTCTGTAATGCTGTGTTATGTGTGTCCAAGTGTGCGTGCGATGAGAATGACTTAGATGCCTGTTTGCTTTTTTTTTTCTTTTACTCCAACAGTTAAATGCACTTTCTCTGCACTTGGACATTAAACTTTCTCATGACTATGTTTATGCAGGTTTCCGGACTATATCATTATTAGCCAACAATACTTTATCCTTAGCTGACTTTTGTATTACATACCATACAGTTACAGCAATATTTAACAGTTTAAGACACTAAGGCAAGGCTTTAGATTCTGGCTCTTGATGGTGCACCAGCACAGTACATACTGATACTTACATGTAGCTATAAAGGGACTAGATATATAGTTTGGGAATAAGCAAGGAACAACCTGAGAATAGTACTCCATACTAAAAAAGGAGATACCTGCCAGTCTAACAATACCTACAGTTTAAATTATTTTTGGTTTATATGTTTTCACTCTGTCAATTTAAATATGTATCAGTATGTAGTGTACTAGTACGCCGTACATAGTGAAATAAAAGTTACACTGTGATTAATAATCTGTTAGACATGCGAAACTGCTAAAACACATTGTGTTATCATGGCAGTTGATTTAAATATCAAATTTAGTCTCAAATCATAACTATTAAACTGCCCGTGCTGTGAAACGGCTTTCCAGAAACTAAGCTAACCCACAAATAGCCACCAGAGGATGTTATTTTTTTGCTACAGGCTCCATTGGCCATTTTCTTATAATCTCTCATTTGAAAATATGTAACGTCTGCACATCAGTAAAGTTTATATCCTTCTTCAACATTTGTGTGACTCCAAGCTGACCTCAAAAAACCCCACTGAGACACCAATCGGGGACCCTCGGTCTTTGTAAGCCAGCACACAGGTCTGGCCCTTACGTACTGTACAATGGTTAAATATTAAAGACAATGTGCCATGCATTTAGAGCCCAGTGCCCCCAAAGACACCAGAACGCTTAACTAAACTCTGCACCAACACTTTCCCTTTCACTTTTGCTCACTCAACAATCATGCTCGGTGGCCACGTGACGCCCTCACCCATGAGTAAATGACACAACTTTGAAAAGCCACAAGCAATGTCAGCTTTGTCCTCCTCTCAGCCCTCTAACGCACACTTGGGAAGGCGAGTAATGCAAGAGAGATTGTAGGGCCAGCGGTAAAGAATTCAGTGAACTGTACCCGAGGCAAGATTACTTTGTGAGACATTTAAAGGTCCACCCTATAGAGTTACAATGCTGTGGTAAATAGCCATCATAATGCGAAGTGTTTAACAGAATTGCCTCTCATTTTCACTTTCACGGCTGGTTTGAGGATCCCCTGTAGTCGAGAGTGCCCCTTTGTCAGATGTTAATCAGTGATCGGGATTGTTTTGGGGACGTAAAATATTGTTAAACAAGTGTAAAGGGCAGACTCAGCCGCTGCATGGCCAAATGACACGTTGCAATGATAGCTTGTAATTTGTGAGGCTCCGTAAGACGTGACTTCATGTGAATATGACGATGCAAAGAGTTTACAAGTGCTGACTTGTTGTTATTTTTGTGTAGAACTACAAAACCGTTTTGCAGCATGTTTATTTTGGTAGTCAGCACATGTTTGTGTGGGCTGGAGTTTCATGGCACCACATCTGTTCTCGCTCTTCTTTTTTACATAACGTAGAACACAATTGTAGGCTTTTCAGTGAGCATGTGCATTTGTCAGCCCTTCTTTTTTTTTTTTTTTTTTTTACAAAAACACCCCCCCCCCCACACACACACACACCTACCTTTTAGACCCAACAATAAAAATAACATTTAGAAAGTTACCCAGCCCAAACCATTATGGGACATTTGCTGCCAACTATCCAGAAAATGTGTTTCTGGTTCCTTAGACTATTATATGGTTTTCACCAGCAAGGGGCAGAGAGGTTGGCTGGCTTCCTGATAGAGATTTATATAGGCTTCATGCTTCTTTCTTGTGTTGGAGAGTGTGTATGTGTGCAGGACATGCGCATATGAACATACATATAGACTTATATTTCCTTTTTCCACTGGGAAAAATATGGGGTCAAGTTGTTCTCTGGTTATTCCCTTTTATGTCTTGGTGATGTGTAAACAGTAGACTGTACGCTGCATTTTAGTCGTTATAGTCCTGTTATAGTCCTCTCTATAACCCACAGCCAAACACTAGTAGAGAAGGATTCATGGACTGTTGGATTGAAACACAGATTGCACCAGCAAGGTGTTGATAATGCTGAAGATTAATGGCTCAGCCGTGGATAATCACCCTCATCCCCCACTTTTCTGCGCAGCAGTCGCAGATATACTCGTTCAACTCCTCACACCGGTGCTCATAAGACAAGTGGCACACATGGTCTTGTCAGAGAAAACAAAATCTTGCTCACACACACACACACACACACACACACACGTAAACAAACGCATACATCACAATCATCCAATCACCAAATACACCAGCCATGTGAACAAGGCCCACCAGGCCGTGTTGGGCAGAAATCAAGAGAGTCAAATGTTCACTATGAAGGAGGCACACACACTGTGAAAGCAGCCTTCACTCAAAGTTATTTCATCCTGCTGTTTCCCCCGTCATCTCCATTATCCTCCCCTGTGTTGCAGATCTCTTGCACTTCTTTCGGCCTATCCCCACTTTGTGGCCATAATTCACTATGGTCTGGCTTTTTGACATGCGTGCAAATTGGCAAATTACAGGATGGCGAGCTGTCACTAGTCAGATTCATGTGGTCACAAGGGGCTTGTGGAAGGTGGGGAGTTGTGGAGGAGCTGGCAGTGGGGGTTGGGCAGAGCAAAGAGGACATTAGCCCTGCTTGTTCTGGCCTAACATTGTTAACGCTGACCGCTTGATTGACACTCACTGCTGTCGTGATTTGAAAAGGCCTTCAGTGCTGCGCTGCTTTAGGAGGCCTTCTCCCCTCCCATTCCTCCTTTGTGTCCGTTTTTCCCTTCATGTTGTTTTTCTCTCTTTGCCCCCGCCACCTCATTTGCATCAGGGGCCAGGAGGTTTCATGGTGTACGGGAGGGAGGCGGGGGACTCCCTGACTAGCCCCCTCCATCCCACCTACCCACCCTCCAGCAAGCAGTCTTTGTCTCATCCGCCCAGGCCAGATCGAGGGCGCAGCAGGCCTCCTGCCTGGTGCTCCTGGCTGAGATGGGGCTGGTGTATCAGGGCGGGCTGCTGGGACAACAGCATGAAGGTGTTATTGTAACTGGGCATGGCCAGGCTAAAGCAGCATCCACATTTCTGTGTCTAGTTCATTCAGTTGATCCCCCAGGAAAGGATGTCTCACTTCAAGGGAACAGGAAGCCGCTGTGGAGGATGGGATTTCTGGGTAAATAGCAGCGCTGCTGGGACAGTGTCTCCTGTCCCTCTGACGTGGACTATGCTGTACTGTTTTGAGAAACAAATCCAAAAAGTATAGTAAAGGACGAGGCAATTCATCCCAACAGTGTGACTGTCACTGATGAGAGTTTACTAAAACCAGAGATGCAGATGGCCTCCAAAATCTTACATAAGTAGTATCAGACAAGTTTTATCATTATCCCTGGAGTGAAAACAAGGTGTAACAAGAAAAAAAGTATTTCACCCTCCTCTACTGTTGTTAACATAAAGGGCTCTTTCCAAAATAAACACCTCCTATACATTTCAGTTGCCATGTAAACCAAAACAGACCCGTTTCCCTGCAGATAAATGCCCCCCTCTTGCTTTTAAGTGGTTAGAACATGATCTTAGTCTGATTAATTACACCCCTTGCTGCTTGCCCCCCTCTCTCTGCTCTCTTGGCTAATGGCTAGTGTTTATGCTGAGAGTACAGCCGTGGTTTCAGGGGGCGGGTTGGTGGTAGCAGTGCTGAGTCCTCGCGTGAGGGGAGCAGTTTTAATTAACGTGGAGACAACACCTCTCTCCCTGCTCATCTTTCACCTGGGAGACATGGGGGAACTCTGACACCAGCCCGGCATGCCGCTGATTAAAGCGGGGCCTCATTTACCGTTGCCTGCTGTCAACAAAACACCACTAATGGCATTATGCCCAGGCCTGGGGGGTGCAGGCTGAGGGACTATCCCCACCCAGGTTCAAATGAGAGAAAACAAACTTAGCCTAATCTCTGATACAGGAGCTTAATCTCCCTGTGATCTTATCTAGCAGAGGTCTCACATGTTACAGGACCCGACCCTGCAGAGGCTCGATGGACAGGGCTTAGGCAGGTAAAAGCCGCCCTGCTCTCTTTGTTTGGGAAGGTGAGGTATGACCTAGTCCGCATTTAAAGGTGACTTACTCCTCTTAGTGGTTTGGCGAAGGCCGCATTCAGAAGCCAGTCACTGACCCTGCACTGGCAGGGGAGAAGTATTTGCACTTCTTTCATCACCTGATGGATGTTGGCATGGATGTTCCTTGAATTCTGACGGTGACCTCATACATGTCCGTCTCTCTTTGCCCATCACTTCCTCTATATATAGATGGGAGTCATTGTTCAAATAGCTCGGGTTGTCCCTTTGAAGTCTTGGCAGAACAAAGCTGCAATGTCCTTACGCACTTAGAGAACACTTCAGCCTGGAATCCCGAACATGATGCTTGTGTCAACCAGTCCATTAACACCTCCACACTCCCTTTCCACGTGTTGTAGATGTTAAATGGATCTGTTACATATGACAGGTTCGATTCCACGACACCGTGATGCGTTTGATTTGAAAAAGACAGATGCTGCAAATTTCCCAATATCTGAAAAAAATCTTTCATCATACCCCGATTTTCGATTTGCCCAATCCACATTTCACCATGTTTTACTTCATTAATCTCTCTATTTTAGTGGCCTTAATAGTCTGCAGCCAGCTCTGCTATTGGCACTCCCAGTGCAGTTGCCCCCATTGTACATTCTGACAAGTTACAGATTTTAACATGAGCGGAAGGGTAGTATAAAATTTAATGCTAAAAGCGAGGTCACTTCTCTTTGGTGTGCATTGTACTTTTACAGTCTTCTTATTAGTTGCCCCAGAAAGGAAAATTTAACAGCAGCGTTTTTATTGATTTATGTCAATAGCCATTAGTTTGGGCTTTGCCTTCTCTTTACCTTTAATAGGGGCATGCATTAGACTTGAAGCGCATTAAAAGACCAGGGGTTATTAGCGTGATGATTAATTAGAAAAGTTTGTTTCTTGTAAAGTGACAGCTCTTCTTTAAGCAGCCCTGTAAACTTTTATAGGACCATACAGCTGACCTCAAATTGGAAATTTGTGTTGGAAGCAGCCTGGCTCACCATTACAGCTCCTGACTGTTGTTAATTTTATATTTGTCCAATAAAAGGCAGTAGGGGTTACGGTCATGCGCTGTATGCTTCCCCATGAACCCCACTCCTCCTGAGTACCTCTCTTTCATGTGGTTTAGGGGCTCCCAGTGTTTTAATACAATGGTGTAATGTGTTTTGTAATAACCTTTACTTCACCAGTACTGGAAAATTCAAATAGGTTTCTGTTTATTTCAGTCTTCCAAAAGGGAACATTTGTCTGACCCACGGTAGTTTCAGTAGGTCAGACAAATAGCAATGTAATGTTACTAAGCATGTTTACTCAAATACTGCACATACAAAAATGAAGTACTCGCATTTGAGTTTCCTTTTCAAGCCAACTCCACTTTTAACTTCACTGCAATTATTTGACAAGTGCAGTCACTAGTTCCTTTAAAAATTAACAAAGCACACAAAGAACATTTATTTATTTATTTTATTTTGTTAAAAAAAACAAATAAGTGTCACTTTTGGCTCTGGGTAATATAGCTCTCCATCTATTTTCTGAATTCTTACACGCCAATCGACAGTCAGTCAGTTCATGGAAACATAATCATTAGTTACAACACTAAAATCATGATTTTATGTGAATTTATGAGCAGTAATTATCTAATAATATAATAATATTCATATACACATATTTTGGCATTGAGTACTTATTTTTTATAATAATGTGTGTTTCCCCATTTACTTACTTTACTAAAGTGCCATTTTTCAGAACACAACTTTTACTTGAAACAAAGTACTGTCACAAATTAAAGTGTTTGTTTTTTTTTTTAAGTAAAGGATTCACATGTTTCTTCCATCACTGAGAGTTTCACAGCAACTTCATACAGGCCAAGCCATCATACTAACACAACAGCTCCTGTTGGTTGGCCCTTTTCAGCTGTTTATACTGAAGTCAGCGTAACGTGAAGAGGCAGAAGAGGAAGTGCACAATGAAGCTTCTTGATTACCGCCTTGGGGAGACCGAACTGTGGAACCACTTAAAAGATAATGCTCGAATGATGTTTTTTGAACTCTGGCCGCCTATTTTGTGAGTTGAAACAATATCAGTGATGTAAAGGAAATGGGACCTGAATGGCACTGTTTACAGTTGTTGGATGTTCACACATAAGCAGCAAGTTCCAACATAAACATCCACTTAGTGCATGTAAATCTAAGGGCTATTAATAAGCTCTTTTATCTTCTCTTCTGGAGAGTGGCCCTGGAGGCCTTAGGGTAATCTGGCCCTCGCTGACTAGCTCTCCAATGTGTTTTTCTTCTGTCTGTTTCTCTTTAGCAAAGCCTGTGCCTTTGGGCAGAAAAACTCATTACCAAGCTTTAAACACCTCCATTTCACAGTGCCTGCTCATTTGCTAAAGAAAGTTTGTTTTGGTCTTGTGTTTACACCTCTATCGAGTCCGCAGACTGTGGTGTATACCTGTACCCCAGACATGCTTAAACCTCACCAACCTGCCAATGTCTGTGTTGATGTGGAAGATGGTTTGCCTGGCTCTCAGTTTGCACTCCACCAGCCTGTCCCCTCTGTCTTGTGTTCAGGAGGACAGTGACAGCGCTCATATGGTTGCATCTCCCTTACATATTTTCCCTCTGCAGACTGATGAGTTCTGACGGAGTGAATGCCTTTGTCTCGCGCTCTCTCTCATGCAGACCCCCTTTCAACTGTTGTTTTTCTTATTCCTGTCGACAGAAAGTTGTTTTTGCTGCCTCCCTTCCCTGTGTGTCCGTGACAGGCATACTTCCTACATTGTGTGTGCGTGTGTGCGGGGTTGTGTGCATGTGTGTGCGGGCATGCATGCATGTGTGTGTGCATATCTGTCTTTGTGTCTATGTATGTGTGAGTACTTCAGTGGAGTAGAAGCTGCTTTTATGTCAGTGCCAAGTGTGGAGAATGGTTCCGCTAGTGAAGGACAGCCTCCCGTGCTGCACTGGGCTTCCCACTCTGTTCCGAAGAGCCAAATGCCTTTATCTGATGTTGGATCTTTGTTATTTGTCCATGAAACTACAACTGAGAACATCTTATACCTGTGGGACCGGCCGAGTGATCTCCTCCATACCAGCATGTGGACATGAACATAAATGGAGCAGTTTGCTCCTTTGCCATCCTATATTGTTATTAACTTGCCGCCAGCTTCTTCCTTTAGCTGCCTTTGAAATATCAAATGTAGTTGCGCACAAAGTCTTAGTAGAATGGCCATACGGGCAATATCCTGCTTGGCTGAGGTTCACTGGCATCATCCCAAAAGCTCAAATGTTTGTGTCACCATGTCACACCTAAAGCGGTTCCATATTTCAGCCCTACATCCTTGAGACTCAGAGTAGCTTTGTGGCTCGTGTTTGCGGACCGGCTGCCATCTTGAGTTGTGTGTTTCAGCCACTGTCCTGTGGTTTGGGCTGGTCCCAGGTCTCAGAGCAGATGGTGGCACAGTTTAGCATGTGCAACACGCTGGTGGCACCAATTTCCCTATCATAAGGCATCTAGTAAAGTGCAGGCCCTTCAGTCCTATCTCCCCACTAGGTCATTGTTGTTACACCTCTAATCTCCAACAATTAGTAAGTCAACAGCTTACAGTCTTCTATGGTTGACAGTTGCCTTTTGTCTGGATAGAATTAGTTTTGCATGAAATATGGTATTTAAAAAATCATTTGAAACAGAAAAGAGAAAAACAATAGCAAGTCAGTTTCCTTGACCTTGACAGTGAAAGGCAGTATGTTATTAACATTGCCAAATCAGAGAGAAGCATTAATAGTGTGACTCTTGAAGCCTTTGCCTTATACATTTGTTAAGCAGTTTTGTCTATTTTCTACTACATGCCAGAATAATGTGTGAGCCTTTTATCACTGGTGTGCAAAACAGCAAACATTCCACCAGATCTTGCAAGTGAAGCTCAGAGTGGCCAGCTCAGTCAGAAGTTGTTGTAGCCCTAGTAAAAGGTTTGCAGTCTCACTTCTACATTGTAACTCAGCTTCACACTTGAGATGGAAAGTACAGGGTAGCTGCCAAGGATAGGTGATCCAGGAAGACGCTTTGATATCTGCTCCCGTACCTTTGATGCTCACAACACTAGATGTGCAGAGATATTTACTAAATCAAAGTAAAGTTCTTTCAACAGCTGCATAGAATTTGAGATGAATGGAGAACAGTTGTATATCACTGAAACGCAGTAACAACAGCACCTTGAAGAGAAACTGATGTTTCCATGTCTGGTGAAATGCAATACCCAAAATGTGGCTTGTATTTAGTGTGTGTGAGGGGGAAAAGTGGAGTAAAAGTTAGACTTCATAAAATGAAAGTTCTATTTTAACATGACATGCCCAAGCTGTGGAAATACTGTGACAGTACCATGGTGAATGATTAAAGTAAACTGAAGGTTTTTAGATTCAGTGGAGTATGCTACACAGGTATTATTTGGTTTTGATCTCGAAGTTATTTAAGAGTACACATAGTACTAGAACAATGCAGAACAAAGATTGTTGATTAACCTTGTAGTTATAATTTTAGATCTGCTGTTGTGTGTCCTGGACATGTAGGTGAAGAGAGCGGGCAACTGAATTGGGGAACTTCCATTTCAGAATAAGCTGGAGCAGATGTTGAAAAGATGTGATAAACCCAAATATGCAGTCAAGGTGAACCAAGAAGTCCGGACAGAGGCCTCTGTCTATGAGCTCTTTGACTCTTCCGGTATCCTCCTGAAGGTAGGAAAATTAGAACATGAACGGTCATTTTAGCATCTGTTAATAAGAAATGTGTCCAGAAGGTTGTCAGATCCTCTCAATGAACCGAAAGAACCTCCTTTACTGGCTTGGCTAACCCAAGGAACTCCCAAATCAACAGACAGTTTGTGTGTGAAGACTTTGGTTCAAAGAATTAATTGGAAACCATCGGATGACTCTGAGACAGTTCAGGACCTAACTCACGCTGTTCTCAGCAAGAAAGAAAGAACTGCTGACCTCAGCTGAGTTTATACCCAGGCACTGGACGTAGCTCTTCGAGTAATTCCTGAATCTCACAGACAACCTCCAAAGTGGAGGTAGAGCTGGAAGATTAGGATGAAGCCGCCCACAGTGCTTTGGTGGAGGTCGGTAATAAAAACATAGAGAGTCAAGATCAACAGGCAGATTGGTGACAACACATTGCAGAAGTTTTGATTCAGCCTACAGTCCAACACTCACCCATGGTAATAGGCTCTGGGTAATGACTGAAAAGGAACTTCCTGATTATGGTATCTGGATTCATCCTTATGGACAGGGTGAGGTTGGATATCCACAAGGAGCTTGGAGTAGAGCCATAATGCTGTCTAAAGGAGCTGATACTTTAAGTGGTTCAGGTGTTTCGCTGAATGGGAGGAGACTATAGAGTGGAGCCCAAGCATGCTGTACGTTACATCAAACCTTGCTGAGTTGTAAAAAAAAAAAGCTATTAGATAAATGTTATAGTTATTTTGAAGTTTTAATTGTGCAGAAATATAAAAGCTGTGGTATAATTACATTCTCAAAATGCATCACAAAACAAAGTGACCAGAGATGACAAAGGAATGAAAACAGGCCCAGCATTCAAATACAACTCAGTTGTATTTACCTTTTTTTGTCAGGATGATACAGAAACCTAACATTGCAACTGAAATATATATATTTTTGCAGCACTTCAGTTGGAATCTTTTCAGCCACCGTACACAAGTGTTGAAAACAACCCCAGAGTGAGTTTGAGTGACAGGAGTGGCATTGGAACAGGGCGGGCTAGACAGCCCATATCCCTTTCACAAGCTGGAAGTAGAGGCTGGCTGAAAATGGCATCTCCTAGGGAAAGCCAACAACTGGCTATCACCCTGACCGTTTGTCTTCATCAATCAACCTGCGTTTGTTGACCAAGCAACATGATGTCACTATTAATTTCATGCATTCCCTTAATGGGGTCCAGAGGGGAGCCCTATCCTCACGGTAGGCATTTCCTGTCCTGTTGCATTGCGTAAAATGTCCGCTTCCTTTTAGGAGATCAGTTGGACTTTTTCAAAGTTTTACTTCTACTCTTGTTGTTTTTTTTTCTCCCTCTTTTTCATCTCCTCTTCATTCCTGTCTGCCGTTTCCCCCCTCACGGTGTTATTTGCTTTGCTTTGTCATACCTCCTCTGGTTGGAAGCAGCTCTACTGTGCTTGTATCCTTGTTATGTGAGTACTTGTGATGATTCCCACTTATTTGCAGAGGTATACACTGAACTGGATGTACTGAACCTTTTGATCAAGCCTCAGATTTCATGAACAGTTACTGGCGCAGTGTGCTCAGATCAGCGCATTAGCGTTTCATTTGAAAGAATGGTGTCACTGTGTTGACAAGCTCATGATAAGTTGGTGGCTTCTAAGGGAAAATGTTTAAAGCAGATAAATGCCTCAGGACTCCATCTGTCTGTCTCATTGTCCTGATTGTAGTTTATTTTCGGTGATTATGAAAACCTGCTTTAAACAGGCTATGGGGATGTTGGTTTATTAGCTTTAGATGAAGTATGCCCCTTGTGTGACAATTCCACACAAGGCACTTAATGTTATCTCTTCTGACTTCTGTGCACCTGTATTTACTGTCTACATGACTGGCTTTTTATCATCCCTTTGATTATCAAAGAGGAGGAGGGAGTTGTGAATGATATTTCTTGCTCTTATTCTAACTTACTCCCTTCCTTCCTCCTCAGCCCCCCCGCCTCTCCCGCTCTCGCTCTGTTACTGCACCTCTCCTCTGGCTTTAAGAGGCTTAGCAGCAGCTTAGCGCCCAGGTCAAACTGACCTTTGCCCTTCATCTGTCAGCCTTTTGATGTGGTGCCAGCCTGGGCTGCTTGCTACGCTCTGCCTTTAACAGCACGTCCAGGGGTCAGAGGAGGGCTCTACTTCAGGACCCCACCCCACCTTAACACCCTCCCACCCTCCACCCAAGTCCACAACCACTACCTCCTCCCGCCTCCCTTGCAGATGTGTCTGTCTCTGATGCCCCCCTCTCCACCGCCCTCTGCCCTCCCTTGGCTCTTCCCTGCCCCAGTGCCCATTATTATTTTATAGTTTTGTTCTGCATTCCTTTCACTCAGGCTGTGGTGGAAGGCAGACCTTTGGCTTTATTGCTTACACATGTCCATGGCTTTCTCCCTCAGCAGGGAGAGACAAAACAGCAAGAGGGAGATGGCCAATAGGGGCCAGCCTTCTAAACTCTCCCCACCTTGAACTAATCGTTGGGGGCCAGAGTGTGGCTCTACCTCAACCCTGTGCCAGTGGGGTTTCAATTTGTAGAGACATAAACAGATACTAAAGCCAAGGTAACAACACAGTGATTTATCAAGCCAGTTCACATCAAATTATCACAGCGCCCCCCTGCTGTCAGGCCCCATAACAGCCCCCAGCCCAGCCCCTGCCTCAGAGGTGCACCATGGTCACACTTCATTTAGGAGTGCACAAACATGTGTCCCCCTGTCTGGTTTCCCTCTGAGCGTGACGCTTCACACCAGCCAGTGATCATCCTGGACAGAGCGTCAAGAGATTAAAGAGGATGTGAATGTCTCCAATTGTGTGTGTGTGTGTGTGTGTACAAAGGTGCGTGTCTGCGTACCGCCTGATGTGCATACAGGCGGTACGTTTGCTCATATGCATAAACGGAAGAATTTGTGTGCAGTGAGTGTAACTGAAGTAAAAAACGCATACAGGTGTCTCAGCAAATTATGATAATAAATGTAAACATTAATAAGCACATACAGTTATCAACAGTCCACATGCATTATAACAAACACGTGTTGTCTTCCTTTCTTCATTTCATCACCTGGAACAGATAACAATAGTTTGGGGGAAAGGCACCAGAGTCAAGTTTAAATTGTGTATGCCTGTGCAAGCCAGGTATGTAACAGAATCTATCTTGAAATAAACAGATTATTTTTCTGTAGCAAAATCATGTTTCACTTTAATATGGTGCCTGAACAGAGTGCTGCCTTTGATCTCCACTAGCAGAGCCCAGCACATGGCTAATATATCTTTCAGAGATAAAAGTAAAAATGTGTGCTAGGTGATGATGTCATGCAGTTGTGGCCGCAAGCCTGGGAGAAAAGCAAACTTTCACAGACGCGGCTATCCCAGGGATCACTAAGGGTGCTCTCTGAGCCTTTGGGGAAATCAATTACACATTGTCCGAACTGTGATTCCTGCTGTAGGAACTTAATCGTGGGGGCCTTCTGCAGAGGATCATCCCGATGAGTTTGGACACTGTTTTTGCTCCCTGGTGTCCGCTCTCCTCTTTCCGTGTACACCCCCCCCTCCACGTCAACCTTTGCAGTTCGCTACATTTGTGTGCAGCTTACAATTCTGCCGAGAGTCATTCATCATCATTTGCTGGCGTATCTGTCTTGAGTGCCTTAGCTTTGATCATGTCGTATTTTATACTTTACATCTGTTCTACATTTAACCTTCTGTAATGTTGTTACTCAGAAACTATTACCTTGGCATAACAGGGGAAGAGTTTACCTGGTGACTCTTTAGCCAGTGTAACTCTGACATATTTGTCATGGCCCAGAGAATAAATGATCCACCGTTTGAAACACTTTGATAAGCAGATCTCCCCCTGCCATTTCCTGCCTTATGGGACAGGATTCAGAGCGATCCTGTGCTTCCTCTTACGTGATCTTCTCTTCTTTCAAAAGCTTATCTACTCCTAAATCATCCTCTTTGAATTGGGAGGACAGTGTAGTTTTTTGCTTTTTGTTTTTTTGTTTTTTTTTCATTTTCTCTAACTATTTCCAGCTCTATCATTTCCAGTCATTCTTTGAGGCTTTGCTTTCTGCTTATGTATGCTGGCACTCCACCTATGCCCCCACCAACCCTCCTCCCTTCCTCCCTCTCTCTCTCTCCCCTCTTTCTCTCTCTCTCTCTCTCTCTCGCTGGCCTCAGGAACCCAGGAGCATAAGGCCCTGACCCCCCTTCTCCTCCGCCAACACACTAATCACCCCTAATCAGAAGTGAAATGCATTTTTCTAAGGAAGTAGCTGGAAAATTTCACAATCTGCATTTCTCCGACCAAGCTGATTAGAGAAACATTATCCTGCTTTCACAGTCACTTCCAATCTGCCTTTAATCTGTCACTTCAATCGCCTAATTATTTAGTCAATGACCTGGGGACGCAATCTTACAAAAGAATGAAATGCATGCCATATCATTTTCCCTTTCATTTATGCATGATATCGCTGGTTACATGTTATGTTCCCTTGAGCTAAATATGCAAGGCTTGTTCATGTACACATATATGTGTGTCTGTGTCTACGTCTGTCTTGTGTGTGAGCGCGTGCATGCATATGTGTGTGCGTGTGGTTCAGGCGTTTATTGTCCTTGCCCATTGCATCCATACATGTGTGGATGTGTGCTTCAGTGTGTGTCAACAGTAGCTTGTTTAGAAGCTGCTGAGCTGTGAATGCTGGCTGGGGGTAATGCAGTTTAGTCCTTAGTTGGAAGAGCCTTTAGGGAATGAGACTCTGTGGGGGAGTCGTGTTATTGGAAAGGTCATGATTACAGTAGGGGGTCAGAATAACTCGCTGACACTCTTTATACACAAGTGACTGCTATTGTGCCTCAGGGTGTCAAGAACTATATTGAGTATTGACTATATGTCACAGCAATAAAAAGGAAACCTGTTCTCCATTGGCGAATGTTCTACCTCCAAAGAGTGTGAAGTCAGGACAAAAGGTAAAAATACCTTCAGTGTCAATAAGACCATCATGTTGACATGCTAATTTTGCTGCAGAGGGGAAAAGAACATTAATGTCTTTTAAGACTGCAATTCTGAATTTCTCCTAAATCGAAAACAATAGATTGTAGAGGCTAGAACTGCTGTCTTCTTCCCTTTTAATTTACCTTATACATCAAAACACGACTACTTCTTTTACTTTACCCTGGAAAAAATGAAACAGCGAGTTGTTAACCTCTGGATCTCATCTGCACAACTCTCAGACTTCTTGACTTCACTCAAACTTGCATTTCAGGACATTTTAATCTGTATCACATTATAAAGGTTGAAAAAAGAAGGAAATATTGATATTACTGAATGCTTGCATTAGGGGCATGCCGCTGCACTTTTCCTGGTATTGTTCACCTCACTATAAAGAGACAAAGCGGGTTTTGTATTGTATTTGTATTATCGACTTGCATACTGTATGCATAGGTGAGAGAGGACAAAGAAAAAGGAGAAGGAAAGAAAGAGGGAGCGAAGGACTTTGAACTTTCCACACAGCATGGCCCACTTATAATAGTCCTCGTCTGACACAGGACCCAGCCAGCCCGATAAGGACCCAGACCTGTCCAGGGCAGCTGTCTCTCTTTCATCTTTCCCTTCACTGGATGGCAGCTCCTTCCTCTATTTGTGGCTGCCTCACTTCGCTTATCAAGTGTGGATTCTGGAGAGCCATCATGCTTATTTGTTCCTGACACCCAATCCGCTAATAAACCCGCTTGGAAATGTGCTTTTAAAAGAGTGTAAGAAAACATTCCACAGTCTGGCTGTGAGGCAGGTCCGGAGTCCCACCAGCCCTCTGCTAAAGCTGGCGCTTAGCGCCTCCATCCAGTGTCGCAAAACACACCATCAGAGGTCATGAACTCTGGCACTCAGAGAGCACTTTGACCATGGGAATAGCTGTGTTAAAGCCAGAACAAACAAGAGATGCACATCAAACACCAAGATATTCTGTTGGTAAAATTTAGACTTTGCATTTTGTGCATTTTGGTCAGTGGCCTATCCAATACCATGTGTTTAATCACAAACTCATTAGAGGACTATGTTTATAAAATTATAAGTACAGACATTCACATTCATCTAGATTTTTTTTTTATTGTATTCTCAATTGGTGACTTTAAAACTCTGTGGTCTTTCCATCAAAAATCATACCAAATTGACACATTTTACAAAATGAGCTAGATGCATAGCCTGCCCCCAAACATCCTTTATTTCTGTATGCTGTTTACTTACTGCACAATACTCACAAAATAACATACTCACAAAACAAATAAGAGTCGTAATTTGATTTTATATGAACTCACTTTTTTAAAGAATGCCATGTGACAGTAAATATTGACTTCCCTGGCTGTTAAGTGCCGCAGTAAACTGACAAATCAGGCCTCATGCACGAACATTAGGGTTAAAAGTGCATAGCAATAAGCATAACTTCTGTATCAGAACAAATATTGACTTGTTCATATGTCTGACTGGCAGAGACGCTCTGTGATCAGCCTATAATAACAGATAGTGCTGTAACAGAGTGAGAAAAGGGGGGGGGGGGTTTGCTGGAGAGAGTTGATGTGTGAGCTATTTCAGGAATGCCGGAGAGGAAATGTATTGATCGGGACACTTAGACTTGATAAGGACGTCAGGTTTAAGAGGAGCAAGGCAATCATTAAGTACACCACTGGCCGCTGTTGTTCAAAAAATATATTTGCTGCTTCGCCTCTCCTCCCCCTGCGTTCTCTTTTCTTTTTTTTCCACTTTATTTGGCTCCTTCTTGCCAGAGGTGAAAAGAAAATCTCATCTCCATCAGGCTAAATTGTGGTGGGCAGCATTATCAGTTCAAAAGACCTGGGGATTTGACAGCTCCCACTCCATGGTGATTAATTACTTCTCGACTGTGGTGGGCCCTTCTCTCCCCTCTCTCTCTGCCTGCCGCTGTAGTGGTAGTGGTGGTGGTGGTGGTGGTGGCTGGAGGCAACAAATGATAAGTGCTGCCCTTATTACTGGTCTCACTGGGAAAAGGCCCAGGCAGCACTGGGCTAGCGCAAGCCAATCACACCCCTTGCACCGCATGGGGCCGGAAAGCTTGCAAGATACATGCCCTTTGTTTACTCTTTAGTGCGTAATAGAAAGGTACAGTGCTGCCAACTCTGTTTGTGATGTTGGGTTAAATAACCTCTTATGCTCTTCAATCTCTCCTTCTATCTATCCATCCCTCATTCACTCCCTCCCTCCCTCCCTCCAGGGCTATAAGGGGTTTTGATCTCTTCTTTAATCACTGCACCAGACTGGATGGGAACTACAGACTCTGGAGCTCTCTATTATCATCAGCCAAGGGGAAGAAGGACGCTCCTCATCACATGTCTGATGGACAGAATTAATCACTTATGGACATCATACAGGAGAAGCCATCTATTATAACCAGTGTAATCACACAGGAGAAGTAGCTTCAATCAACCAAAAGAGACCTCCATATAGTTAAGCACTTAGCTGTGTACATATTTGTATTACAAGCCTGTGGCAGCTTTCTCCACTGTTATTTGCATTCTGTGGTTCTCAAGGTTCTGCACACAGCTGGTCCTTGAGCTTCATGTCTCCCTGTAGGCTCCACTCTTTGCCTTGTGTGTATGAGTGGCACTTTCCCTGAGGCTGTGCCTGTTCGTGTGTCTCTCTGCATGTGTTTTTGTGTATGTTTCTGCATATGTGTTGCTGTGTGCAGGCATGCTTGTGTGTGTGTGTGCATGTGTGTGTGTGACTAAATAAGCCTACATTGGAAAGCTTCATTATTGGACCTGTCAGTGCTGCAAGTCTCCCCGAAGGCAACGAGGTGGAGATGAGAGACAGAGAGACACACGGTAGGGCACCGTGCACACACGCCTGTCACACGCCTGTCCCCAACGGTGGGCATACAGGCCATTATGATGTCTTCCAGATGGACACATCTGTCTGTTTCCCTGGGAACAAATCTGCTAAAAGCAGGGAGAGAGTCATGAACACGATGTCTCTGGTACAGTTTTATTTGTTTCTATCTGCCATGGCAGGGATCCTGGATGTCATGATGTATGGCGTGAATAGACACCTCCGGAGACACCTCCAGAGCTACGTTAGATCACTCAGATAACATGTGTTTAGATGTCAATATAGTATTAGAAACCAATGTTCTCCTATGTTCCACTCCATTATTAGAATAGGAATATATTTGATTTCTATTGTCGAGCGGAGTGTAGGCTTATGCTCCAGGTAAAATGTTTTCTTTACTGATCATAGCTTGTCATGTAGATTATTGGACCGCCATTTGTCCCTCCTCCCTCATCCAATGAGAGCAGAAAGGATGAGTGTTGTCATTACAGACAAGCAAGCAAGGTGAACCTTTCCTAGACTGGGGACCTTTTCCTGGTACGCAGAATAAGAACAACCTCTCTCTGCACCTCCCCATAATCCCTGGCATTTTGTTTTGATGCTCCGCAGCATGAAAATGAGGGAATATGGCAATGTTATGGCATTTGAAGTCAATATGTATTATAAAATCAATCTAGATGAAGATCTGCCCATCCCTCTAATTAGACGGGGTGACTGGAGATTGATTTTTAATTGCAAAAGTAATTACATGGAGCAGATAGCCAGTGACATTTGATTATCTAGGTGATTGATTAAAAGGCCTGGCTGCTGGGGCAGACTGTCAGCCAGCTGAATCCAGACAAAAGAGAAAATTAAAAAAGTTGTCCCGTTTGTAATCACGAATTTCAAGGGTGAAATTACAAAGCCAAACATCCCCTTGGAGAAGCCCAGCATCCTTCCACTTTGCGGCTGTCTGCCCTCCTATCTCACCCCCGCCATCACAACACCCGCAACGCAAGACCCCCATGACACGCTAAAAGGGGGGAAACAATGATGTGAAAAATGAATTGAGGAATTGTTCGGTTACAGACAGCCTGGTGCGTAAATGATGGGTGCATATATCTGCTTAGCAGCCTTGTCACATCATCATAGGCAGCAGGGAAAGAAAGAGGGAAAGGTACAGGCAGACAGAAAGAAGGACAGATACGCAGAGTGAAGGAAAGCTCTTATCTCTCAGGCTGCTCCTTCGCTCATCTTCATCTCTTGTCATCTCCCTGCAAAAGGTGCCTCTGCACTTGTTCATTGTTGTCTGTCGACCGGTAAGGGAGTGAGACTAAATAAACAGCAGAATAACATCTTTTTTTCCCTCAGTGTGTTTGGGAAAGCCAGACGAAATCCTTTTTTATGTTGTCTTTTTCTTCTCCTCCTCATCTGTCATTCTTGTGGGATCCCCCTCTTAGAAAATGAACGATGACAAGGTAAACCATCGGGGGGGGACAGCTGAACTGTTTATGAGACTGACAGAAGCTGTTTATGTAGCTGTGATGGACAGGGCTGAGCGATGACAGTTGGAAATGAAATACATTCTTCATGTCTACCTGCCGCACGCAAGTTAGACAATACATCACCTGGTGGGTACATTAAGTATAGTGCTTTACAGTCTTGTGAATGCTCTTTTTGCTTTTTGTCTTTTTCTTTACATTGGAATCAGAAGTTTCAGGGTGAGCACCAAAGAATAAAATTCATCTCTGTTCTCTACTCTCACCCAACAGCTAAAATCATCCTGCTTAGCCCCACTTGTTGATAAGCTCCCATTGATGTGCGTACACACCCACACACACAAAAGGAAACGCACAGAACATGCAACATGTTCTCTGTTCACAGTCCTCATAACTAGGAGATCCATTTATTTCTCACCGTAGGACGTGCCTATAAATTATGCCTGGTTAAGGTATCATTTAGCCTGGACTGTTAAGCCACTCCTGTCATTTTAGTGGAAGGTTCACTCTTTGCGCTTTCCATGAAGGCAACATTTATGTCTTTAATTTACAGCTCCTTGCCTGGAGGATACTCCTTGGCTTTATGAAGTGGTATTAGGGGGCCTATTTAGTTGTCATGGCAGAGCACTGCTCAGTGTGGTGCAGCCAGCAGAAGCCAGCCCATGAAAAAGGAGAGACGAGGGAGCAAAGGCAGCGATTTCAAATGAGAATCGCTGTCCTTTTAACTCAAAGAGCTCTGTAGCCTGGCAGGAGCAGCTGAGCAGGGTCTTTGAAGGGAGGGAAAGAGAGAGAGATGGGAGGGGAAATGAAACAGGCCCGGGCCAGCCCCACATATTATTCCCCCTCAGGACGTACAGAGTCTATATTGGCTGAAGCAGCACGGCCCCTGGGGTCACAGCTCCCTCTCTGGCTCATAGAGCTGCAGCACTAAGAGGGACTTTCCTCTGTCTGCCTCAGAAACAGCCTGGCGAGTGTATATGGGTAAACCATCACACATGTGCCTCCCAGCACCAGGCCTGGGCTCTGCGGGTGAACACAAAGCAGCGGCACTTATTAAATTTCCATGAAGTTTACCGAATTTGCGGGATCAGTGGGGTGAGGCCGTTAGGGAGCCCATGCCACTGCCTGCAGCTTCCCTCTGCCACTGAAACCCAGTGTGGTTGTGGGCCTCACCCTCCCTCCCCATCTCCACCTTCTGCCTGTGTCTCTCCTTCCTAGCTTAACATTGGAGTAGGATTTCTATCGGCAGACTACCCTACAGAACTTGCTGCCCACGTCCTACAGGGGCCCCAGAGGGCCCAGGTGTAAGAGGTGAAAAGTAGCTATATAAATGCAAATAGACACATAGACATATGGCTTGTGATTTACTGTGCATCCGTACATTTCATTCACACAAAAGGCCTATACAAACGCCGCACATGTGACGAGTTACAGTACAGTCAGGCTAAATAGTTATGCTGCCATACAGAACCTCAAAAATATAAAATTATACCTCAGAAGACGCTGTTGACTTTATCTTGTGAGAAATGGAAGGCGCATTACAGCCAACCCCAGAAATTTAGGTAGATAATCCTCCTGCATGTCATGGGTAGTAAATGTTCACAGCGGGCTATTCATCAGGGCCAGGGCTCCTCCAGATGTGGAACCAGTTACCGTAAATGGAGATTGCCAGTGTAAGAGAGCAGAGAAAGACTGTACATAGACCAGAGTGTTACAAAAGTTATGTTCTAAAGGTCAGAGAGGCCAACTTGTGTATAAGGGTATAAGTTAAACTGACTTTATATTTGAATGAATGATGTAAAACTCATATTTAGTATGATTTATAATCATCTAATTAAAGTTTTTTTTTCCTTCAGAGAGAGATTTACATGTTTCACATAGTTAACAGTTTTCACTTTGCCAACCACAAATCATAATGCGCCCTGCCTAATCCGTCGCCATTCCACTCCACTCTCTTTCCGTCCATGAAATCCTGAAAATCTAACTTTCTCAAAACAATTACTGTGATTATTTGGTTTATCCAGTGCTGATCTAACTTGTCAAAAAATGTCTCTTGTGTCTCTGAGACTGATATCTAGACAATAAGTACACAAAACTGTCCTGGGAAATCTTAGATTATTGTTATATATAATAATAATTATATATAATTATAATTATTTCAGTTCTTTAGAAAAATGGTTTTTTGTACTGCCTTTAGAAAAATTAAAAAAAGGTTAAAGACTGTAAATGAAATAAAAGAAATTGTTAAGATCAGACTTTTGTATTTATTATATCAGTTTGCTGCTTTAAAGACAGTAAGAAGGCTATTGCGTGTAAGCTTTGTTACTTGTAGAACTGTAATTTTGATTTGACTGATCTAGGAGATGGACAAACAGTGTGGCAATCTTTAAATCAGCAATGAGGGAACATTTTCAACATTCATATATACTTAGTTTAACAATAATAATATAATAAATATATGTTCAAAAACTAAATTTGAATGTGATAAGTTAACATGAGAAATTCAAGCTTACGTAATACAAATGCTAATAAATATCAATGCAAATAAATTCTAGAGAAAACAAACCTCTAAGATAAATCTAAAAGTTAAAAAATGTTTTGTCTACTTTCTAGAAGGAGGACAACAATGCATATTACTCATGCAACAGACAACCCAGGTTTAGCAAACAAGACTGCATGAAGTGAGGATGTGGTCAATGCAGAGTCAGCTGCAGACGGCCAATTACGGCAAGTGGCAGCCATATACAAATACTTTGCTTGTGCGTGCATAAATAACAGTTTATTCCCATGTTGTTGTGTCTTTTATGTCCTAGTCTAAACCAAGACCAAATACCTAGGTTCTGTTGCCGTTTAGAGGACAGCCTCTGTGTGATTCAGTGCGCTAGGTTGACCCTGCAATGAAAAGATATACACAGACAGCCATTCTATGATTGCAGGTCAGGAGAAAACAGGCCACAACATTTT
Source organism: Datnioides undecimradiatus (assembly GCA_008933995.1). NCBI lineage: Eukaryota > Metazoa > Chordata > Actinopteri > Lobotiformes > Datnioididae > Datnioides > Datnioides undecimradiatus. The sequence continues at coordinate 2,673,959 of WARS01000060.1, forward strand.
CCAGGTGCAGATCAGTGCTGAACTGTGGACATCATTGTAGGTTAAACAAGGCCGTGTTTATTCAACCAACATCTTTCATCATTCTCACTCAGGAATTCTAGTCACAACTATTGTCTGGTTCTCTCTGCGCTTTTGTAGTTAATGAAAAATTACTAGTTGCTAAAAGAGATTAGTGGGGAAAAAACACATATTTCCTCATCATGTAACTAGTTCCAGTGTGTCAAAGGACAATCTTTTGAAAAGAGGACAAATGTAGAGGCAGTTGTGACCTTAAGGAGCACATGGCTTGGCCTGTTAGATCTAGATGGAGATGAGGTGTACAAGATTGTCCCATTACCACTACCTTTTCACTCCTCTCCCTCTCATGGTTATGCTGGCCAAACTCCGAAAGGACTATGTTTCGATCCCGGGGCCTGATAAAGTCTGGCCCGTTGATGGGCCTGATGACATCTGCACTGTCCGTCTGTGCTCCCAGACAAATGCAACCCAGGAAGGTTAGCGCTGGCCTGCCTCTTATCAATCAATTACATTTGGCTTTGTCAGATTAATTGTATGGAATTGTTTGCCGCAGATAGGAACCACGTAGATTCTGGGTGGGGGCTGGGCAGGACGCCTGTGTGACTGGTGGCGGATTGTTATTGTGTGTTTACCTTGCCCTTTTCTACCCTTGCTCGTTTGTAGCTGTGCCTCTGTTTGGTGGCTGTAAACTGTGGTTTTGGACAAAAATTCAATTTGCTTTGTCCAAGCAAACAAAAGAATTGCCATAATTTTGTCTCTCTCTGTGATGTTATGCTGGGAATGGTTATGTTTTCATACAATTGCAGATTTAAATCCTGATTGATATTGAATTTGAGAGTAGTTTTGACAAAGCTAGCTGGATTGTGTCCACAACGCTAAAAGGCGGCACGCTTCTTATGCAGAAATTTTACTTTGGGGCGAGTTAGTCTGTCCAATGCCAGGGAATGCACCCCTCTACCATCTTCGCTTATGAAAAGCTGGATTAATTACGTAATGTTCAGCTTACTGTGGCTAATAGCTGATAATGATGTGTGAGAGGTGTGTCAGACGGGAGAGCATACTGGACTGCCAAGTGCTGTTGGACCCAGGTCAGGCTGCGTTCATCTTACTAATGAGATGTCACACGGAGAAGATGGAGCGACCAGAGCGACCAAGCGGTCATTGCAAACTAATTCCCCTCCAGCTTTGGATTGTACACACAGCCCCAAATTCAGAGAGGAGCTTGCATGGCCTGCCAACTGACCACATCACTCTGAGGGTTCATTTTTCAGAGGGGTATTTGGCTGTTGGGGGACAGCTAGGTCCGGTTTGGCCCAGCAGCTGTGCCATTTGTAGTCAAAAGAAGCTAACAGTGGGCCTGTGATCCTAACTGGTATACTGAATGCAGTCGGTGATCCAGTCTTCCATTTGGTCTTTAGCTCCACTCTGAGGAGATGAGTTGAGGTTAAATCAACGCTTGTCTCCTCCTTCTGAACATCTAAATCTGCAGTGGAGAGAAGTGAGATATGCTCCTCCCTTCATCCACCCCCTCAGGCTAGTCTCGCTTCTCTTAAGTTCTCTGCTGCATTGCCAGTGGGTCAGGTTGATCCCCCCCGTCATTGAAACTCATTCAGGGGGCATTAAAGTGTAAACCAGATGAAAAAACAAAGGGCTTAGGCAAATCAGATGGCTCAAACAACAACAACAAACGCACACTCTGTAATCTGCTTAGGGAAATTAATGAGGGGGAGCCCCCTTGGCCAAGGTGGATAATGATCCTGGACCACGGGGATGAGAGGCTGCAGTGGATCAGGCAGAAGGTGAGAACGGGAAGGGGGGATTAGAGACGGACTCCCACCAGAATCAAACAGGACTCTGCCAAAGGGATCCCTCCCCTCCTATGCCCAAACTTCAAAAACTCCAGCCTAAGCTGGAAGTAGGTGTCTGTAATCCCCTCTGTGGCTGTAGATCTATGCGGCCGACTCAGGCCCAGCTTTCATCCTGCAGCTTGTTCGGCATGCTCTCCCTCCATGTCCTGGGAACGTAAACTTTTGCACTGTGGCCCCCTTGCAGATCGCAGGGATCTGCTGGCTCATTACCTCTTCATTAGCGTGCTGCATCGTTGGCTGCCAAGAGGATCAGACCATGCGTGGAGTCTAGCTGCACAGACTGCTTGTGGGGGCCAGAGACCTGGACAAGCCAGCCAGATGGACGGATGCTTGCTACTGGAAACTCCGACGTAGCAGCCTATGGATTGTTGCACTGTTGGAGGGTTTCATGTAGCCAGTGAACTTTACTTTGTGCGACACACATTTTAAAGGACACATTGGTCCTTTGCAGTGGTACTTCAATGGATTCCCAAGAAAAATATCCTGTGATTGTCATTCTACCTGTCCGCTGCTCCTGCATGGTTGTCCAATCTGATCATCTGAATGGAATGGAAGGATATTTCTTATATGTATATATACACACACTCCTATTTATTAGATTCTCAGAATTAGTGTCAAAACTGTCACTTACATCCTCCGGGTATGTTTTGAGATACCTTTGAAATGTGATGCCAGATGCCACTAGGAGTTGGATTTATCTGCCTCTGCTTTTCTTTCTTACAATTCATAGAATGCAGGATGATTTAAAGGGAGGTGTGGAATTGAGGAAATAAGCAGGCTTTGTAGTGCTTAATGGGGCCCAAAGCTCACTGTTTAAGCCCTCCCCTGCATCCAAAGCAGCCACAGTCAGGAGCCAAGCTCCATGAAGCCAAGTCTCATCAACCACTCTGCCATCCTCTGGTGTGATGGTGGCAATACACACACACACACATATTGTCAGTGATCTGCATTTGAAAATGATTATACAGGTATGTAAAGGCACGGCAAAATTGATGAGGGATGGTGAAATTGAAATTAGGGTGTAGCTATGCAAATGTTTACAGTATGTGGGTTTTGCCATTGAAGGGTGGTCACAGGAAAATGAAAAAATATTCTATTAATTTTGAATTATTAAAATTAAAAAGCATAATTTAAAGATAAAAATATATGAAAGTCAGTTTTATGCAGCTCGTGTTGATTGACAGCTGGCCTGCAACAAGTTTAACTGCTTAATGATCTAATGATCTAGGATGCTTAACCCTGGCTCTGACTTGATTAAAGGTGCCTGAACAGTTTAGAAAAAGGAAATTGTGCTTCTTAAATAGCTTCAAGTTTCTCCATAACATGACTTTTCTCTGTGTTCGCCCTCCTCCCACTTTGCTGCCGGTGTGATCCCTGCATCTAAATTATGCAGTTCCTTATCTGACAGTCATTTCCAAGGCCATGCATGCAGTGTGGCCCCATGTGGTTATGGCCAGGTGTAAAAGCTTGACCTCTCTGTAGGGCAGCAGAGTGACTTTCATTAGAGCACCCACTGGCTGCCTCCCACTGAGCTCTCTCATAGATTTAACACTGTGCCTGCATACAAGATGAGAGGGAGAGTTAACATAATCCAATAAGAATCATTAAGGGGAGATGTAAACAAGGACATTTATGAGTATTGAAGTAAGTCAATACAGAAAAGTACTATTTTAACCTTTCTTTTTATGCCTTATATTTCTCAATATTGGACATAGGCACAATAGTCAGTTGTTTTGCAGATAATACAACACAAGCCTCAATAGTTATTATATGGAAAATGCAGGCATCACCCCTGTAACCTGGATGGCTGACAGGGCCCACTGTGCAAATGAACAATGTGGCACTGAGGGTATTCCGACTAAGTAAACATGTGTGCACACACAACACACACATATTACAGGCTAAATGCATACACACACACACACACACACACACACACACACACACACACACACATTTTTAATGCCTCTGGATTTCCCAGCATGCTCACTATTGCCTCCTGCCCGGCTGGTGTCGTCACGTTCTTTTTCATACGCGGTCACAGTTGTTTTTGATATTTTCATCTACTAGCCAGAGGATATTTATCTGCGGGAGCGTAGTGGCTGGAGAGCCTTTTTCAAATGTTAACAATTGCCGGGCCACAACATGAGGAGCTTGCTAATTAATGCATCCAACAAGGTCCCGCAGTTGTGCTGGAGCAACTCAAACGATTAATGTGTGTCATTATATTGTAATTGCATGGTAATTCCACATCTAAGGCACACACACCTCTTTTCAGCCCTAAAGGCAGGCATACTCCACACTGCTACTGGTAGCAGATTAAGGTCTGAGATTGTTTCTCCATGGAGAATAAGGATTAACTAGTGTCAGGGTATTCTCTTAGCTTCCTCAAAACACGATGTTTTAAATTTGTTTTGGTTTATTGTATGTTTTAGGATACAATTTCACACGACTGTTGCCTGGAATGAGTAGATGATTAAGCTGACGGTAAAAGTCTAATCCAGGAAAAGATAACAAAGTGGTTATTTGGTTGCTATTGATGACCATAATATTTTAGTATTAAGCTTATATCTATAAAGCTTTATTTTATTTGTGTTATATCAATCATGGATTGATTGATCAGTTAATTGAAATGGCAGGAGGAGCACGAGATGAAACTTCAGGGAGGGATGCATCCTTCCTTTGGCATATCAGCATGCTGTACATATGCATTTACATGACATTGTAGGGGTGTATGTTGGTACATGTAAGTGAAGAGGAATGGAATTATAAATAGAGCGAGAGAGGAGGAACGTTTGTCTATTTCAGCTTGAATAAACGAAACTGCTGTGCAGTGGGCTCATTGGTGGCCCCTACTGCGGCACTTCATGAAGACATATGGGCCTAAAGAGCACTTGATGTGGCTGCCACCGCCTTGCTTGTCATCCACAATTTCGCCTGCCCTAATCCCTACTTTAATTTACTCCACTCCACAAGGCAAGCAGTGACTAACACTGTCCTCGGGGGTCCTTTCACTTACACCACCGGTGACAAGGCATATGCAAAGGTACAATTTCTCACCAGGAAGGGTGACAGAGAGCAGTTCCGCCGGGTAGCACACCTCCCGTTTCTGAGCATCTTTTAATGTCACTCACAAGAGCACTTTGCAGTTGCAAACTATTCTTCAGAGACCCTTTTATTAACATGTTGATCCAAGGGGTCATTAGGTGAAGATTGTTTGGCACACAGGATGGGCTATTGATTTGCTGAGAGATAGACTTTGCTGGAAAGTTTGTGACAGTGGAGAGAGACTACAGAGACTACTTCTTCAGACTCAATCTAAACTGTTTTCAACCCCTATATCCTTTTCTTCTGCCTTATTTTTCCCACTCGTCTAATTTTCCCCTGGAATGCTGGGAGGGAGAGGAGCCGTTGACGGGCACAAGTAATTGCTATCAGTCTGTCATTAGGTTCTCTCTCTTGCCCCCTCTCTATTTTTTTCTCTGTCCCTCTACACAGGCCTGTGCTCAGCATTGCTTACAAATAAGACACTTAGGAGACGAGTGGAATTTGCTCCCCAAAAGCTGTGATGTATTGGATTTTTTACGGTCAGAGCAGCTCCTCCAACCGCCTTTTCATTCTCTGTTGTCCTGAGAACCATTTTCTCTGTGTTTGCTATATTCACTCTCTCTCCCTCTCTGCCCTCTCCTCTCTGCCTTTCAGGGTATCATTTGCAATTTAATGCTTACCTGGGGTGAGCCTTGACAATAGCTTCCACCATGAAATGGCCCAGGCCCTGCCTGCATGCCTAATGAGGTTGATGTTGAGCTATTTAGGTCATTTTCCCTTTACAATATCTACTTAATGCAACTCCATGGGAGTGAATTGTTGGAACGGTTAAAGATTCTATTAAGTCTTTACAAAAGCCATTCCATTCTGCTGTCCACCACATACTACCAGGGGCACTGCTCTACTTCACTTTTGCTTTGTGTGAGGCTGTCGCAACAAAGCATAGCAAGGAGGTGCAATGTTACTCTGGAGGGTCAACCCACTAATATCACTCCAATATTTGGCAGTGTGTTTTTTTTTGTAGGTGAAAAGGCAAACATCCAGTCAATCAGCGACTCCTTTTGTAACATATGAAATCTGGATTGAGCTGGTAAATTCATATTAATCATCGCACGAAATGATCTGCCAAAACAGACGGCCAACACCAACTATTAATCAGAGCAGAACCCGTGACAGCCTTTGGAATCGGAAGGGAAGGAGTCGGAGGGGGGGCCTCTTTGAGAGAGTACTTGATATGAAAACTGTGTTGTTGTGCTTTGTACCAGCCGGTGGGAGTTTTTAAACAAGCCCATATGGTGGTAGCCACCAGCTTTGGAGAAGGCGGGTGGGTTGGGGGGTTAGCCAGGGCCAGGATTTCACACAGTCAGTATTGAGTGGGATTGAGGAGGCGAGCTCTTAAGCTGTCTTTTCAGGCACAGCAAAAGCCCTCCATCTGGCCTCCCCTAAAACTCAGGGCGAGTTTACTCAGCTCCCTGTCGGCTGATTGGGCCTCCTGAAGCAGAAGTAACAGCATCAATAGTGTAAACCCTTGCCACTTGAGAGTATTACATTTCTTTTCATGCTTGACTTAATCAAAAGTGGGGAAGTGAAATTTACACCTTTTTGATGTTCTTTTTTCCCCGCTCACTAAGAGGGGTGATCTTAACCCATTTGATCTTCACAAGCGCCCACTAAATGGCCAAATATGCCAAGCAGACGGAAGCAGACGGTTGGCAGTTGCCAGTTTGCGCAGGGTCACTGTTGGAGCACTCCATGTGGCGGGGCAGGCAACCTCACAGAAGGCTCCAGTCTTCACAGAGTCCAGCCAAGCTTCTGTCTGGAGGCCCACTGTCCCTCGCTCACTGTCCGCACCCAGCCAAAAATCAATCCACCCTCATGCTGATTCTCTCTGCTCTGCCTGAGCCAGTGTGAGACTTGTGTCGATTGAGCAGCATCAATTGAACACTGTAACTGGGGCTTTATAACAAAACGGATAGACAAAAAGCACCAGCCAAGTGTCAGCGCTATGATGTGTATATTTGATGGCATTAGCATGGCTTTGCAGAGTCGCTATCTAGTTTGCATGCAGCTGCACATCACATCATGTACACATGGGCAGATTGAGCCATCAGTGAGTAGTTTGAGCCATCCGAAAATTGCAAGGATTGTGGCTCTTATCACAGTTATTTAAATAAATGACCTCCTGATAGCAGAGATAGGGTTAAGCCACCAAAGGGCTGGCTGGCTTTGTTCAGTGCATAAATGTTTTGACTATAGTAACCTCAATAATCCAAGCTGTTGACTGGTGCTGGAGCAGAGGGAGCCGACCTGCGGATGTGTGAAGATTCCCCTCAACAGGAATCTGGAGAGAGCAGTTGCCGGAGAGCTGCTAGCCAGTGACAGTTGCTCCAGGAGCCTGGCTTTAATGAGTGTGTGATGTCTGGAGTCTTTAGCTCATGTTAAGCCCGGGCTAAGGCCAGGATCTGACTGATGGAGCCCTAGGCCTGAGTACTGTGGAGCTGTGTTTGCACCTCTTAATGAAGCTGGGGGCCGACGACATTGCCTGGCCCTCCGCCTGCCCTTCCTCTCTCCCCAGGACCAGCATTGTGCCAGCCAAGACTGCAGCAGAGACCCACTCCATTAGTTCCTGTTTATTTCCCAGGCTTCCAAGCCCTGCACCCTTAGTCATCGTGTGCAGCAATTTTTTCCCCTCCCTGTTCTTAAACTGTTGTTGGTTATTCATTTTGGTCCAATTTTCTCACTCACTGTTGTAGGCAAGACATGAAAAAAAACCGAGATAATTAAATGCTTGTGCCCCGTGGAAAACAATGTTTTCCCCCTCTTTGAGTTGAATATAAATTACCATTACAGTGCCTGGGTTGCAAAAATGTGTGCGTGTGTGTGCGCCTGTGTGTGTGTGTGTGTGTGTGTGTGTGCGTGTGTAGAAGGAGTTTACTTGGTGTCAGCATGAAAAGAAGGGGCCCCAGTCCAGGCAGCCAAAATCCTGCCGAGGAACTTGTCTGGGATCGTGATGTTCCGACAGCTCCACTGTGACAAGATACATAGTTTCCATTCAACGACAAGCTTCTTATTGGTTACTATAGTTTCACTAATGCCCAATTGAAGGCGATGCCTAATCTCGACAGAATGGGTTAAAAGGTGCCGATGTCCAGAGCCACAAAACCACATGTTGAGAGTCAAGGGACCAAGGCCCCACAAAGCACAGCTCCTCCAGCTTTGATGTGGGCCTATCAGGGGCAGGAGATTGAAGAGAGTAGGGGGGGAAGAATACACAGAGGCCGCCGCAGCATACAAACCCCTCGAAGGACTCCCTGACAATGGCAACTGCTGAAGAGCGGGTCAGGGCCTCACAAAAGGTGGGGCATCTCAGGAAGACACGCAGCACCACTTCCTCCTCTTCTGCTCCCACCCTCATCACGTTCATCATCATTGCTGTCATTTTTATTGCAGCTGTCACCATTTCTCTCATTCGTATAATCATTAACGCAGTCTGCACGGTCGTAATTGCCTCACCATTTTCTTTGCTTATTACAAAACATTATTGCATCATGTGTTTTTCTCTCGCTGCCAAGCCTGCTGTATCACACACTTGTCTGTATCCTATGCATCAGTGAGGTTCATAGTCGGGAGTCCGACGTGGAGCAGCGAAAAAAGAAGAGCAGAATAAATAAGGAGGAGAGAAACACAGGATGGGGAGTGAGGTGCCACTGGTGTGTTTGCAGTGGGGTGCTATGTTTGAGGCTCTCACATCTCAAGTACTATGCTGGAGTAGCCTGTGGAGGGCTGTGTGTGTCGTGTATGTGTGTGGGTGTGTTGGGGGGGTTACTCTCTGTTTCAATAGACTGCTGCTCAATGGCTCTGAGGAGTAATTGAAAAGCTAATATTGTTCAGCATATCCCAGGGATTACGTCTTATTGTAGTAATAAGTATGCAATACTGCAATGTTTATTTTTGGTCAGGCTTTGTTGCAGCCACTAATTGGTGCTGAGTGTGAAAATGTGGAGGGCGCATTACCGTGGCTGAGTCATGACGGCACAAACAGTCCTGCAGTAATCACTCGCACTGTGTTATCTTTGGAAAGTATCTCAGCTGGTAATCAGACCGGCAAGTCAAAGACGCAATCGATGGGCATCGTTTTACAAATGTGTTGAAAATTAGTCTGCAAATATGTTTGAAATGTGTGCTTATGTTAGCGGCGCTGTAAAATAAGCAGGGTTGACTGGCAAAGCATCTGCTTATGATGTTTATCTCACAAATACGGAGCCAGCTGTTTGCAAGCACATTCATTTATTAGACAGACATTAACGTTAGTGTTAAAAAATCTGCCTCAGCATTGCTCTGTCGCCTACCACTGCCATATCTCCCCTCATTGTGCAGTTTATGGCAGATTTTAAATCAATTAAGTATGTAATTTGTAACAACTGCTGAGACTGGTTCTGGCCTAAACAATGGCAATGGGATAACTGCCCTTTAGTGAAGCATCAATGGGCTTACAATGTGCTGAATTAGCTGGCATATTAATGACCAGCCGCAATACCCCTCCATTCTCCTCACCCAAATCTGCTTATGCAAATGGCCCATGAATCCAGTTCAAAGGAGTCTCTTTTAAGTGAGGCCTATACCCATCCACACTGGGGGCTGTGAGAGAAAGTGACATGAGAAAAGTTAGGGACACTTGTCTTTTTTTTCCCCCCTTCTTCTTCTTCTTCTTCTTCTTCTCACAGAACATGATCCAGTTAGCATGCACCTCCGCTGGTTACTAGCATGGCAGGGGTTGTCGAGTCCACAGGATTGCTCCATGCAGAGGGGGCAGGGAGCGGGTTAATCCAGCCAATTGTGACTGTGTGTTTAAAATGTGGTGTTCAGCAGGGGGGAAAGCAGGACCCATCCAAGTTCATGCCCCTGTGTGAAAGAGAGGAGAAAGGCTGTGGGGTTCGAAGTTGAAGGAATAGAATAATCCCCTTCACATTTGTTAAAGGGCCACTGGTCTTTTGTGTTGGCCAAGACAAATTTAAAAGGCGATGTCATAATGGTTCAATTGGAATGATATCTTCGAACACAATAGATGTGGCTTCTTTCCACGAACAACTTAAAGCCCCATTGTTCCTATTATTGGGTGAGATGTTTGGATACATGCGTACACTCTGAATGAGAATAAGTTGTTGTAATACAACCTGTTATAAAATATTGAGCATGATTACACATGTTGTGGGCTCATGAATGATACAGACACAGCAAGAAAAGGAAGGGGGGATATCTATGGATGGTAAATGTGATTTTTTTTCACCACGCAATGACATTTTGACATCTAACATGTAATGAATTCATTCAGTTTATAGACAAGGACTGTTTTTTTTCTCTTAGCAATGTTTTTATACCACATTACTTTATTTTTATGTGATAATAACCTCAGTTTTGCAACTTGGACGAGGAGAAAAAAGATTTTTTTTCTTATGACAGAAACATTTCAACGGACAAATTAAGACACTTTCCCTCCTTGACCCCTGTTAAAACTCTTTTAGGTGAAATATCTCTGTACATGTTTGGATTTCATGTTTGTTTTCTTTGGAGCTTTGACTGGCTTTGTTCCTGACATAAGCAATGATGTATATGTTGGATATAGGAGTGGAAATTCTTGCTGGAGTTAAAAGGCCTCTTGTTCTCACATTTCCATTTGGGGTGAAAGTACAAGTGCCATAGTAAGCACTTTAATATCCCGAATAAATAAGACATTTATCACTGCTAGCAGCAACCCTCCTGTTGGAACAGCCTTTCTTTACAATGCCTGACATCATGTGTTTGCCTGCATTTCCCAACAACTGTTGCCTGTGTATCTAGAGGCTTAATGTTAAGTTTATCCATGAAGTGCACATTCAACACACTGTTAACTCTCAGAGGGAGTTGCCAATTAAACACAAAGCCTTAATTTATAAATCTAACTCTCTAAGTACACGTAATACCCAATTGAGTGGTATTATTTATTATTGCAGGATTCTTCATGCGCTTGCTGGGAGCAGTCCAAGTTCTGCGAGGCTGTATGCCAGCGACAGAAGCAGTGAGAAGGCAGACATCCTCGTGCTCACTGCTGGACAGGGAGGTCATTTCATCGAATTTGAAAGTAAACAGAGGCCAAATATATTTGCAGATCTCTACTTCAGTCATGCTGTGCTGGGGTCTACCGTTATGTTATTGCAGGTAACAATAGGGGCGTGAGATAAAATAAGTTAATCCTTTATCAATCCCCTCAAACACATGCACATTTTTTTTCCTGCTGTGCTAACAGCAGCAAGCAAGATAGCAGAATAACAGCAAGCACTGTTAACAAAAAATAAATAATAATAAAATAAATAAGATACAGATGCATCAGCTGAATTCAAAGTATTGATCAAAGTAAATATTGATATTGCACAGTTGAGTACACATTGATATGAGTGAATAAATGCAATGTGTAAATTACAGTCAGGTACATTTTCTTTAAAATAGTACAAGTATTTTATTTGTTCATTATAATCATTACATTCATTCACTACAGTGATATTTTGTCCATAACCGCTGAGCAACATTCTGAAATAATTCATAGCAGCAGCTAAAACAAGGAAGAGTAATAGGTCTTAAGAGTGTGCTTTAGCCAGTATAACAAAGTAAAAAGCAAAACAACTCCCCCTCTAACTTGTGACCCACACCTCCTCCTCCCCATCCATCATGGCACTGGGGTTGTTGGACGCCGGCCTCTCAGTGAATTTTCCCTCCTTAAAGAAGCTCATAATGGCTGTGTGAAGTCCCTAAGAGGGAGGGTTCCACTAGGTGACAGATTCTTCCTGTCCGTGAAATTCCCCCTGCGATAATTTGTCTTTGTGCTGATGGGCCCGTAGCTCCACGCGACATGGGTTATGGCAGCGAGGGCGGGACCGTCCTCATCACCTGCCATCTCCGTGGCCCTCTTGACACCCCACACACATAACCCCCCACCCGCACCCACACACTCTCCATTCTCCTGTCCTCCCTATCCCACACCCCCCACTTTCATCTCTCCAGCAGGAGCTGTCTCCTTACTGGCAGAGCAACCAAATAATGGAGCTTGTCACAGGCCTTGTTCTTTGTGTTTTTCAGGGCCCAAGAAAAATGCAAACACTCTATTGTAGTCATTAGTTTTCCCATCCTTTCTGCTGGGGCTTGTGGGTGGGGGCTTTGACCTGGTTCAAAAGGGACTCAGGGAGGAATTGGGCTTTTTAGTGAAAGTGAATTCTTTATGTCACATGCTTGGTGTGTGTGCATTATGCATTGTGAGTGTGCCTGCTTGTGTGTGTGGCTAAAATGTGTTCTTGGGTGTATGTTTTTGTGTTAAGTATAAAGTACCGGAATAACATTTTTTTTTTTAAAGTAACTAATTATTTGTAGTGTAATTACGTGTAAGGAAATGTCATCTTGGTTTGGCTGGACAGATTCCTGTGACAGGGAGCGATGGGACCAAGTGTTTAGGGGTCCCAAGCAGAGGTGTTGGTCAGGTGGGGGGTGTTTGAACCAAGCTGCAGGGGTCCTGAAGGAATGTCGGAGCTGCTGAAAGACAGAATGTCTGCTATGGTCATCATACAGCTCTATAAGGCTAAAAAACAGCCAGAGACTGCTGACCTTACCATTCATCACTGCAGTTTTATACACCAATCAAAAAACGGACTTCTCCTAGTGTAAATGTTACCAACAGAAGTCAGGGGGTGCATGTTTATTCATCTATTTATGAATACAAGACAGTCCATTGTGAATGTTTGCAGTTTTTTTCAAAGACTTTACTGACAAGTGTACTTGGATTTTAACCTGTGTATTCAAATCCATCATCCCACTTCGTCATTCGGTGGCTGGTGTAACACGGAACGCCTTGGAAAGGCTTAACAGGTCTGAACAGGAACCAGATACAGTGCCTGCTATTCTCTGCCAGTGCTGTTATGATATTGTGTGGATGCTTGTAGAAACAAACCATTTGGGCCTGATTGAGAAGCTCATCAATAGGCAAGGAGAGACAAAGAGGAAGCCCATGCTTGCTGCCTTTGTACTCACTTTAAATTCAGCTCTTATCTGGAATGTACCAGCTGTCCACTGTACACAAAAAACTGCTGCCTTTCCCAAACCTGATCCTGGCATTTGCGCTGAGTGAAGAGGGACTGGGGAAGTGCAGGCCCCAGGCCCCTGGGGTATAACCGGGGGCCCCTGGGAAGAAACTGATGGACAGGAGTAGGGGGGAGTATAGCAACAGGCTGGCACTCACACTGGGCCCTGTATGGGTCTGAAAAGAAGCTAGGCATGTGATTCAGTGTGTGTGCTCAAGTTTGCATTTGCAGGTGTGTGTGCATGCGCATGCATGCACAAGCCTGCAAACGTGTGTCGGATTTCTGTGTGGGATAGCCAGATACTCAAGGAACTACTTTTAAAGAAGCATGGGTAAATATAGCCATGAAAAAACAGTGTCATATTTACACACAACACACGTACACACATCTACACTGCTCGACAATCAGACTCTTAGACCAAAGCTAGAGCCCCTTACGGCCTGATAACCCAAAGAGCATGATAGATGATGGCAGGTACTTTGAAGTAAAGCTTATCTAAATACGGCATGAGGAACTGCCCTTTAACACACAAGCTCCCCATTCAACAACACAGTCAGTAACACGTACCTGAACTTCCATGTAGAATTGATGCGTGTCAATATGAGCTCTGGGAACCCGCCCATCATAGTTCTGTGATTCTCAACACGTTTAAACTCATATAATACGAAAGGGCATTTGTGTGCGTAGATGCGTTGTCTTTGTTTGTTGCTCATTTTCCTGGAAGCACATTTACTCTGGCTCATGGCGCCATAGATGTGTATTTGTTCACAGTTCATTTGATGTTGTTATCTAGCATTAGCCACAGTATTCCTCCTCGTCTGTAGCTAGCGCTCTGCAGAGCCCTCAGGTTATAGGCCCTCGTTTCACCCATCTTACTAAACGACTTAACCAAACTAATGAATTACCCAATTAATCAGAGCAGGACCCTCTCTCTGCCCTTAAGTGCTCGTTTATAGAAGGAGACCGCCCCTTTGACCTCTATCCCTCAAGGGCTGTTTCAACCAGCTTCTCTGCGTAACATTAAATAAATATCATTTCAAGGCCATATTAATTCCTCACATACCCATCCTTAAGTAATTAGTCACACTTACTGTATGCATTCTGGGTTGTCAATACATGCGCGCCTCGGCTGAATGTATGTGTACGTGTGTGCATTCCTGCTCAACGTAGGCCCGTGTTGGTGCGCCCCTGTATGTGTGTTTAATCCATTTAAACCAAGTCCAATTCAGCCACTTCCTCTCTCCGTCAACCTTATCTGTAGCTGCTGGGGACAAAAATCATTTGCGGCAGAGTAAAATGACTGAAAATAATGGGGAAATATCAAGTGCATCTTTTTGCTCCCCCATTTATTCCACCCGCTCTGAGTGAGCTTTATCGGGCCTTACACATCGCAACATACCCCCTCCTTTTTTATTTTACTTAGATTTTATTTTGCCCACTCAAACTTTTCATTTTCTGACAGATTGAGGCACCCTATTTAACAGTTTTATTCATCTGTGCCTGCAGGCAGGGACTGACGTTACAGTCAATAAAAATGGGAGAGCTTTGCAGGCACCTCTTCTTCCCCCTTCCCTTTGTGTGCAAAGTGGCAGCCGTGAATTTAATCGAGGGAGAATGTTGTGATTACTTAATGGTTTCCCAGGCAGCCATGGACTGGAGAATTAAATTCCGCATCTGCTTTCCAAGGCGTTAATCTCCTCTCCTCACATTCCGCCTGTTATGATGTGCACACAAGAGATAATGTTTAAACCGACTAAAGCAGGGTAAACCAGCGCAGGCTGTTATTGGCTTTATAATTACATAATTAACTTTTTGTTTCTAATCGTTACGGAGGTAATGGCTCTGCTAAAACGGGGGGCATCTGCCGAGCAGAAAAACCAAATCAAAAATCAATAATCCATAGAATGTCATTACAGTAAGTGCTTAGTCTTGAATCACGAGAGAGAGTGAGAGACAGAAAGATGGTGCTAGGAAGGGAGAGCAGGTTTGTCTTCTCTCTTCTCCCTTTTCTTTTTCTTTCCTGCGTTTCCTGTGCGGTAAATGAATCTCATTTGGAGATGAGAGTGTTATCTGTGGGAGAGGAGGCCCAGCAGCTGTGGGGAGCAGCAGGGTATCAGGCTCTGCCAGGTGCATGGCAGGAGAGAGAGAGGGCCAAGCGCCACCGTAAATTACACCTGGCCTCCCAGCACCGCTATTGTAGGGCGATTGACCCGCTCCAAATGAATTCCATTTTCTGCAGGTCCCTCCTTATTTCTAATTTACATTGTGATCATATATGTCTGAAAAATGATATCATAAAAAAGATGAATGTACTAATTACCTCTCCTCTTATCTCTCCCTCGCCCGGTGCTCACCCCTTTGGACTTACTCCTCGCAGCATGTAAGTATGTCACTTATTTCATTGTGACAGGCGTAATGTATTCACAAAAGTGCACCATAAATACAGGCGTTCAGGTTGGCCACCTTGCACTCACATCGGGGGCCTCACAATGCCATGCCTGCTCAAATGAATGGCGAATTGACAAACATTTCTAGAGCCAAATTACCCCCGGTGTCACTGTGAAATTAGGTTCTTGACCCGGCCTCTGATGCATGCTTATATTTCTACATATTTTCCCCATCGATTTTCATGCATGGCGTCTGGCCATTGCGGTGTGAGACGAGGCTCCCTATGAGAAAGGGGTTAGGGGTATTTTAATACACCTGTGAAATGAGACTCTACTCGTCATGAATATGCTAAAGTAGAGCTGTCACAGCAGTCAGAGTGATATCCCTTCACCCCTGCCAGATGAGCTGAGAGGGGGGGGGATAACTGACTTCTACTCTGAGGGATAGGAGGACCAAGCTTATGCTGCCTGCCAATGTCATTTTAACAAATAGGCTTATTAACAGTTCAGAGGCCAAGGACAACAGCAAGGTTATGCAACTATACTGACATAAATGGGAGAATATGAGAGAAATATTGAGTCGGCAGATCAGTGCTGATTGTGTGTGTTCCCGTTTCATTACTACACAGCCTTGTCTGAATGTCTTCTATGTCCAGCCGTCAGAAAGATGACTTCCTCAAGTGTTTATGTCTCCTCACCTTGGGATGAACTTGTAGGCTGCCTGTCGACATCTGTTTGCTTAAGATTTCCCCTTAGAAATGACTTTGACTTTGTGTGTGTGTGTGTGTGTGTGTGTGTGTGCGTGCGTGTGTCTGTCTGGCATTTTTCTCTCTGCATCTGCTAGGCTCTTTAAGCACACATGCTCCATCATTTGACTCTGTATTCCATGACACTATGCTTTGGCACTTGACCTCTTGACCTCATTCCCAGACTGCGATAACCACCCCTTGGAGCCCAGCATGGGCTGCAATATAATGGTAATTTGCTGAGGTCACTGTTGCTAACCTATATTCCAACGAACCTCCCAAGAACATATGAAGCAATGTTCAGCAGGGTCACATACATGTCTAAAAAAAAACAGACAGCACTGCCTGTATATATCGTACGAGCTATGTCTTGGATTAGTAACGTGAAGCGATTCTGATAGACGACAAGAAAAACCTCATTTTGCTTTAACCCAGAAACTTTGCAACCAAGTCTTATTTTCACCTCTGAAACTTTTGAAGGAGAGTACAGCGCGGCGTGACAAACAAGCCTTTCCTTAGAAACACCTCATTTCGTGTGTAGCCATTACCCTTTGGTGTCACATTTGGCATTTGTTTTAAGTTGAGTCTTTTCAAGCACAAAGGCACTATCTCTCGCTGTAAAAGCCTGTGTGAAACGCTTTGCTTAACCTGCTGACACAAAGGAACCACTTAAGCCGTTTTCCCCTTCATCCTCTACAAGCGCAATGACTCACTTTCCATTTGAAATCGATAATGGGGGATGCCCGTGACCGAAGGTAAACGCAGTAAGAGGACATATATACTGAGAGATATCAACACCAAAAGGCCATCAGGTGCATTCAGCATATGATACATGCAAGTGGCTGAAATAACGTGCGTGTGTGTTTGCATGTATAGCATGCATATGCACCAATGCCCTGCATCTCAGGTTAGTTCTCACTTGTACATTTGGGAATGTATATGTGGCTGTGTATCTTAAGCACTTGTATAAGCTAAGGCGGAGGGCCCTTCTTATTTTAACTAACTAAATTCCCAGAAGAGCTTTTCAAACCTGTTGAAAGAGACCCAGAGGCTGGTGGTAGAAAAGGATCAGACCCAAGGAGCAAAGCTTTTCGTCGGGGGTGGAGGGCTGGTGCTGGGTACACCTTCAGCCCCCTAAGCCTGCATGAATGTCTGTAGGGCGTGAGGCCACCTGGCCAAAGTCGGGGAGCGGCAGTGATTAATTCACCTTGTTTAGGGTGCCGTCATCGGAATGAGACGGACGAGGGCTCAGGATGATGGATGAGGGCTGGAGCAAGGGCTGATAAGACATGGCCCATGAATCTGTTCTACATCATCGGCTCCTTTGATCACTGACAGAAGTTCAGAGATGGGCCTGTGCATCTGTCCAAACAAACAAAAGCCTCTTCCCTCCCAGAACCCTCCCTTACTCCACAACACTGCAGCCCGTCACCATCCCCCATCTCCAACACCCTGCCTCTCAGGTTAGTTTTCACTCGTAAACAAGCGGTGGAGAGACAAAAATGGAATGACAGAGAGGGCATGCATCTGAGAGCAAGATGGAGTGATAAAGGAAGAAAGAGAGCTGGACATGGATTGGAAATGACAGTGAGACAGAAAGAGAGAGAGCAAAGTATCCATAAGGGGGGCTTGGAGCCTGTGAACCATGGCAGCACGGTTTAAAGCCCCCCAAAAGGAGCCCTCCTCTGCAATGACAGATTCGGCAGATAAGAGATGATCCATGAAAGCCGATCGGTGTGCTGACAGCAGGAGAGAGGCCTTGGCCCCGGCCGGCAGGGTGCATTACTGTGGGCAAACGCAGCTGTCAGGGCCAAACGGGCCCTCAGCTTTCTGCCATGCCACCACACTGACGTCACACAGCGAGAGCCAGGGCCTATCCACCCCCTTCTTTACTCGCTCTAGTCACCGAACACTGCATTCCAGCACTGAAACATTCCCAGGCCAGTCTATTGCACAACTTCATTTTGGGGTCTATATCAGTTGACAGGTGTTGAAATTAACCTATCTCAGCAATTCTCTGACATATTGACAATGTGTAAAGGAATGCAGGGGCGCACTGAGTGAAGGATTTCTGACAGGTAAGGCATAAAAGATTAGACTTGGATTTATTCTTGAGAATCGCGTTGAGCCGCAGTTACGAGGTCTCTTTTACTCTTCTAACACTGTTAGACTAAGGAGCTTTAGCACTAGTCTCAAGATAGACAGACAGAAATATGGACAGCATGGAGAATGAGATCCACTGTGTAAAACAGGAGACTTTCATGTACTTTCCCTGCTGAACACGCGGCCGCACGGCGCTTATTCCACCAGCCTCCAAAGAAAATTACCCCATCCACCAAGGGAGCTGAGAAAAAAGGAGTGCAGACGATTCCCTCAAGGAAATGAAAGGCAGTAATAAGCTATTTAATTTATACTTGAAATTATTTTATGCTCAATAGATACACTCTGGGTCCTTATTGCTATTTAAATGATTATTCTCGCCAAATTATTTTAATCCATTTTCAGAGGAAAAATTTCTACATCCTCATTTAAACAGCTAAATGGGGGCATCTTTTAACTTCATGCGGTCGACATAGTAAATTAGAGAACTAAAAGGCCCCCTTTTATTTTGGCATTCATTTCAAAGTATTAGCTCAGTAATGGATATCCTCACATACTAATGCTGAATTATTTTACATATAAATGCAGATTCAAATGCACAGTCTCATGGTTCATTGGCTCACCATTAAAATTGTTTGTTTGAGCCTGTCCTTTCATGAGGAGCATTATAAACAACCTTGAAGTAAGCGAAACTGATATGGCGAATATAGTGTCAGCCTGCTCGCTGAGAGTGAGAGTCACTTTAATTAACATGTATGTAATAAAGATGCAGGACTTCGCTTCAGAGGCACCGACTTGCAGACCTTTTCTGACCAACTTTGTGTGTGAACGCTGACATTTTGCAAGGACATCAGGACCTTCAAAACAGTACATAGTTCAAGAAGTGCTATAAGGGCAGTCAACTATACATATCATTTTCTATGTAGTCATTCAAAGCTCTGTATCTGAATGAGATAAGAACTGAGGATATGTACCTCATAGCTCTGACCTTGGTCTGAGAACTGATCGCTTTGGTCTTTCTCTCTTTTTGATCTTGTATCTCTCGGAGTCCTGCTTCACCCCTGTCCATGTCTAAATCCTGTCTCTCTCTCTCCCTCTCACTCGCTTCTCTTCTCCTCATTCTCTTGCTCACCTTTCTACTCACATTAAAAGCTGAGGTGAATACATGAAAAGATTGGTGACCTTTTAATGAAAATGTCAGTGTTCCTGTAGTGGGGGATGAGGCGAACTCTGTGTTTCAGAGACCGAGCACAGTCTCCATGACACTTGAGCTTTCACAAACTCAACTACATGGCCCATGACAGCTCCTAAATGTCTCTTTTTCTTTGCCTCCATGTCTCCAAGCTTTTTTCTTCTTCTGTGACATCACGGCGAGGTCTTCTTCGGCTACATGTCAAAATTCAGATTTTCTCATGGTCCTATATCTGAAAAAGAGTTTCAGTTGTCCCATAGCAGTTGCAATAAGCATGGCCATCCTCTTCTATTTATCTGATTCCCTAAGCGCCGCTAACTAAAATCAAGTAAAGGCCAAGCGGACACAGTGAAGACGACGCATATAAATCTCATACAGATGTTTAGAATTTAAGTCAGGACAATAACAAAGAATGAGATTTCTTCAGCCACAACTTGGCTTGACAGACATATACCTGAAAAAAAAAAAAAGTCACTCGGGCTAATGCCACTTTGATGTCTTCCTTTCTAGCACTCTAGCGTTGTCTTTTTTCTCTTAGTTGTGTGCTGAGGATAAGTCCACCTTAAGAAATTGAAATGCAGATCTTTGCCGAGCGGCTCACTGTAGCAGGTGCCACGCAGAGCAGTCACGATCATTTGTCGACTGTACCTCTGCCTTTTGTCACGTTTTGTCTTCCGTCTCTATTTTTAGTGTGGCGAAAAGCCGTCAAGGCGAAGGTGTACTTTAAGTAAGTGACAACCTGACGCCCAGCTTTATTTGATGCTTGCCAGATCAAAGCCTCACTGCAGGGCACGCTAATTTGAAGTCCACCGCAGTGATGATCGCTGTGCATGATTACCCCACAATGGCACTCCTATTAATCACATCACTCTGATTATTCTAATTTGATTTGACTCAATGATGCCTCCCCCCCCCCCAGTGCTACCTCTCTCTTTCTCGGTCTCCCTCTCATCATCGTCATCACAACATCTCCCAATAAAACTGTCAAGTGGGGCGACTGCTCTCCGCAGTAAAGTGGATGACATTTAAAAGGCTACAACATGACTGACAGTGTACTCACAGAGGGAGGGAGTGATAGTGCAGAGTCGGGAGGAAGACAAGGAGAGGGAGAGACAGGGAAGATGAGGGAAGGAGGGGATGCCCATGTTAATACTTACAAATGACTAATGTCTCCCCCAGCAGGTGCCACGGCCAGACAAACTGGATAAATATTGAGATTCCTCCGAGCACAGCAGCACGCAAAATGAAACCCAACTGTTTCTGGTGCGGCACTGCAGAAGTGACTGGCCCCGTCGAGTAGCTTATTGCTGTCTCTCCCCATCACCCTGTCTGCCTAATTGTTTTATGTGTTTGGTAAACGTTTCCAGCTCCATCTACTGTGTGAATGCTGCCTGGTTTATGCTGTCAGCACTTTTTCAACAGGACTTAGAATGTACTTATATGACATATTATCCTTTAATCTCAATTGGCATTGCATTGCACAGTAAAACTTGATGTGCTGTATAATGGACCTAAACCAAGCTCACACTGAACAGAAAAAGCTTCGCATCTCCAAAATGTCAGCTTTTAAGGATTCAAAAAGATAGCTCTGCTTTTTGTTTGACAGCTGACAGCATGTCAGCAATACTTCGCCCTCAGTGTTTGACTGTTTTAGGAGTAATTGAAGTCAATTGTGAGTCAGCAAGCTGCGGTTAGCTGTGTTAATTCTGCCATGAATTATCCGGGTTTCTCAAAAATGCTTAAAATTTTGCCAAACCCTGTCATTTCTAAAATGAATATTTGACATTTTTTTTGTAAAATTGTAGTTGATTTAAAAAAAAGTCCTCATTTATTGATTTGATGACGTGTTTATCTGTTCGCTTCTCCAACTGCTGTTTTGCAGAGAATTTAAGATTTAGAAAATAAAAACTGACCTCGTAAGATTTAGTCTACTTTTTTCGTGGAGCTGTATGTGACAAGTATGACATCTGGGATTTGTTGTGGCCTTCAGTCTTTCCAGCCTGTTGTCACAAATTATGGGAGTATGTCAACACACAACACAAACTCTCGCTCATATACTCCGGTTCCAGAAAATCAAGTTTTGGCTGCAGTTTACTTGGGCAAAATTTTAGAGTAAAAAGTTTTTCTTTTACTGACTGAATGACTGAATGTTCTGAAGTTCAAATAGCAATATCTGTCCAGTTCTACCACTTCCTTTAAACTAGTTTAATCAGCCAAGCTTTGGGTAAGACACTGCAACTAGAGAAAAATGACAGTTCCTTCAGGGAAGATCCTGACAGGCTGAATCCAGCAGAATTCTTATAGTCCCTACCTCACTGCTTGCACAGCACCAAACCCATCAGACTACCCTCTGGCCACATGGTAACCTACACATATGGTAGTGTAAGAGCTGAGAGAAGGGACGATGGTTAAAAAAACAACCTTTATACTATACAAATGTTCCAGTCCCCCACCCATTAATAAAAAAAGTGGGAAAAAAACTATCAAAGAGCAATGTCAAAGTTCATCTGGCACCCTCTTTTGTGGAGGCAAACAGCATTTTATGAGAAGTTCAGCACAGGCCAGCTGTGGCAGACAGCTGATTAGTCAGTTGTAATAGAAAATTTTGATTAAAAAAACCCCCAAAACTTAATAAATTGAATTTTCCATTACATAAAAATTATGTTAAACACACTACATAATATCTAATGTGGCTTAAATATACACTTCAGATATGAATCATCTCCCCATAAAGCAGTGATCTTTTCCTGTTGATAGACAGTAGTTATGCGCCCTTCTATGGAGACAGCCTCACCATGCCAGGCCTCAGCTCAGAGCAAGAGCAGCATACTCCACCCTGACTCTTTGGGTCCAGACAGTGAGAGTTCTCGTGCGTCATACACAGTGTGTCCCGGCCTGGAGCCGAGACAACACCAGAGCACATCCTCTTTGTAGACAATAGACCTGGCCTGCCATGTTGTACCCACACAGCAGGCGTCCACCACTCTGCAGAGGGCAGGAAGCTCCTGCGGCTGACCCACTGCCTCCTCACATATACAGTCTCAGGAAGTTCCCTCAGCCAGCCAGCGTTCACAAGTTAAATAAGTTCACCTCTCTGCTGCATCTGAAGCATGCTGTTTCAGTAAAGGGACTCACATCAGTCAGTAAGGAAAGGCTTTTCAGTGTAGGTGTAGGCACTGCTAATATTCCAAATGAAGGAAATATATTGACACACGTGAAACGAACACCATCGGATATTTTTTTTCTAAAAATATCAGCAGTTTCCTTTTGAGATAAAAAAAATACAGTATCGCAATTCCAGTGATGACTCCTATTGTCTGCAGCAGTGATAAAAGGATGTCAAAGTCTGCTACACTTCCTCTCATGTCGTTCTAGGACAGTGTAAGCATGAGACATTGTCAATAGAGCCTCTAAGACATCTACTCGGGGACTTGATAAAAGCCCTTAGCCGCAGTAAAACACACATTCTCCATTGTGCTGGTTTAGGAATGAAAAACTCTTAACTTAAATTGCTCGTGTCTGCAGATGTCACTAGAAGTTCAACAAGATTAGATATGAGACAGTTTTCTTTGCCTTTATTTGCTTTTCTTTGCTTTTGGTGACGGTGACCCACACAGTAGGAACGGAAAAGATGTATGGCAGGTTTTATATTGTAAGCGCATGCAAAAAGACACACATGCGCTAACAGGGAAAACACACACATACAAGGCCCCTGCTGTCTTTAATACACTCTTAGGCCTGTAAAATTCACACCTATTGAGCCAGAATGCCCAGACAGAATGGGCCATTTGGCATACAGATGGCACTCCTGGTAAAGTATGGTGTAATTGGTGCACAACCATGGCACTGTGTGGCCTAGCAGCCAGGAGCAACACATTTCCTGGACAAAGGGCAGGACGATTTTGGCTCGGTGGTGGGTTGTGGAAGAACCAAGGGCCATAATGCTGCAGCCATATGTTGTGTAAGTCTTATAGAGCCTGTATGTCTTTGTGCATATAGCTGGCGGGTCACACGTCTTTGTGTGCCGTGTGTTATGCTGTGACACTGCCATTATGGATGAGTGCTGACAGCCGGTGGAATGGCCACAGACAGAGGGCTTGTACTTGTTGTGTTAACACTGGCGGGACACAATAATCTGCTACTTGTAAAGCAGGTATCGTCCTGACAAAACCATTATTGTCTCCACATGGTAATGAGGACTGGGGAGGGACTGGGAAATAGATTTAGAGGAGGCTGGTCCTGGGCCATGGCCTGCCCGAGACGGGGGTGTGAGGATTGGGGGGGAGCAGGACAGGGAGGCGGGGGAGTGGGGCATTAGGTTTGTTCTCTTGCATCACTGAGCACTGGAGAGTTTCTTAAATTGCCACAATACAAATTAGCTGGGCTAAAGAATGGAAGCCACAGAAGAGGGGGAAAAACAGATGACAAGCCTGAAGATTTAAGTCAAACATACAATAGTATTCTGTAATACCCCTCCAACCCCCCCACCCCCTTCGCTCTGCCTACATCTTCCTCTCTGTGCATAAGATCAGGGAGGAATAAAAAGAGGGGGGGTGGGTGGGGGCAAAACAGGGATTGTTGTTGGTGTCTTCTAATGAAGCAAGCGAAGATGCAAGTCAATAGAGCAATTCATTAACAAATCAAAGTCCCAAGGGCCTGCCTGGCAGCATGGCTGTGTTTGTGAAAACCCTCCTTCAGAATGGATACCCATATGCCGAGGGTCAGGGTGACGCCCCTCTCCACACTGCTTACCATTCAACATACACACACATGGCCGTTAGGGTCACCGCTATCTAACGCGTCCGCTGCACACACAACAGAATTTCCATATGGTCCATGAAAATGGATACGCCGTTGGACCTCCCTTACTTCCCACGCCCCGGCCTTCAGCTCCTTTGGCTGCTGTGGTGCGTGTGTGTGTGTGTGTGTGTGTGTGTGTGTGTCCACACACTTCAGGCGGGTGGGTTAGAGAGGCAGGTTAGGGGTCAGAAGGGGTTCTGGTGTTGCTTATGTTAGACACCCAGTCAAGTCAAGAGCTTAAAATGCCGCACTCATCATCCTCAGCCAAGCCAAAAAAAATGCTCCTTTGCTTCACTTTTGCTCTTCATCCCTCCTGCTGCAGACTGTTATCTCCCTCACGGGGCCTGTCTCTCCCTCTGTATCACCCTTCTTTCCTCACCTCCCTCCACCCCCTGCTTCTGCCTGTAGTGCACCTTTCAGAGGACTTTCAGAACTCTTGCAGCGGTGGCGTTGATGTTGCTTCATAAGAACGTGAGGGCAGTACTGATGGCCGCCTATGAGTGTGAAGCCCATTGAGACAGTGGTGACCCGCTGAAGAGGATTCCAGCCTGAGGGCACTTCACATGACTCTTTCAAATCCACACAAATAAAGCTCTTTATGGCCTGAAAGTGGCCCCACAGAATGGGTGCTACAGAGCCCCCTGAAAAGCCCAACACGATTGTCATGGATATTACACGACGCGAGCAACAACGGGCCGAGGAGACAAGTGTTGATCGGGAACAAAACTCGAGCAGACTTTTCCGTGAGGCGGGCCAGGGAATGTTGACAGGCCGGTGAATGGTCTGTTTAACCCTTTGAAAGTGAATGGGGGCTCCCTGAAACAAATGCATTCTGATAGACTTTGTACGCACTGGGACACAAAAAGTACACTAAGCCCCTGCAAGGGAACCAGGCAGAAGGCGAGAGACGAAAATAAGATTGGAAAGGTGGGAATGTGTTTGCGCCAGATTCCATCAGCCCGGCTCTTCTATTTTCTGGCTTCGACGCTTCTCTTTTGAGCTCAACAGAGAGATGATTTAAGCCTTGACTGGGCTCTAGCATCCATTTTGACTGAGCCCATTTAGAGTTTTAGACAGACTGTTTGTTCACAAGAGTATGCTGCGGTTTGATGGAGAATGTCAAGCCTGAAGTGAGTGCTATTCCTCTGGCAATGGCAGTCATTCATTCAGTCACCTAAAAACTTTATTTCTCTATCACCACTCAGGGGTAAAGCCAGGCTCGAAATGGATTGTTATCAGATTTTGTGTAAATTCTCCATATGGGTGTGACGGTTACACACAAACCCTGCCAAAAAGCATCTCTTGCCACACGGAGGGGGCCTTGCCTGTAGAGGTTGTAGCGTTTTAAAAAAAGGAATAATAATGTCATTTAAAAATGATAATCGCTGCAATGCAAAGGCTTTACTTTGTAATTAAACTTTGCTCTAAAACAGATATTACTCCCGCTGATTTAAAATTGGGGCATGTGACAGTTATGAGGCTGTTAATTGCAAAACTGCTCAGCATTGCTAATTGTTCCACGGGTGAATGAAATAAGGCTCTGGCGGGGGTACTCTATCAATGTGACGAGCGAGTTTTGGCCACCGTGGCATGCTGCAGTGTCACCTGTACGCAGCCATGCAGCATATTCTGCATCTGCTGAATGATTCGCTTGAAAACGAGGAAATGCGTATTTGTGTAATTTGTAGATATTAGTAAGTAACTGGACATATTTTGTGTTGCTTTGTCTGGAATGGGAAAATGTAAAACCTTAGTGTGTTATATTCCAATCGACAAGATATTTGAGCTCAGTCCATCATGCATACAAAATGTGCCACTTATAACTTACTGCGTGTTCAAATGTGCCTACATACCCAAACTCAACATGAGTTTCCTCCAGCAAACTGCTACAGCTAGACTGTCACCCTCCAAACTCTCACACACAGCCTTCTCAGACAGCAAAAAACTTCTCCAGCAGAGCTCCTGCATGCTGACGGTAATCCTGAACTTTGGAAACTGCAAGGGGGGGAAGAGAAATGTGCTTAGTTCAGCTCCTTCTTGTCACGGGGTGTAGTTTGAGTGGGAGCAGACATGGCTGCCATTGTGGGAGCGTTCTGTGTTGCTGTGTTTGTGTCAGGAAGGCTTTCAGCAGCGAGCCTTGTGACAGTGAGGACGTGTGAGGTGCATTGAGATGTCCTCGTTCTAGGAATACTGCCACCGCCACCATGAGACCAGCCAATTATGCCTCCAGCATGCAAATGTCTCGCAGGGAGCAAGAGAGAGAGAGAGACAGAAACAGAGAAAGAGAGAGAGAGAGAGAGAGGGAGCAAGAGCAAGAGAGAGAGAGAGCGCTAAGACAAAGACACAATGGGGTCTGTGAAGGTTCGATGTGTGCCCCACTCAGTCTGAGACTGTTGTTTAATTGCCATGTTTACCCAGCAACTACATCCCATGTCATTAGCACACAGTGTAGTGTCATTTGTGTTGTCACACCACTCCACAGCACCATGGGGTCATTATTGCTCGACTGGCTTGAGCGGGGAAAATTGACATATTTTATGTGGGAAATCCTGATACACTCCATGGAGTTGTTTTCTCTGTGCTTTCAAACAGCCATGGGGCCAATTAATTTTTGACCAGTCCATATCCCAGGGACTGCTGTTGCTTTTAATGGTCTGGTTAGCTCTGGCTCACATGTCACTGTGTATTTGATGAGACAGATAACTGTAGTCTTTTATAACAGGGTTCGGACAGATGAAACAAAAAATTATATATATAATAATAATAATAAAACTTACTGTAAGTGCTCAAATATATATTTATATGCTACACATTTACGTGCAATCACAATACAACATTAACAACATAACTGAAGTCACTTTGTCAAGTTATTGTTACTAAGTTCTGGGCTTTGATACTGCAATCTACAATAAAGGAAAAAAAGAGCTTAGTATAAGTAACAGTGTGTACATATTTTTGTCTAATTTGCGTCTGCTACTGTTTGTATTATCCCCAGAAATATAAAATCCCATCCTGTCCCTGTTGTGCAGCTTGCTTCTTGTATGAAGTGTATTAGTAGCAAATACAGAGGTAGGAGGAGGGAGAGAATAAACACAAAACACAGAGTGGGAGGTGAAAAAAAAACCCTCTGTGAATCCCTGACTGCCTGGTCAACACAGGTGGCAGATTCACAGGAAACAGATTTAATTATGCTCCTGGTAACAATGCTTTGTCCTTACAGCGGCTGACATCGCTGTTGACAAAGGCCGCCGCTGCATTCTAATCAGGAAACAAAATGCCGTGGAGCGCCCCAAAGCCCTGTCGGCGGATCATTAGCCAACCACCTCCCAGGATCCGGGGGAAGCAGCAGAGAGTACAGCCCTGACATACAGTACCATGCCATCAGGCAGACAGAGCTTGCTTTCCACCCTGGAGACTAAGGTCCACCAAGGGGAGAGAGGAGGAGAGAAGCTGACCAACTGATAGACAGATAGACAGAGCGACAGCCGCGTTGCCCTGCCCGGCCGTCCCACCAGGGCTGAGCTTAACAAGGGGGCTGACAGGCTGCAGCTGGGTCCTGCCTAACGAAGGCAGGGACATTAGCGGGGCTCTACGTCTGTCTCATTAAAAGACATCAGCCCACCTTGATTTTCACACACACTGGCCACTTGCGTGACAGCTCGGCATGCCACCAGCCAATGGGGGAGAGCGGCACAGGGACGCCGCCGGGCAGGTGACGGGAGGAGTTGTTGACATTATAGCGTGGGGAGGGACAGGGGTCAAATGTAAGGGTGACCTCTGTCTCAGGGACAGTGATGACCTCGTTAGGGGCCCCTGACAAAAGGAGGGCCGATTGGGTGTCACCACTGTCATGGTATACACAGGTTGGCTGACATCACAGTCTCTCATAGCTGTAGCTCGCACCACCTTTCTATGACTAGTCTGTACTGCTGACACAGGGGCGCTCGCTAATGAGCATCAAAGGGCCTGTCCTTCAACTAGTAATGAGGACAGGTGACGACAATATCACATAATAACAGGGACTGGAACATGAGTCTGGACAGTAGAGGCCAGAGCAGCTCGGAAAAGACCAGAATAATACTTTAAAGAGCGATCTCTTTTAAAACCTCCTCTGATTTCGCCCAACTGCAAGCGGCATTAGACAGATGAATGAAAAGCGATTTAAAACCGACCACTCCCCACTTTCAAATAGGGTTTTCTCGGGTGTAAAACCAAATTCATAACGCTGGTAAAGATATACTACACCCAGGCCTAGCAAGGGTTCATAATTATGCAAAAGGGTCCCAGTGCAGCAGTATTACGGGCCCCTGGTTTCAACCCAGCCCCCTATATATATGGCTCCAGCAGCCCTCTCTGCAGGTCTCCAGAGCTCAGTTTAAGAGGAGGATGAATAGAGTGATGAAGTGCAGGTCACATGTCTGTTTGATCCAGTGATAACGAGGGGGCTGAAGAAATAATCTATCAGCAATAATCCCTGACTCAGGAGACACCTCTGCAACACACATTCGCACAGGCGCATGCGTGCGCACAGATGACAGATGCACACGGAGACGCGTATCCAACACACACACACACACACACACACACACACACACAGATCACCATATTCAGCAGGCCTTCATTATCACTATAATGTGGAGCAGGGGAGCCTGCAACCAAAATGACCAATTATTCAGCATCAAGTATATCACCCTTCATTCACTCACTGGGATTTATTACCATAAGATACCAGGTCAGTGTAAACGACTGAAAACTGAAGGCAGACAGGCAGACAGATAATGCTGTTTATTGTTTAGAGGGGCACAGGGAGAGAACATTGCACCGTCGGGACCTTGCTGAATCTCAGTTGAAAAGTGCGCACGTAAAGCACACACGGGAGAGGTTATCAAGGAAAAGATGCCATACTCTACACCCATAAATCATTTATAATGTGTACCATAACACTTCCCTCTCTTCTTTAGTCACAGTGAAGGGTAGGATCCCATTTCCTGCTTGGGTCCGTGTAAAGATAATCATGTATCCATTTACATTTCCCATAAAGGAATATGGAGATGAGGTGGAGAGTCAGCAGGGGGTTCCTGACACACAGACACAGTCACAAATGTATTTGCCTTGCTATGCTGTCACAATCAGGACATTCTGAACTATCACAGATTTAGATTAGAAGCTGTCAGTGTTTTCGTTGCAGACGCTGTTCGCAAATGAAAAGCTCAGGCGAAGCGAATGAACAAAACAACATCCTAATGATTGTTTATACAGTGGAAACATGAAGCAATTTTGGCTGATTATCGGGACAATGTCTGCCAATGACGCCATTGTTAGTGTACAGGCCAAAGCAAAAAAAGAAAAAGACTGATTGAGAACAAAGCAGAGACAGCTGAACCCATCATCTTTTATTCATTACATAAATGACATTTTAACAAGAGAAAATTCCTCATTATTGCTTCATTATACTGTATTAGATCTCTGTCTAGCAGATTGATAGAGTGATAGTGCTTTTATGAATATCAATATGTTTAGACAGGGGGCTTGTGAAGACCTCAACCAAGGTCAAAGCTATATGTTATGACAACACAAACCATGATAACACAGTAGGGTCAACAGATAGTGGAAAAGTAGAAATATGAGTCAAAAATCATTTGGACCGGAGATAATCAGGGTTTACAAAGGCTGTGAAAATCAATGTGTTGTTATTTTCTGCCTTTTTGTAAATATTTCAACAGCCAGTGGCGACTGCCACAGTGTGTGATATGTAGACTGAAGTGTACAGTAGCCTGTACTGTGATTTATTTACCCTAGACAAAGGGAGATGTGTATTCTGGCCAGCGATCACTTCACTCTTTAGGGCGCTTGAATGCAGCAGCCCTGGTCTCTGATTATACAAAAACATTCGGCCTGATTCGTTATTACAGTGCCTTTTTTTTACAGCAATACAATACATTTAATTTTTTTTTTTCTTCAAATGGCCCAGTGCTTCATATTCACATTTTCTTTTTGCAGTCGCAGAAGAATGTACGTGTCAATCAAAGTGAAGCGAGTGCTCTCTGACAAGTGAGAATAGTTTATTCAAATTGGTCTGGTGACCGAGAGCAGAGTACAGTAAATGTCTGAATACCGAATGAGGTATTTATGAAAAACGTGGCTACGTTGTCCTCCATTCTAAAGAAGCATTACACTCGCTCGAGAAGGAAAGTGGAAATGTTGACCTTTATGCTCCAGAGTATACGCGCACTTATACAATCGTGCACAAACGCATGTGCACATGCACACACATCCAGAAGCGCAGAAAAAAAAAAACCACAGACACAACAGAGCACATAGTTTTTCCTCCTCTCTCACATATCCCACCTCAACTCGGGGGATGTTATCTCAAATAATTACCGGTGGCCTCTCCCTGTCCCTGGTGGCTGCTGCTTGCAAGCGAGTAGAGACAACAGTAGGTCACAGTGGAGGGTCTGCTCTAGGAGGAAGCAAGAGTGTTAGCAGAGATGGTGGTGATGGTGGTGGTGGTGGTGATGATGATGGGGGTGTGGAAGATCTGAGACTGGCCTCCTATGGCCCTGGCAACAGCTCTTAATTAACCACCCAGGTATTCCTGAGCCTCACGGCCCACTGCCCGGCTGGCCATATGGCTGGAGCTGCGCCATAGCCATAATTGCCAGGGGAAACACTGCATCAAAAAGAGCTCAGCCAACATAAAGCTTGTGTAAATTATTTTTAATGGTTCCCTTCTGGCAGGAGCACGTGTTTGTCATCTCAAAAAGAGCGGCCGTGCGATTTATTCGCCCTTGACCCCTCTTTTCCATGCACTTGCTCCCTGCTTGACAGTGTGACCCGTCTACCTGATTCTAGCTGGTGTCGCACACACATGCAGACACAGACACATACACCCTGAGCCATTAGCACGGGTAGGAAGCAACCCCGCTCTCCCCTGCTTGGGTGAGCGGTTATAATGCACGGACAAAAAGGCATTTCTCTTTGTGCCCACAGCCACTTTGGAATGACTCATTGATGCTGTATTTAATTATTGGTCACTACATTGCCTTAAATCTAACACATTAAATTCTAACATACAGGCTAAATATGCCCTCTTTTATAAATGTAATATTAAAGAACAGATGGTGCAAAACATGATTAATTAATTACTTTAAAAAGTGCACTGCATGTATTTCATATTTCATTGAAAGCCAGTTGCAGTCCCTCATCAAGATCTCACCCCACATGCTCCTGAAGCTGGCAGCCATCTTGACTCTGCCATTAGAGAAAATGGGCAGAAAAGGAACTAGTGATTATGATTTGGCCTTCGGTTTGTAATTACCTAATCTGTTGTTCTAATGGCCTCCTCATCGTTTCATGAACAAGCATCTCTAAAGGGATGAAAATTGTGGTGAAATTGGTTCCATGCCTCCTGCCCCTTTCTTCTCTCCCTCACCCACCTTCACTCCCTCCCTCTCCTTCTGTCTCTTTCTCTTTCAGTTTGGATTGCTAATCGTCCCAGGAGGGGTCCAGGAGGGATAAAGTAGCAGCTCATTGCAGTTTTCCGCTTGTGTTATTTTTGACCATCGTTCTTGTACAAGGATGTTGTTGTAAAGAAGGGGAGAGGAGGTGAGACAGTGTGCACTGGCCTCCGAGGTGGGTTAAGACTGCTGGCTTTCCCCTGTCTGGTGGCTACTCACAATATGTCAGGAACACAGAACATTTCCATGCCCCTGCTCCCCCTCCGTAAGAATCACGCCAGGACATTGGTGAGCTGTTTTTTTAAGGAAGTGGCTAGCAATCTGGTCAGAGCGACCTCACATCTGCCCTGCTAATGAGAAGGCTGGCCTCCTCCCAATTCACCTCCCTAAACACTGTCCTTACCCACACAGGTCACGTCCTCCAAGGAGCTGAAACAACACAATACAGTGCACACACATACACAAAGGTATGCGCAGAGACACAAATACACATGCAAAACAATACATTGACATGCACGTACGCAAAAAATATTATTAAAAAAATGTATGCATGCACAAACACACTGCTGCACAAAGACAGGAGACTGTAGTCACTCAGGTGCACAGACGTCAGTTTCCACTGAATTGTGAGGGTGCACAAATGTATGCAGTAAACGTTAGCAAATAACACAAATGCACATAAAATATACATATATACAGATAGTTCTAAATACAAAATAGACTCCTCTGCCTCTAGTGTTAATTTGCACTGTTACAAATACGTGCATAATTGTAATCCATTTAGGTGAAAATAGCCTCTGTAAAGACCTAAATGCCCTCACTTTCATTGTTTGAACTGGTCCTCACAAAAATAGAATTTCACACACACACAAGTAATACACTCTGCTCTCACCCAACTGTCTTATTCAAATACAGACCATAAACCTCAGAAAAAAAACACTCACAAACAAACACATAGGACTCAACTACTCCTTAGTCCAAACTCCAACTTAATGACTTGGTTGACGCTTAGTACCACACACAGTGCAGTTGAGTGGAAATGAAAGCATAATTGCCACCATAGATCCAACACATACTGAAAATAATACAAGTATGCATTCATGCATTTAACCACACCATCAGCCCACTCTCTTGACGACATCAGAGTCATTACCAGAATATATTTTTATGGTGTTTTCTAAAAGCCATCAGAGATGAATCACGCTATCAGGCCAGCGTCGCCAAACAGACCCTGCGTATTAACTTGATGCAAAGCCAGTTTAATGTACCTGAATTCTGAAATAGCTCCAAATCGCCTGATTGGCGGTTATTGCACCTTAGGCCAATGAGAGGGCGACAGAGGCGGCTCGTTCACAGCTTTAATGAGCCCCACACAGTGAGACACGGAATGAGATATCCCCAGTACAGACTAATCTAAAATGCCCTAAAACAGCAGGTCCATAAATTAAGCAAAAGACACACATGCCTGAAACAGCAAACGCTTTGTAAAGCAACCTTTTGTGCTGTCACTTTGGCTTGCACTTACGGAGAGTGTGTCTGGCTCTGCCTCTCTGACTGTTTACGAAGCAAAAGAACGTTGATAACACGCCAAGTTTCCCGTCATACATATGACCGCCGCTACATCCGTGCTTTTCTCATCCTGGCCCCTTTAACCCCATCTCACTTGAGCTCTCTTTCTAAAGTGTGCAGTGTCCGGGTGACTTTCATACTTACTTTCATAGTTGAATTGTTAAAAATGTATTGCACAGTCATTTTCACCCTGGAGCCCACAGGATGGCACCTAGTTGCTTTACAGTCTGTAAATAAGGGACAGTTATCATAAACAAAGCCATCTTTTCTTCTCTAAGTGCACAATATTTCCCCATGACAGCTGAGCTGCTACCCTGTTGATCACGTCCAGAAACTACAGCACACTTTCTTTTACACCGTATTTCCCTCAAACTGCAAAAAGATGATGTTCTCAATCTTGGAAGGTCTGTGTAATTTTGTTTTTCACTTCAAATTAAGGGCATGAAAATGTTTGTCCGCTGATGCCATAGCCATTTGATAGACGGGAAGCAAACACGGACGTCTGAATCACTGTTTCCAAAAGTCTATGTTTCTGCTCGTCCAGACTATAACGCAACCACGGTGTTTTCAAACTAAAACAGTATCAGCAGCCAAAAAAAAGCCCATTTTAGAGACTCCAAAATGCCAGAGTGGTGAGGTTGCTAGGCGTAAATGTGGCAAATGTATGCATTTTGATTGAAAACCTACTTGTCTAGCCTTAGTAATGATCTGCTTTTCTGATGGTGCTTCTTAGAGATAGCAATATTCAGGTGAATTGTGTGGTTTGCACTAAAAAAAACCTATTTAGACCTTTGCAGTTCCAGTGATATCTGCTTCCCAGCCCGAGGATGCATTTAAATCTGCATAAAACATTTACATTTAATGTGCGTAAAGCAAGAAGTTTGATATTTGATTAATTTTCTTATTGTATCTGTACCTGTAGTTACCTGAAGGCGGTTTAGGAGGAATGTTTGGTGTGCTTTTCAGGTGCCACACCAGGGCAAGTTGCCAAGTCTGCAGTATAACCTGTGCGATAATACTGTAAAGCACTGTTGTTTAAGAGAAGCACTAA
This sequence comes from Datnioides undecimradiatus, assembly GCA_008933995.1. Lineage (NCBI taxonomy): Eukaryota > Metazoa > Chordata > Actinopteri > Lobotiformes > Datnioididae > Datnioides > Datnioides undecimradiatus. The sequence continues at coordinate 2,708,297 of WARS01000060.1, forward strand.
GTACAAGTAAAACAGAGTTTCAGAACATTGTTCAGCAATGAATAAATATTAATCTGGTTTTAGCATCAGACCCTCAGAGACTAGGCACAAGAATTTGCACCAGTATGCAACCAGCATACAGGGGAGCACAGCAAAACAACTTGTTGTCTGGTGTCTCAAAGCACCAGAAGGCAAGCGAAAATCTTGCAACATGCTGTGTTTTAATTTAAGGGCTCTTCGAGCTCTCGTAGATGTTCCAAGTCCCAATTTATGATGCAAGCTTATTGCAAGTGAATTCACCAAAAATAGGTGACATGTCATAAACACTAACTAATTATAACCATGAAGTGACAAAGAATGAGGAGGAACATGAAAATGCATAGTCAGCGTATTAACCAGCTGGGTTTCCTTATGAAACACCGCTGCAGCTCAACGCAGTGAAACAGAGGACTCATTCTGAGGTCAGAGAGGTGACAATGTGGTAGTTGTAATACTAGGCCGTGCATTTTCCTCTGTAGCCTAACCAACATTCACACAGCGCCTACGCCCCTCCTTGGAGACAGCAACAATTAAAGCTTACTGTCAAAACTCCAGTGCATTGTCTCACACTAGCCACTTAATGCATCTTGGACAAATGACTGGAGATTGTGACCTGAGAGAAAACAATTTTCTTTTCAAACTGCTTCTTAAAACACAATAGCTTGGAAAGCGGAGCAAAGACGTGGAATTATGGAAAAGATACAGTGGTTTGATGATGGAAGTAAGTAAACAGCAGAGTCTAAATAGACTCGGTTGATGCTTTTTACTTTTTTGTTTTGTCAAAGAGTTTCCAGCTTGTAAGGTTTATGGCTTCCACTGTAGCAGGAGTTGCATAAAACAGGAGGAGAGGCAAAGGGAGGAACAGTACCCACAATAGGCCAACTGTGGGATAACCTCACGCTCATGCACACACACACAGTTAGTGGTGGAGCCATGACACTCTTCTGATTGCTAATTAGTACTTGAATCGACTGGTTCTCAGTAGAACAACTTGAGGATTTCAAGCATGAACAAAATGTCAACGGCTCTAATGGCCTTTTTCCTCTGTTCATCACCGCTGGCTGTTTCTCTTCATCCTTCTTTCCATTGCTGACACTAGCGGTGAGGGTGGTGCCCCCTCCCTCCACCAAAGCTGAGGATGAGTGGTCCATCACCCCCCTAGTATGACTGTAATTTTATGATAACATTTGTGGCATGCCAACAGGACACAAATTGACAGGTTTGATCAAGTATATAGCGGGAGAAATGAAGCACTGGACATCATCTGCGTATTCTTCAGTCTGCCTTTACCTGTGAGAAACATCAGGTATCCAGTCAAAGTTAGATAGAACACAGTATGAGGTGCAAATGTGCTCAGTATGTGTGTGTGTGTGTGTTTCTGGTGTGTGTCTGTGTGTGTGTGTGTAAAGGAGAGCAGAAGGAAGTACCAGCCTATCAGCTTCATTCTTACATGCAGCCTGGCCTAATTAAGAAATATGGAAAAGGTTCAAGAGCTGTGAAGAGTAGTCTATTGACCTTCTCATCACTATACAAGAGAGAGAGATGAAGACGGGCTGGCAATGGTGACCAACTCTGTCAGGGGAAGCAGGGACATTTATAGCGAGAACAATCAAGTGGCACCAGGAGCAGACGGCGAAGAGATCCTCCTAATAATTGGTTCCATTAAAGCCCTTTTAAAGTGCAACTCTCTCTCAGATAAGCCAAGGCGCTGTCCGTTTGCTCATCTCCTTGTCATGGTAATTTAGCCAGGCTAAATGATGCTTGCAGGAGCTCACAGGCCTCTATTCTTGGCGCAGACAAAAGAAATATCATCTCACCCATAGGTTTGTGTAATCTGGAATTAGGCACCATTTAGAGCGACACAGGCGGAGTGGTTTGTATGGCCGAGGGCCATTGCTGCTGTAAATTGAGATTGAGGAGGAGGAGATGGGGAGCAGAGAGAAAAAAGAGATATAATATTTGACAAATCCTTAATCAGAATGTGCCCACCATGGCCTTCATTGAGAGAGAGGCACCAGTTGAGTAAAGAAATATTTCCTATGCCACGGGTTTTGCAGATTTTTTTCTCCTACCTAAATGATTATTCATATTGCATTCAATTAGATCGGTCTTGTTACCACATTTGTAGTCTGATGCTGCCTTGCAGATGTTTTGTTTTGGCCAAGTCACAAGATTAGTACAAGCACTTACAGCTACAAGCTCTCACAATGCTGTGAGCTCCTAATACTTAAAAGTACACATGACAAGCAGGAGGAACAAGTGGAGCAAGAGTGGGTCAGTTTGTTTTTTGTCAACCTTACATAGCTACATAGTATTGATAGTAAGATGATTAATTGTGACGATGGTGAAGTTGGGCTAATATGCAGTGCAATGAAACACACATACATATCAAAGTCTTTTCTTCATTTGTGAATCTGTGTTCATACCTTTCACCTCAGATTCAGTGTCTGCTCAGCACAGTAAGGTGATTATGGTGAATGTTTAACTTAATTGCATTTGACGTTTTGGTACCTGTTGTCCAGTTTGCTCCAAACTAAGTGGGTTTGTTGTTCTTATTCTCTTATCCTTCAAAATTTCAGTTGCATGATGATAAATATATATATATATATATATATATATGCGCATAAGGGCTTCCCTCTCGACTTGTTAGACCCCTACAGCAACTTAGAAGCAGCAGGACAGGGTTTGTGGGTTTGTTTAAGCATTTGCATGAACACAGTGATGCATTGTGGGTATCTTGATTACCTTGCATAAAACAGTTGTCAAGAATAGTGAATTGCACTTATCAAACTGTTAAACTGATCTGGTTTAAAAGTCATAAAGCATTAACACGGTGCACACAGAAGGAGTACATTTTGCAGTGCATGTGAGGCAAGAAACAAGTTTTCTTTAAGAAAAAAACAAACTTGATTTTCAAAACTGTCACTGTCAGATATTCATGAAACACGATTATTAAAGCAAATAACCAGTTTACCCAATTACGTTAACTTTGGCTTTCCTATATATTTACAGCACATCTGCAGTATATTCCTACAACAGTAACTCATAGTTGATTAACTCATAATCAAATCTAATTGAACAGAACCTTAACATTCACCTAACATAAGAAAACTGAAAACACTGCACATTTCTTAGCTAGTAATGCTCACTCGTACATCTGTCTTTGTCTCTGTGCATATGTCAAACAGTTTTTACTGGTCTCTGAGTCTAACTGTGCTGTTAAAATAAGGCCCGAGTCTTCAATTGAGCACCGTTCCCTTTCAAATCAGTGTTTCAACACCACTATGTGGAGCAGCATTCCAAAATCATGTGTGAAATTACTACAAATAACAGAAACACAAAAAGCTGCTGCAGCTGCTTTGATTACTTTGTTTTTGACACTCCAGCTGTTCATCCAGAAAGTAACTGCGTTGATTTGTAAATGTGTTTAACCACGAAGATGACATGAAAAGGAATATGCCAACACACCAAAGCATTCCAAATACATCCCGGGGTCTAAAACTAATTTCTAAACAACAACAAAAAAAACGAGTCTGACATGTTTTGATAGGACACTTTTTTTTCACTCATAGACAACTGAGAGCTGTTTTAGCAGACAAACACTGGCATATTTTGACTGTAACTTCATACCAAAGCAAGAACTGATCACAACGACAACAAGAGAGTGGCCGTGTAAACATATCAACACAAAAGGAGGAAGGCAAAATCACCACGGGTTTGTGATGACGGGTGATCGATGCTTTGAAATGCAGCAGCGGGTATTGTCATATGCCAGAGAGCTCTGAGCTTTGCAAAACTAACTACTCACCGCCTCTCTGATATCTCTTTTGCTTACAGACTCATTTGGATAAATAAATGTGAATAAATATTGGCCTCAATAATGCTTGTTGTGTTTTTTTTTTCTCTCCCTGTCTCATGTTGCCAGCAGCCATTATGAAAAATTTTGCTCTCTCTGCACTAAAAGCTGGAAAAATGAGCCTCTTTTAAATGTTGCACATTTAATATTTATCAGCTTTCTATTAGAATATATGCACACTCAAATCGTCAGCCTATGTGATCTATCGCTCTGCTAAATTATGGTGCCACACAGCGCAGAGGGGGGAAATTCATTACTGCTCAGGGCAATTTCCTCCCAAAACAAAAACATTTCATTCCAACGGAAAAGCCAAATTAATACTGGCTTTGCATGAAGCGGATTTTATTTGCCAAAGAACTGCCACTTTCTCACTCACTTCATCCGCTGGATGAAGGATGTAAGTTGAGAGCTGGGTAAAATGAGCTTCATGCGTGCACACACACATCCAATTTCACTCACTCGCTCCCAGTCACAGAGGACTGCAGATTCTCCTCTTTCTTTCTCTTTGTCTTGCTCTCTCTCACACACACCCACAGCCATACCCAGGCATGCACAACATACCTCTGTACATATACCATACATACACATGCAAGTATTTCATCCTACCTCACCAAAAGGCTGTTTTTTTCCGCGCTGCCTTGCGTTTCTGACATCAAACGGGCCTCTAGTCTCACAGTTGACTCTGGATGAGCCTGTTTGACGTCACCACATTGTTGTGTCAAGTTTTCACATCAATGGTGTGCTTACCCCGTTTGATAAGGCAAACCAAGACACTTGAACAACTGTGAGAGGACAATAATGAATAACTAAAGAGAGCCACAATGATTCCCTGAGGTTAGACGCAGAGTAAACACTTAAACAATGTGTACATAGAGATGTTAGGACAGTAAAGTGAGCAGCCGTCTTGTCTGTGTTCAAGGGACAAGTTTCACCACTATTCTTTGATGCACTTTGTTTTTATTAAGGAACTCATGCCTTTACATCACTCAAATCGTAGCTCTTCTAGTCGTAACTATTATCAGTGGCCTTCCCTCCTTAAAGTACGCTTGTCTGTGTGTGTGTGCACGTGCATGGACGTGTGCGTGTATGAGTCGCTTGCTTCGTTAATCTAAATGACTGTTTCACTGGCTGGATTGCCTTCTCATATAATGCCACCTGATTTATTCCCTTTCCTCATAATCAAGTATTTGTTTATGGTTCAAACATAAAAACAATCAGGATTAAAATGTGTGATGGATAGCGTCACATGCTGCTGTTTATTTGGCCGTAAAAGACTTGGTGGAAAGTCATCTAAAACGGCAGCGCGCACCGGATGCCAGGAAGGTCAGGGACGCGGGGGGCAGAAACACGCACGGAGAGATGACAGCTGATTTGTTCAGTAGCTTTGAATAGCTGATGAACCTGTGAAGCCCAGAGTCCTGTTAAAATTTTAATAAACATGGTGGAGGCCTATTGACTGGAAGTGAAATATGCACATTGTTCCCAGTGCTGGCTGGCCCAGAATGGAGCAATCATGTTTGACAATGTGCAGTGCAAACCTTTCAATCAGAGTGAAGTCTTATTTTGCTGAATATTAAATACAGGCTCTATTCTGCACGTGTCAAGTGAATTTATAAAGCTAAGGAATATTATTGCCTCCAATTGACTTGCAGCTCTCATCTCCATAAATATGATTCAATAATGCACCTTAATAGAATAAACTTATGGCTACAAAGAGTGGTGTGTATGCGTGTGGGTCTAGATTTGTGTGTGTGTGTGTCTCCACATGTCTGCAGTGTGCATAAATCCACATTGTCTACAACTACCTTAAATAATATTTCTTGCCTTTTTAGTATATTCACTAAACCTGTAGAAGTATTCTCTACAAAGACAAAGTTATTATTTACTTCACAGGAAAACCAAATTGGACATGACTGTCAGCAGCAGAATAATAATAAGCCAAATCAAAATTTGCACTTTTTTCCCATCCGCACTTGTCTCGTGCAAACTGACAACTCTCATTTCTTGATTTGCCGCCTTCCTCTTCAAAACCTCGTGTAAATGCGTGTTGAGGAATTCTATTTTTATTTACTGCATTTGTGAACATAAAGGCTTTGTCACATATAGCTGTGAAGACAACTCAATCAGGGGACAACAGAAGACCTGCAGTGATTGATGATGTGAAGCAAACACAAAGCAAGCGGTGGGAAGAAAGACTGAGATATGTTGAGGGATGTGATGATTTATTTGCTTAGCTGCCACAGTAAATAAAAATGAAATAAAATCAGATACATGTAAATAATTGCCACTGAGATAGCCATTTTGACAGGATGGTGTACAGAGATATAGAGAAAACCTGCAATTGTTTTATTAGTGGTATTATTAGTAGTAGTTGTAGTAGTAGTTATAGAGACTATATACAATATTCATGTTATATATATGTTTTTTCATATATCTCTTTGACCAGAAATGTAAAACCCTCCCCTTTCTTATATTATTTCATTTTTTGCCATTTCAGCGTCTTTAAAAAATATAAATAAGTACACACTGTCCTCCTACTCTGCCTCAAGTTGCTTTGGCGCCGACATTTCCCCTAAAGAATCAATGAGGCAGACACACATTTGCATACATACATATATTTACGCCCCCCCCCCCACTAACACCCAGACTCATATGCTGACGTATACACACACATACACACAACCACAGACGTGCATATTCGCAGACATATGTGTGCATGTATGTACACAAACAGTCTGAGACAGACCTAAACACACTTAGCTGAACCCCCACTCCATATGCCCCAGACATAATATCGCAAGTAGCCTTCAAAATGCAATGTTTGGGTCAGGCCGACTTGCACTTCTAAGTAATTTATAATGTGCTTTACTCCAAGGTATTGCACAATCTCATTATCATTAGATTTTTGCATATTTAACAACAGTTTTTAATTAGAAGGTATTTTATTATTCATGTACATAATTTGAGGCGAGCTAAGGCTGCATGCTTTTCACGATGAAGATGGAAAGAGATGAGGTGGGGGGGGGAACAAACATGCAAAACAGACATTTTCTTTCTGAAATGGAAAATTTTGGTTTGTAGTCTTTAACTGGCAAGTGATTCCACGCACTACTGTGGTAATGGCTCTTTTAATTTAGCTAATAGCTATCATGTTGTGTACCTTTATGCATTTGGTAAGTTCTTAGCTGTGGGAGTTGTCTCCCGATGCTGGAGCTGTAAGTAGTTTGGTGTGCTTTGGCTCTCAACGTAGTAGCATTTGCTGCGGCTATGCTCCTTGATGTATTATTAAAATTGGAAATGGACTCCAGGGACAGCATCTAGTTATGTGCTTTCATTTGCTGAATAAACCAAGCGTTGTTTTCATCTTTGCTCATGATTGTTAATGGCGCCGCTGATGAGAGGGGTGTGTGTGTTTTCTCCCACTCCCTTTATCAGCACAGGCCTGTTATTATGCAGGCCAAATAGCCAAGCTGCTGATTTTGTTTTAGGTTTTCAATTAGTCATTTGACTAAGCACATCTGTTACTGGCAGAGGCCCAGAGTATGGACGAGTCGCTGTCACCTGCTCTGGGGCCGGTGGAGCGCAGTAGCAGCCGGGCTATCAGGGCCCCTTGGTGGCTACAACCACTTCAGAGCTCCTCAGGGGTGTGTCCTGGGTCCCCTCACATTTTACAGCCAAGTCTACAGAGGAAAGGTGCTTCCAGAAACACCCACAGCCTGTCTCTCCCCCTGTTCTTCTGCTCTGTTAAAGCCCCAGTCTGTGGAGACTTTAGTGTTTAAAGCCCCTTTTCCAACAGTAACTAATATAACCGCCATTGCAACGTTGGTTTGAGGTTTAGAGACCGCATTCACAACTCAACCCGCAGTCTGTGTACTTCCCTCTATATATTTTGTGTTTGCTTTTGATTGTGTCTTAATGATTTATGTATAGCAGTCTGCTTATTTTTTCTCTCCCCATGAGTACTAAATTTGATGAATACACAATGTGCCTTTCTTTGAAGGGCTGTGAGTGCAGAGCTGTTTAAATGTGGACCAATGCAAATAAACAGCCTACTTCCTGAGCCGTCCCTGTCGCAAGTGAAGATGTGCTATTTAACTCCGTTGCTTCTTTTGCACACTGGGAAATACACACACATCTGTCTAACATGGTATATGCACATATGCGGGTCCTTCCCTCTGCCATGATAAATATTATTAACATGGCCAAACACTCCTTCAGCGTTGAGCCAAAATAAGCGTGTGGAAAGCATCATTAAAAAGCAATATAATGTGTACAATGTGTTGTCTGTTGACAGTAGATAAAATGGTTGATGATTTAACTTGAGGATTATCATTTCATATTGTATGTTTAGTATTTGCACTATGGTAATTAGAGGCAACGGAATAAAAGGCCTATTTATATATCCTGAGTGTAATGGGCCTTTGTGAAGCAACAGCAGGGTGAGATTTACTCTGTTGTGCGGAACAAAAGCACTACGTCACTTCAAAAGTCAGCAAAGCTCTGTTTCATTACGGTCAGCGATTTCCTGAAGGACTGAGGCTGTCCAATACCTCAATCACATTAAGTCCCAGCCCGTTTTGGGAAGCGAGACAGTAGTCCAGCCCCAATAGAGCTGCAGCCAATCTTTGATTGTCAGAGTTCAGGGAGGGTTCAGTCAGTAGCACCGTCGTCTCTCCCTGATCCAAGAGGGACTCCCAGGGGGCTTTAATAAAACATTTTGCTCATTGTGGAAAGTAATGACCAACAATGTAAACTTGTGACTCGACAACAGATGTTGGCATGCTTAGTGGAAACAAGGTGCTGTAAAATTAATTTCATTTGAATTATTTACTGCATGCATTACGTGCTTGAGGAAGTAGATTGCGTTTGCAGGATGCTGGATTGGTTGGCAACAACAACAGAAACGTATTCAATTAAAGGTGAAATAGTGGGATAGAGGGTGGGGGAAAAATGGAAAAGAGAGCGATCACATGTGTTCTCTCTTGAAAATCAAATAGGAATCATAGCAGCGTTGACATTGCCCCTATGATTTATATTTAATAGGGTTTATTATTTCATATTGTCACTTCAAAGGTTGTGCCAGGAAATCTTGCTGGAGATGTTTTCCAAATTAAATTAAGCCAAATTAATATCTCGAGAACAAGTAAGAGGGCACTGTTGTTTTCTTTCAAGTGACTGGAGAAAGAAAAAAAAAAAGTTTTGTCAAATGAAATCAAACCGTAATGATTCTAAATAGAAGTATGTCATGGCAGCGCAAGCCTCGTCTAAGCACACACTGGCATGCATGGATAGACAAACAGAAAGAGGGATGTGAAAATGCCGAGAGTGAAAGAGAGAGAGTGCCAGTCAGAGTTTTACTCTGTCTGTTTCAGGGTAATGTGCGCTGCAGAGCTTACAGAGAGTTAAGGACAAGATGAGTAATGAGATATGGAGTGGAACAAAACTTTCCCTGAGCCTTAAAACAGATGTACAATCACTAGAAGTCAACAAAGTTATGTATAAGTAATATGTAATATGAACTGACTATCCATCTCCAGTTTTGTTTTCTAAACAATTTCTCCCTATTAAAATAATTTATTTCAAAAATTTGGTCAAAACAGGTGTAGTTTGCGGTTTTATTTATGCCGGAGATGGGCCCTTCAAATGAAGAACGATGAAGATACTAGATAGTAGAGTGATGTTAAACTGATGTCGACTTACGTTTTATTATACACTATGTCTTTTCTTCTTAAGACATAGAGAAGGTCCTGTACATAATTGATAAAAGACATTATATAGGTAAATTTCATATAATTAAAAGACCCCCACCCACACCCACACACTGTTTATACATCAGAGCCTTATCAAAAATATTTTTGTTTTTCTACAAATGACCTCACACTTTGTCACAGGTCTGTTTGGCCAAACAGAACGCTGCCAAGTAGGCTGTACTTCATGTCATGTCAGCGGGATGTCAGCAGGCTGCCAGTGGCGTGACGCCATCAGAGCGGGAGAGATGCTTCACCTGGATTTCCTTCATCACCCTAACCTCTCAGGCAGCAGCCAAAACAGCACGTACTGTAGTTACTGTTAACACTCTGCATTGTGGAAAAATAACAGCGGGCGCTATTGATATAAATATATTTCCTCCTGTAGCTGGCCCCCCAAGTTATTCATCTGTGTGTTTATTTTCTTTTTGGAGCCCCAGTCTTTGCTGTGCAAAGGTTGCCTTTGTTTGTGATGGTTCTGCAGAACAGCTCAGCTGAGTGTGAAGTGCTGGGATACAGGAAGTGGGGTTGCTCTTTAACCTGAGCCTTGTGATAAATGGAGACACTTAACAATAGTGTATCCTGCGACCTGGACCTAGAGCTGCTGACAGCGGCTTGTCCTCACTGCGTATGTCCTCTTCTGTTGGAGAGGTCTCCTACCCTCACCTCGACTCTACAAATAGCATGATGATGGATCTGCTATATGTAGGTTAGTTTTTGCAAACAATCACAACACAAAGGTCCTGGTGCGGTGCAGAAGATGATGCAATTGGGGTTACAGCACTGACTTAACCTGGCCTTTCCCAGGAACACACCAACCTTTGGTGCTCTGATGAAACGTTCTTATTATGTGTCCAAACCTGAGAGAGCTGAAGTATCTCTGATTTACTAGCTGTATCAAAAATATCTATATCACATATTTCCTGCTCCCTCAGCTACTCTTTTCTCACATTAAGCTGCACACGTGTGGACTACCCTGTCAGACGCCTCTTGTGTCCTTGGTATGTAATGAGCACTGTATGGCCAATAATAGTACTGGCACTTCACACAGCAGAAGTCATTTGAAGTTCACAGTTCAGACTGAGAGAAAACGAAAGGCACACATACCCAAAACACAACCAGCTGTGTCGCTGTACTGATGAATGCTGCATCAGCACTAACCATAGAATACACACACAAAGAACCCATTACCCCATTACTGAAACAGTTTTAAGTTTCACTCACAAACACTTATGGATTATTACTAAAAATCTGACAAAGGACAGGGTTTGTCTTTGGGATCCAGATTTCACCACCACATCCATCTGTCAGCAAACCATCTCCATTATCCCTTGAATCACAAGCATGACTCAGCCAAGCACAATGCCACATGTTTCTAACATGACAATAGGCTGCTGACCCAAACCACTTTACGCTACTTGTCGATTGGAAGTGTGCAAAAGTTTAAAAACTTTGTCAGCTTATTTGTGGTTCGCCACAAGTATCAAGATCACATCACTTCCAGTTTCTTGTGTGGGTACACTAATGTGGCCCCCTCTGTAGTCACTGTTGAGATGACAGTCACGTGTGTCCAATGAAAATGCTGCTTACTGAGGCCAAAGGGAGTTATTCTGGCAAGAAAGCACAACTGGTGAACAAATGGCTTAAGAAACATTAACATTAGTCCATTGGTGCAACTTTTTGGCTTTTCCTTCATTAAGCAGGTGCTTTTACAAATGCAATAATAATAACACACAACATCATTAATTGTTGTTACGAATTCTATTTAATAACAGTGCAGCTCTCAGCACATGTCTTAAAAAGTCATTTTTTGATGTGTTTTACAAGTGGCACTTTATATAATAATTTTCACTTCACCACAACAAAGGAAAATACTTCCATAGAGCGACAGTGGGCACTGCTTAAAAAAAATCCCACATTAATTCCCTTAATCAGCATATGGATCAGAAAGATTTCCCTTCACGCAACTTGGGACAGCCGTGCCTATTCAAAACACATTAGACAAAGTGTGACACCGTCACGGTAGCAGATGTTCTTTACATTTCTCCCCATTCCTAACCTATTTCCTAGTCACTAAACCACCAAACCCCAGTCTCTCCTTTCAGTCTTCCCTCTCCCCGACAGCACACAAACCAGCACAAGACAAAGAGAAACAAGATGAATTAATACCAAGAGGGGTCCCAGCGGTATTGAGAGGGGATTGTTTTTTGTTCTAGTTGAAAATATTTCTCACTTTTTAGTGGAGCGCGCTCTGCTCCCACATGTATTGTCTGGCTGTGATCATGTGTCAGAGCTGTACAAGTGGGATGTGGGGCCGGGTGCCCGGCAGGCTTGTCTGAAGCAGACGGCTTGTTTGCGTGTACTTAACAGCTCCTCACAGCTGTGTTCTCTCCAAATGTAACAGGAGAAGACCTCATCCATCAGAAAAAGGCATTCTCCCTCTACCCCCCCTCCTCTTTTCTTAGTCCTCTCTTCTTCTCTCTCCACCCCCAATTTTTCGTTCAAGTGCGTCCAATGCAAAGATGTCAGCAAACAGGCAAGAGGTCGCGTCAGAGGTCAGCCTGTGAATCGCCGTGTTAGCCCAGCTTTTCTCTCTTTTCAAGAGGGTGTGCATTTCTCAAGAAGTTCCTTATGAGCAAGTCGTCCAGGCTCGACACATGTTGGGGGGGGGGGGGGGGTTAAAATCGGATTGTTTCTGTGACAACACAGACGCAACCTGTCAAAAGGCAACTTGTCTAAAGTAAACGTTGCCATTAAGTACTTCTGATTTAAACACATGGTTCAAAGCTCAGTGAATGCTGTAAAACTTTAAAGTCTTCCTGTCCGGCGATGAAACATCAAATTAAGCATCTTCTTTTTTTATTATTATTAAAGCAGCTCACCGCACACTGTACACAGTCAAAAATAGGTCCTATCCTGTGTTGAATCTGACCTGTCATCCTTTAAAAAATGGACCATGTCTGTGCTCCGAGGTTAATGGCTGCAAACTGTCACGTTGTTTCCGTACACATCATACTGTCGTTAGTCACTAGACGTACATCGTAACCTTTATGCCTCTGATTAACCCAGAGGGCTTGAGAGGAGGTGGGAGCCAAAGTTTCCAAAGACAAGAAGTTCTACTTGGGGTGGGAGGGGAGGAGGGGTGGCTGGTGTGCTCACTTTCACCATAGAGGCCCCTCCTCTGGTCTAGCTCAGTGCACAGCCTGTAAATGTTTCACTTTGATTTCACATACGTGACAATAAATTAAGGGGCATTTATCAAAGTTGCTTTGTTGCTGCCTGACAAAAGCCACGTCACGCATAAATTACTGCAGGGAACAAATACTTTTAGCCAGCGTCCACATCATTTGAAGTTGGCAACTAGGATTTACATGTGAGAGTGATGCATATAAAAATGTGTTCATGATTAGCTGCTGTATTTTACATTTCAAGCATTAGGCTGGTGTTCCTGTACAGGGTGACTTACTGTACAGTGAACAAAGCGGTGGAATAAGATCCTTTTCTCTTCACAACCGACATCAAAAGCAAGCGATGCTGGTAAAATGAAGCCAATCTGAAAGATCTTGGAGGGAAAAAATAATGCCTTTCAGGAGAAATATAATGTCTGTAATTTGTTTACATGCTGCTTTATGGAAAGCACCAACAACAATAAAGACAAAGCCAGGCAGGAAAAATGCAGCGCAGAAAAATGAAATTTGCTATGAAGCATTTTCTATTCACAACCTGTTATGTAGAATTACAAGTACATAAAACTCCTCTAAATGAAGACCTGTGCTGGCACGGAGCGTAACTGATCAACACAATGTGTTTTCACAGTGTGCTTTTTGTAGTCCACTGCAGGAATTTTCAAAGATCTGCTTTTCTTTAAAACCATACATTCACAATGTGCACCAATGTACATCCGCAAACCCACAGGTCTGCAGGAAAATGCGTTGATAAAGTATATGACTAAATAAAAGTGATTCAGTGCAACACATAATGCAAATGCTTGGATAAAAATCAAAACACACATACACATTTGGAAACCCCACTATAGTATAGAAGTCATGGAGTGACATGCCAACAAGCGTGTATTCATGTACTGAATCCCTAACCTTGTCTTCTGGGAACAGACTAATTGCGCTAGAACAGAAATAGAGCTGAGGAGTCTGAATGTGCTCCTGGAGAGACGCCCCCAACCCACAACCCACCTACCAACCCCCCGCTGGTTCAACTTTTCTGATTTTCTTTATGCCTGTTGTAACAAAAGTGCAGACGCAGAGTGAAAATGTCACATTTTGAACTCTCCCGAGAGTCCTAAGTCAATTCAGCTGTGAAATCTGAAGTATCTTGGGCTGTGTGTGTGTGTGTGTGTGTGTGTGTGTGTGTGTGTGTGTGTGTGTGATATTCCATTTACATCTATAATGCCTGTGACATCTGCTCATCCAAACAAGTCACAATCACGTGCAGGGCGTGATATCTCCAACTTTGGTGACAAGAAAATTGGATCCTGCTATGCACAGGCTGTCTGGTTCTAACACTGATATTAGAGAGGCTTTTACAACATGCCGAGGGAGCGCTCGATATCCAGCAGGCACACGTGAACCGCACCCCTGTTTTCTCCTGCTGGTGTGTTTGTGTGTTTTCTCCACATGCCCTGCAGATGTAGACAAGGGAAAGGGAGAAGGAAGGGTTTCAGCCTGGTCTGGCTAATATGCACACCAGTTATCTGCTCACAAAGAAGTACATGTGCACTCACGTAATGAGTACACACACAAACCCCGACTCTGTGTTTGACTGACAAAAGCTTGGCTTGGTACAGTGCAGCATGGGGCTTGGCTATGTCGGCTTTCTCTGCAAAAAAAGAGGAGGAAGAGGAGAAGCACGGGGTCTGGTCAAGGTAACTCAGTGACTTTGGTTAGTTGCTCCTAGCAGACCGCAGCGTTGCCGTGCTTACTGTGGTTGACACGCACTCCGAGAAGTGACAGTCTCGCAGTAAAGGATGGGGTTTTGCGGCAGGGAGAGGGAGAGAACGACTCCTTCCCTCCACTGCACAATCGCTTCTCTTCAGCGCCTGGTAATGGGAGGGGAAGGAACAGTAAAAAAAAAACAACAAAAAAAAAAACCTTTTGCGGGTGACAGCCCAAGAACTTTTGGGAGTCAGAGAGTTAGCACCAAAGTTCCCTGTCAGCCCATTAAAGATGTGAAGCTGGCATCTTGGGTCTATTGAAACCATATGTGCGAAAGAATTTCTCTGCTGGTAAGACATTCCAAATACTGTCCAAGAGCCAAAGACTTTGGTGTTAGTCTAATTTAAGCAGTATGTTGGGGAGAGCTTGCCGCGCTTTGATCATGTGGAGATCGTTTGGTACAAATTGAACTAACCCCAGCTCCGTTTCTGGTGGATCACAACCATGGATTTGTTGAATTAAACGCTTCGTTGAATGCAGTCTGCACATGAAAAGAAAGTTGCTCTTAGGAATCCGATAGCGGGTTTTTCACCTAGCCAGCAGGTCCGCTTCTTTATTACTTTTAAACTCAATCCACGCCGGGTCCGTGCCGCTTTAACGAGACGGGGGCCGTGGCCTGGAGGAGATCATGTTCTGAGGGGAGACAGACAGAAATCACCTGGGCTATGTAATAGAGAACATATTGCACAGAAACCCCTAAGCATGGACTATGATGGATCAGACTGTACATGTATACATTCTCCATCCTCAGTTTCTTTGATACACCTTTTTTCATGGGACCTCTGACCTTAAGCTAAAAACCTGCACACTCACTCACTTACTCAAAGCTCCTATCTAGCATGCACTCTTCTTTCTTTTCTCTGACTTCTTCCCTATTCCCCTCTACCTCTTTTTTTGTGATTGACATAATTTTGATTGCATAATTGAAGTAACTTTAAGATATGACTATATACTGATGACTTATCATCCAACGACAGCTTTAAGTCCGTGAAGAAGAGCAAAAAGACTTGGTTGAGACTGGATCTTTTACTCTCAGTGACATGTTTCACGACAGCACCCTGCTGTGTCCATATGGGTTCACCGTCACACATCGAAGGCAGAGGGGCTGCTTATCTGTGCTATTGATTTTCTCATCGGCTCCGCTCCTCATTTGGTAAATGAAAACATGCTGTGTGCAGGAAACAAGACTTGGAGCTTGAGCTGTCTGCGTGTCCTGAAATCTGTACCAGCACACACAGAAAAAAACCCACACTTGGTAGCCCCGACGACACAGTGAGCTGCTGAAAATGCTCACCCACCTCTGCGTCTAATTCATTTATTATTTGATTAACATAGCAACTTATCAGTCAATGACTTACGACACAAAGAAGTCACCTAACTCACTTTTTCCCCCCTGAAGAATCTAAATATGACTGTCCCACACAAAAACAAGTGAAAATGTAACTTTAAAGTTGAAATTTGTTGCTTGAACCATACCGTTGAATGGCGAAATGAATAACATCAGTTCATCCTGGTCCACATTTATAGTCCTGTCAATCTGGTTGTTATTAAAGAACGGGGCTTTGGATGCTAAGCCTCCTCTCTTACTATCCGTACTGTTCTGTGTTACAAGGCTGAAAGGAACAATAAGAACAATAGGGCAGAAAAGGGGGGAAGGTAGAGGGGGAATCGGAGTATTCATGCCCCCGATGCACATGTGCAGGCCTCTCCTGGCATCAGGTAGGAGCTGATTGATCGCACTTCAAAGGCAGGAAGTACTGGATAATTAAAGCTGCAGTATAAATAGATAGCATACACTATAGACTGGATCATATGTTTGATAACAAATGGGGGCTGTACTTGAGTTCAGGCTGGTCTTTGCTCTGTCCTGAGAATCACAAATTTACATGCCCTTGTTGTGTAGAATAAAAGAACCCACAGACCAACCTGTGAATAATTAAGGGCGCTTTTTTTCCCAAGTCACAGTGTGCTCGCTGTATACACGTGAGTTTATTTTCGGACACAAGTTTTCTTTTTTTTTTTTTTAAGAAAATACATCATCATACGATCTACTATATAAAATGCAGTATTGTAGGGTATAGACGTGACATTGTTATTGTTTTTCGGTTGTTTCTTTGGCTGAAAATATCTGGTTGTTGAGGAGTTATATTAGAAAAAATGTGACATTATTGACTTAATTATTTTTATATAATAGTATTAAGTATAAAATATTTAGCATCAGTTCAATTGTATAGTCCTTTGGCAGTAAAAGTGATTCGAATGAAAAAAGTAAAACCAAAGTTTTTTGCAATTTTGCAAACGTTTACAATATAACAACACAAGACAACCTACACACGGAGCATTGCAGAACTTATTAATTACTTATTTTTCACATGTTCACATGTTGATAGCAATTTTGTATGATTTCCTATGCAAATCCAAGGAATTTAAACACAAGTAACAAACTCTGCACCTGTTATGAAAGAAATGATTTTTAGCAACTGAGCCGTGTTGCTGATCGCACCAGTAGGGAAAAGCTTGCAAACTAAAAAACACCACAAATAAACAGACTTTAGGGGCATTAGGGGCAGACTGAAGGAATTTTAAAACAAAGCTCACAAGAATAAATTTTCACAGCAGCCACTGTCATAAAACCCTAACGTGACCTATTTGAACGTGCTTTGGCTTGTTTTATTTGTATCACAATCATGGTTTCAAAGATTCCCACTAAAAGCTGTGTTAATTGAAGGGTATAGTGGCCCTGACGCTCAGTAGACACAAAACCTAGCCAAATACATGCAGGGCGACTGTAGCACTTAAAAACACAATGCTGTTGGTGCAAGACAGGCAGTACAGCGGCTTCGTGCGGGATAGATGTGGAGAGACGAGGAGACAAATCTCCCACTTATGGTTGGTACACACAAACGCTGCATTTAAGAGCTGCACAAACAACACTGCACCACAAACAATAGTGTAGTCTGCCACCATTCACTATAGATTGTCAACCCAACCGCCCTGTGGCTAACGGCCACTGCCTGCCTCCCATACAGGCGTCATGCGGTTGGCTTGGCCGCAGGCACCATGCGAGTACAAGAGCAGAACCATAAACCCAAACCCGTCAAGTAACTAAATACACAGTAAGGTCATGCAGGATGGTTTGACAAGTGTTTGGTAGTGGAAAGGCTGTTGTCTATGATGCCACTGAGCATGGGTTGGTATTGCCTGCGCCTTCTTTACCTGCACCACAACACACACGCAGTCATTTGTAATAGTATCCTTACGAGTCAACAGTGATTTGAAAATGATACTTCTGTGTTTAATTGTTATTTTGCATTAAATGTTATTGCGGATTAGGGCAAGAGCATGTCAGAGACAGTCACCACTGGTGCCGGGGCTGATGGACATGAAGGAGTACAGTCTAGCGGAGACCATTGGTGGGTTTTGGGTTGGGGCTCTAACCAAGGTCCTGGGACTCAAGAATGAAACTATAAGGTGTAGTGGCTACAGCTGGGCTTTGTGGTTAAAGTAGTGGGCTGGCCTTAATGGATTTGTGATGATGTATCTCTGAATTCTTGTCTAAGACCCCTGACTGGGAGTGGGCTCAGGATGCTTATCTCTGCGGACATCTTGGCCCAGCTTCGGGGTGTGGGATCCGGTTTCACCTGCCCATGGGAGAAATCCACCAGGACTGGAGTAACTGGGGATTAGTTGGGATGACCCTGGGAGCAACATAGCAACATATGAGACCACTAAGGAGAGAAAAGTTGTTTGACCTTGAGGCATGGACAAGGTGAAAACTAAGAGAGATTATTAGATTAGTTGAAGTGAAACATAACACCTGGATGTATCCATGCTAGAAGGAATACGATTTGCTTGTAAATGGTGTTAGGGCAAGAATCTGTGGAGACAACTACTTTAGTTTAGAAAGACGGATTTCTATTGGTTCATTTTGCCATTTAAGATTCTCTAAAGCAAAATAAAGAAAAATAAAATGTACACAGTTTATGATATGATACCAGTGCCTCTTATACACATCATATTGTGTGTTTACAAAGCACACCAAAGTAACAAAGTACATCATGTGTTATCCAAGAAGTGGATAAGTGAGTCATCTAGGTTACATGAGTAAGAAGTTGCCCCGGAGCAAACCAGCCACAGTGACACTAGTTGAGACTGCTCAAGGTCACAGCCCTGCTTCTCTCATGACTGGCCAACATGTCTTCAGGCCTAAACCTAGCAGACAGATTACAACAGCGTTCCCAACAAAGACCGGCGCCTATGCCCCCCGTGCCTCTCTACCCTCTCCAAAACCCTGCAACCAGAGATCTCCTAAAGGACTCGTCACCTTGTCTCTAGGCTGGAGCACCAGAGCAGGGAAAGCCGCCACTTCAATCATCTAGGGGTCACAGGTCATGGAGGTCAAATACCTCGGCTGAGATCCCCAACCCCCATGTCACAGTGACAGGCAGTGGTCAGTGTCATGGGCTGGACCCTGAATACACCCAACCCGGTTCCCGTTGAGACCACAGGGAGTGAGCTTACATTGGGATATCAATACCATGGTTCAGTGGTGGGGCTATTGAAAAGCTCATACAAAGGGACTCTGAGTGATATGTCAATTATTGTGCAGTGTTAGAAAAAGTTATACCTCACTTATCATCACTTTCTTACTCTCTCCTCTTAATAACCCTGAGTTATATAATTTTACTGTCGTATGAGCCCACATTTTTCACGATAGTACACTTTAACATTGAGTCGATTCAGAGAATGGAGAGAGATGAGTGGAGAGAAAGATTGAGCAAAAGAAATTTAAGTCCCAGTTAGAAAAAAAAAACTGAATTACCCTTTTGTGCACACTCCAACAAAAAAAAAGCTAAATGGGCCCAGTTTGTAAGGCTGTGTTAACAAGATAATCCAAAAGTCGGGAGGGTGTTTTTTTAACAAGGGTGTTTTTATGATCTCTGTTACAATAAAATGAACAGGTAAAACACTGGGTGATTAAAGATAATGAAGACCAGATATGGCTGACACCGTCTTCAGGATCCCTAATGAAAGATTACACTGGACTTTGAAGAGTTTTATGGCCTCTGTAAATCAAGACTAAATACTTATTATTTGAGGAGGTATTAAGGGTGCAGTGGCTGTACTACGTGCTAGCCTGTTTACGATTAAGAAGGGGGCGGGAAAGAGCATTGGGGATTTCATTGGGGATTTTATAAGGGGAGCCCCTGTATGCCCTGGAATTCCAACACTTGGAGTAGCCCCTGCAAGCATGTTGTGTGAACATGTATGTCTTTTGTGCAACAACATTGTGACACGACCAAGTCTGAGTGAAAGCAGATCATGGGGAACCCACGTGTAAGTCCTTCAATACCCCTGACATCCCAGCTCTGAGCTCCTGGGATAAAGAACAAAAGAACAGAAACAGGTAAACATGTGCTAACAGATAGCCTGTTAGTCGTCTGCGTGGCTTAGCTGTTTTGTTTGCTTTTTGACCGCCACATGTTTCTCACTACTTGCGCAGCTGCACAGACTCATGTCAAAAATTAAGATAAAAAAAAAATATTCCTCCTTTCTACATTTTTTTCCCCCACTGACACGAAGAATCAATCGCACAGCATTCCAGCACCGTGTCAGATTAGCTGTGGTCTTGACTAATGTTCTTTTTTGCTGAGGGCTGTTGACCCTACTCCCCTGGCTGACAGGAGCCAGAGCTGGGAACTAGTAACCAGGGTCAGAAACTTTACTACAGGCTCAGGGAGGCCTTCAAAAGGTGGTGAATCCATTGGATGATAAAAACACATTCACGCTGAAGACACCACTTTTACCATGTCCTCTAAATGTCAACGGTGAGAGGATTACAACAGTGTTATAAATCACACAGCAAGTGGGATAAACTAGGAATTCTGACCTAATATGGTAAGAGCAAAAAAAAAACCAAAACCCAAAAAACATTAGTGTGTTTTTTAGGCGTTGAATCCTTTCAAAAGCAGAGGTCAGTCAGTATAGGCTGAGGTCATATGCTTTACCCCTGTAAAAATACTGCAGAGCGAGTGGTTTCAATTTGCTCAAGTGATTAAGTTCACGCCAGCCCCCAGTGCACTGGCAAGGGTCATTTGTGCTTGGCCGAGTTACTGATGAAGGTAGGGAGGAGTGATGCTAACCGGGAGCATTGGTACTGACATGGCATTAGGTAGGCATAACAAGGCTCTGAATCATGGGGTGTGCTACAAGGTCTAGTTGAGGTTACAAGAAAGCTATAAGGGATTTTTGTCTCCATCTATCCACCCTGCCCTTTGTTAAAAATGTGCCAGGAGCTCAAAGTCAAACCCATCAAACCCTTACCTATGTCCTTACAGTGGCCCTTAGAATTTAGCTTGTTTAGACAGTGCAATGGCCATTACATAGCTGACTTTTGCCAGCTAAACATTGACAACAGCAATTTAATTAGCAGTAAAGACACATTCCCCTTTAATAGGTGCAGAAGTTTACTTATAAACTGTCTGTATTTGCTCTGAGGAGAAAGTGTTGGAATTTCACGAGGCTCCGTAACCTGGACCTGACAGCGTCTGCCACTAACAATTCGACTGTGTAGACAATTGACAGTGTTGCAGTCATTTTGCAAAGGGGATTGCTGTGCACTGTTTGGGGGCTGGCGGTGTAACACCAGATGTGAGCTGTGCACCGCAGCATCAATAATAAAAAAGTCTCCCTAATCTTAACTCTTCCCTCAGTCGCATCAAACCTTATGGTGAACAAAAACACTGTGTCTCAGGTAGCTAAATTATTGATACAACCGCAATTTAAAATCTCCCCACTGCAATTTTTTGCAATGTTTCCCTTCTCAGTTGCAGCTCCTATTGTTGATTTATTTATTTATGTATTTGTTTTCACTCTGTGTTTGGGTGTTTTCCTTTTCTTTTTTTTTTATTTCTGGAGGGGGAGGGTGTTTTTCCCCATTTTTCACCTTTCACATCCTGTGGAATTCAGCGCTCTCATTTCCTCCCTGTGATATGGAGTACGGCGCTTCAGAAACAACTGTCAGGTTCAAATCAAAAATGGGTGGAGTGGGTGTAATATTGAACTACTGAACACAAGCCGAGACTTGAGCGATGGATATGGCACCCGATTTTCCTCCCCTCCACTTCTTCCTTTGCCTTTGTCAGCTCCGGGGGTTTCTCTCTGTAGTCAGAACAATGCGTGGGTGATGTCGGCACTCGGAAGGAGATGTTCTGTACAGCGATTTAGTACAAATGCATCCTATAATGATCATGTTTTGTTACCTTTATGCACCTCCAGCACCAGTTCCACTCCTCTGGAAATCTGAGTGCCGTAAACAGCTACAGAGGCTGCTCCCTTTTAGCCAAGTATTTACTACTGCCGCTTTGCTCTCCTATCATATTGATGGAGGATCCTCTTCATCTCCGTGCAGCGCTCCACAGCCAGCAGGTGTGTTCAGAGAATAGACAAAATGCACACACTGGGTGTACACTCGTACTCGTACTCGTACATACACAACTGAGTTGTGGAAGCATACACATTCACCCCCCCCCCAACACTACATACCTCATTGCACATGTGCACAGCAACAAATGTGAATGTAAACTCTTTTGCATCAGCTGACACACACACACACGCATTTTGTCTAGGTAAGCTTCCGCAGCTGTTCACTAGACTCAGTAAATATCTGCATGTAATGTAGGTGAACAGCTTTTTGGCTGTGACACCCAAACATGTTCAGCCGTTCCACCGGTGTGGGCACTTAAAACAATCTCCTGTCATGTCACACCAAAGGCCCCTTAGCTTTACAATAACAGAACAGGTTGACAAAATGAAAACTCGTTCCTCCCTCATTTACGCGTCATTTCAGCCCTGACCCTGGCAATAAAAGATCAAAGAGCTTTTGAGGCCTGCTCTTATTTCAGCCTGCTTTAGAAGGACAGCTGAGGAGTTTGGCAGTCCAACATGAGCTGCAACGGGATTTTTTCAGACCCCTATCCGCTCACAATGAAAACCCTGACTCATATAGCCAAAGCACAGTCGTTGTTATGGGTTAGAGTAATGGTTATAGGATCACAGATGGTTATCTGCCCATCGGAAGCACACTAACTGTGATTCTTTGCAACTCATTGCCATAAATTTCAGGCAAATGATGAGTTATTGGGCTTATACCAAGCAATAAAGTTGAGGGGAGTTAGGAGATTATTCAAACGTGATCATAAAATTTTTAAATCAGAATTATAATGGTTACATCATTCTCCCTGTGTCAGATTCATACTCCTACCCTGCCCCCACTGGCTATAACCATGGTAACAGAAGAAGCCCCAGGGATGGTGAATCAATAGCAATATGCCAATCTTTATCTAAGCAACCCCCACTCCCCATCCTTGTGTAGCGCTGTCACTTTAGATCTAATGATCTAACCTATGAAGCATTGATGAGCAGTCGGCTAGTGCGTCACTCTTCATTCACTCACGCACACACATACACACACACAAACTCCACATCACACTCCACATACAGGCCTCCTTTGTTTAAACAATAACAACTGAATTACCTCTGTCATGTCAGTGAGATCAGTTTGTGCTGCATCTTCAGTGAATGCAGTGTAATTAGGAGGAAATCACAGTGCCCCATAAAAAGGTAAAATGCATAGCAGGGAGAACTGAGGTCAGCCATTTTGGCTGAGGCGACCACTGCACAGGCCATAACACAAATGGATCAGTATTGACCAATGTCATTGACCTCAGAGACCTCTGCTCTCCAGCCAATCTGCACCAGGCCTTAGGGGCGATTATGACATTTACTCAAACAGATTATAATTTCAAATGACTGCTTAAAAAAATTCCCTGGTGGAGCAGACAGAGGAGACCAGCGGTTAGAAGGGAGAGAAAGCGGTCGAAAAGAATAGACTTGAAATAATCAATAGGAAATGGACACACAACAGAGGCCCTGCAGGCTGTGCAGATCAATAAGCCGTGTTAAGTGGCGGTGATGCCCTCCATTGATGAGCAAATGGCTGTACAGGCTGTCCTTGCTCCATCTCCCTCTCTCTCTCTCACTCCAGTGGGTCAAACAGCAGGGCCAGGTGGTTAACCACATGTCGCCTCCAGACATTGCACACCAGGGCTTGGTCTCTGATACGCTGAAACTGGTCAGCTGGTCTGCTCTCTGCCCTGCCCTCCACCCTCAAAAAGCCCCCCTGCTCCCTGTGCAAAGCTGAGGGGCATTGCGGGAGGTCAAAAGTCTTGCTCCTGCATGTAATGGAACAGTTACTAATTTTTCGACCCAATCCACCATTAAATACATACCTCTGCTTTACCTGAGGGAATTCTATCCTTTCTGCTGTCATTTGCTAATGTTAACAGAGGTCTGGCGACTGTAAGGTTACTACAAACAGGGCAGGATACAAGAACGACAAGGTGGCTACTTGACGGTATGCAGAGCTGAGGTGCAACGAAGGGTTACAGAACCTGCTGCCTCCTTGCAGAGTCACGGGAAGATCAAATGAAAGACAAATGAAAGTTATACCTATCAGATACAGCACATTATAAGTACTGTCTGTCTCCAGCAAATCTAAAATATATTACTCGCTGGAAAAGTGTCTGTTGTTTCAAAACAACACCTGTTGTGCTGTCCCATTCTGGGCCATCCATTCCAGTATAAATCAAAGCTGTGCTGTGCGCCAACATGTGTATACGACGCGAAGGGAGTCGCGCAAGGCAACGGGAGAGGGAGGCTTGTGTCTCACTCTCCAGTGTTGTGTTCATCATATCCCCACCAGTACTCCATCTTATTACTTCTGCCATATGACACGCGCCTCAGATCGCACGACCCATGAATAATATACGACCACGCCACCTCAGCACAGATGAAAGCGCACGCAGTGCACTGTGGGTCGGATACAGTGGGCTGAGATGCGGAGGTAGTGAGGAGGAGGAGGATGATGATGAGGAGGAAGAGAGTATATACAGATACCATGCAAAGGCCTGTGATTTTCGATCCTCTGTGTGTATGTGTGTGCATATGCGTGTGTGTGTGTGTGTTTTATTCCTACCTCCAGCTGCAGCAAGGGTGACAGCACACATCAGTGACAGCTCGAGGTAGCAGCCAGTGGCATCTGAAAAGAGTGAAGAAGGGGGAAGAATGAGGGGATAAGGATGGAAAGGGAACAATGAAACAGCAGTGGCACACATAACACACGCTCACAACACATATAAACACACACTCACACACAGGGGAAAGCATTCCTCTCAGGAGAGCTGATCAGTGCGAGGCATTTTGCCCGTCTGCGCTCTGCAGGGACATGGCGTTTCTCTCTCTCGGGGTCGGGAAGAAAAAACAAACACTACTTTTGATCATCAGGCCCTGCTCCTCACCTAGGAGCTTTTGGAGAAAAGACACAGATTCTAAACACAGCATCGCTCTGTCTGGTGCTTGACTAAACACACATGGGTGATAACACGTGCTGTGAGACACACTGACACACAAATACTTAACTCTAAATGCGGACAAATACACACACACCAACACAGGGCGTATGCAGAGAGGTGTATCAAACAGCAGAGCAAGGGATTAAGTGTAAAAAAAAAAAAAAAGTGATCCCGGATACTACTTTCAGCAACACCCACTAAAAAAACATTGTTCCCACAAGCCTCAAGTTGTCCATTGAGGAGCAAGACTGTTACGTCACACCAACAGCTGTTAAATGATATGAGCTTACACTTAATTTTTTATAGTCACCCTCTGCATATGTTTCACATACAACAGTGATGCGTGCAGTGTTGGGTTCCCATTGTGAATTGCAAGCATTGTGTCACTGTAAAAAAAACCCCATTCAGCAGCAAATCCTACCAGGAGCCAGCGAGCAGGCAACAAAAGGACTGTCGTGGCGAGCAGGCTAGCACCCATATTGTGCTCTAGTCGGTGGCAGCAGATAACAATAGCGAAGAGCGTTTTGGGAGCTTGACCTGGGCTACCTTCACTTCACCTCAGGTAGACAAGGTTAAGATGGATGGCCCTAATTAAAAGAAAGGGCCTCTCTTCTTCACAATAGCATCAGGTTTATTTTACAGGAACTTTAACGGGGCCTTTTGTGGGAAGGTAATTATAGGGTAAAGTGATTAGAGCTCCCTGAAGGCGTGGAGGTGACAGACAGACTCGGTGGAGTAACCCAAGTAACCTTTCAATATGACATCTCTTCCTATTGTCATTCACACCGCACACTAATTTCAACCATGCAGCATGCATTGACGCTCTGCCTCTTGCAGTGTCTCCCTCTCTGTCTCTCTCACTGTCATTGCACTATGTACGAGAACAATGCGTATATTGCCAAATGCGGCTCTGACGAACTCTAGACAAAAGGTTACGGAGATCATTTTTCCAACGAGGAGGGGGTCATGTTGGCACAAGGGCAGAGGCGACTGAGTTTCCTCCACAACAATGACTGCAGACTGACCCAGCAAATCTTTGGAGCCGTGGGCTAGATGCAGAGCAGATGACGTGCCTTGCCCCGACCGTTTAACATGACTGGTTATGCCAGCTACGAGACCTGCCCCCGTGGGACTTTCTGAAGCGGAAATGTGTGTTGGGCATGGCAAAGAATGCACTAATCTGCTGTTTATTAAGTGTGGAGTAACTTGAGATTGGCGATTAAATGGAGATTTGAGCGTGATACAGCCACTCCATAGGCGCAGTCACATGGCTTGTCTCGGTCTAACATATGGGCCTCGCTAAATGTGTGAAAGACTGCGAGTAGCGTGTGCACTGTCAAGCTTGCCAATCAAAGACCCAGCCTGTGACAGTGAGCTGCTTAACAAGGATTTCATGTCCCCGATATTTCTGATATTTTTGTGAAGCAAGCAGGGGACTTGATCATATCTTTAGAGTGGGGAAAAAAAAGATGTAGGAGCAAGAGCTCGGAGACGTGCCAACACCAGCTCTTGTCATTCAAGAGGGCTGAGTTTTGGATTTGGGGTTAGGGAAACAAGATAATGTTCACTTAAAAAGTCACAGAGTCATGTTTCAAATGCCTGCACCCGCTCCTCTGTGGCTCCTGTGATCCTGCAGAGAGCCTGCTTCCACTACATTTATCTCTAACCTTTCTGCGTGCTTGATTTAATGTGTCATTGTGTTATGGGTATATGCGTACTATTGGAGTGTATCTGTGTCTGCATGTGTACGGAGAGTGATCTCTTAGGCAAGCCTGTTTGAGTGTGCTTGAGAACCATTGCCACATACTTAGATATCACTACCAAAGCTATTCGGAGAAGCAATTAAAATCTGTTTAGCTGTCTGCATGCATGAACGCACCCACCCATACCAGGCTGTCTGAGGAGTCAGGGAAGTCAGATACTATTATTATGCCCCAGTCTCCATGGCAAAAGGCTACATGGGTCAGTGTCAGCCTTAAGGTTAGATTGGCAAAGCTTATGGTTTCAAAACTGTTGGGTCGAGTCCCATTTCAGAATGAATAAATGCTGTCGTGGTGACTGTGATCAAGGCAATGTGTCATCACAGCAGTGCTTCTGCTCACGGTAGATGTCTCGGATTTTACTTCGTAATGGTAACACATAACAAAAACAGTGAGTAAGACCCTCCATTATATGTGTACAATTACAAATATATACAAATATCTTTACCGCTGATTCATTTTAGAATACGAAGGGAAAGCTTGGTTGTTTGTTTTTTAGGTTTAAATTTGTGTTTGCTTTTAGTCTTCTTTCGGGGAGGTCACCATTAAAGAGCCACTCTGCCATTTTCTCAGAAGTCTGAAGTCTCTGTTTTATGGGTTTATTAAACGACGTCCATCATCCTCCTTTTCTGTGTACTTCAAACCTTTGAGCATACAAAGAAGGGGGTCACAGGCTCCCTGCATCATAAGAATAAATGTTAAATGAGGTGTTATTCCTGTGTCTACTATCAGCTCCAACTACTTAGAGATTTTTTGAAAATGGAAAAAAATAGATCAGTTTTCATAGATTAGTACATAAATGACCATAGAGATGGTGAATAGCGATTGATATAATGCGCTTTTCAAAATCAATATGCAGTGTTTTTGGTGATGCAACTCATCATGCTGACCATATCACGCATCATTACAGGACGGAGCACTAGTCAGCAGTGCGCCCCCTGCACACTGAGTGATAAAAGCAGACATCACTTGTCTGTAACATGAGTTATATGGGCCCATTATAACATGTAGTAGCCCTTGTTGATTCTGACCCTGGGCGTAGCGGTGAGTTCATACTCAGCTGAGTGTGTCAGCTTCACACAGGCATGCCTCTGTGTCTTATCAAAGCCCAACCAAAAGCCATTTTAAGACGCTCATATAAATCACTTAGCGGCCAATAGAGGTGTGCTTTATTGCAGGCATTGGACAGGGCCTCTTTTGTCAGCTAACGTTCTTTTGATAGTTTTGCCAATCACAGCTAATAAGGCATCTGATAAGATAAGCTGTGGCGGGCCTCTCTCTTGGTGCAAGGGATTTCGCAGGAACCCTCCTAGTCGTGTCAATACTCCTTTGTAAAGTGTGTGTCCGAGTCAACACACCTGAGCACATCAGAGGCCGGCAAACTCATCTCGGGTCAACATGCTCACCCCAGTCTGTGCGTGTGTTTGTATGAGGGTGGGAGCATTAGAGAACAACAGACCAGGCTTTGTGCCTGCTATACTAGCCGTACTAATAACAGCCCTCTCAACAAGCTTGCTTGACAGCTGGGTGGGACTTTGAAGAATTCATAATGAAGCGATGCCTCAGATTAGCGCAGGAGCGGCTGCCTTTGAAGAAACAGCTCAGGTTGTGAGGTCCTAATTAGGAATGGCCTATTTTAGTTTGAACACATGCTAAGGAAAGGGTGTTTTTGTGCGTAGACCTGTGCACGTATGCTTATCATCATACGTGCATACAAGGTGCTGTCTGTATAAATTTCTGTGTGATGGTGTGAGTGTGTATGTGTGTGCACATGTAAGGCCTATGTGTGCACATGTGTACGTGGGTGTGTGCATGTACTGATGCAGAAAGCTGTCAGTTTTGCTTCTCCATGAGTTTGGACTGCTTTAGCGCCCCCTTGTATGACTAGTGTACCAGTAGACTATGCATTAAACAGGTGTGTGTGTGTGTGTGTGTGTGTGTGCAGACAGGTAAGTGATCAGGGGAGAGATTTAAGTGATCACCAGGACTCATACTGTTGCTATTCCAACTACGCTGTTCCACTAACATACATGGGTACATGCATGCACACAAACACACACATACATTTCCACAGCATGCCCCCCTCGTAGCTCTTCTTCCATCAGCACCACTCCAAAACAATGCCGTATGTTCCGGCCTGTTACCATTCCTCAGTGTCTATCTGATGAAGGAGAGCCAGGGATAATCCCGGCCATCCTTATCAGTGGCAGGGATCCCATTTCCATATTCAGGCCCTGCTGCCTGATAAGAGCAGCTCCTGATAAATGTGTAGTGATGGAGTGATACCTGTGGTCTGAAGTTGATGAGAGCCTTGTGAATGGCTAAAGCAGAGAGGTGATGAAGGAGGGGGGTTGGGGGTGGAGGCTGGACAGTAGCTTTCAGCAGGGCTGATAAAAGCAAGAAGGAAAGGGTTGTGATTAATGTGCCTAAGTGGCCCGGGGTCACAGGCAGGCCCTCGCCGGTGACTGCTCTTAAGAGAGGTCACCTCCACGACCATCCGTCACATAGGCGCACACAGACACACTGTTACACACTCCCTGTCACTGTGTGTGTATGTGCATGTAGATGTGTGTGTGTATCAATTAAACAAAAAGTGCCCACAACTATTTAGTCTACAAATGCATACACACACAGCAACATGCAAGCATACCATCTGCACATGCATACATGTATGACATAGCTCAGTGTGTAAATACAGTTAATGGCTGCACTTGCATCGGGTGCACAAGTGTGCCGTTTCACAGTTCAGGAAGCTGGACACTGAACACTGGGTGGGTGACACAGAGGGATCACTGACCACTTGAGGAGGACATATGACCTCCATTTTTCAGCAGCTCCGTCCTTGGGGCCAGACAGTCAGACACAAATGCATTATTAATTGGGCTCTGTTTCACTATGTCCATTGCTCCTTTATCAGCATGTTGACAATCACCAGAGTCATCCCTCATTTATTGGCTTAGGAACGGTTCTTTCTCATTTTAAATGACATGACAAAATGTTTGTGCACAAAATAAATGTTTTAAAAAAATCACAAGATGTTCACGTTCTGCATTTGGATAGCGCTGATGTCAGGATTAAGTTTGGATACTGCAAGTATTTTGAGCACTAAAAGTAAAAGATTGCACTGATGTTAGTTTGAAGACTTATAGTACTTTAAGTATAAGTTCTTTAACCAGTATTAATGACTGAAACAATTAAATGATACCCAAAACTATAAGAATCATTTAACATAAATTAACAACCAAAACTGTACACTGTGACTGTATATTTTTTAAAAGACTAAGTATAAAGAAAAACCCATATGTGTTAACAATTTTATGTTTCTACACTGATAGTTGACCAGAGGCCTGCACTATCATGCAAAATTTCATTTTAGCAAACAAACTTCAGGTTTAAGCTTCAGTTTTCAGGATTATGTTGCCATGATAACTAATGCTGCAAACCTGCTTTAACCTAATTTAGATATAAATTTTGGTTTAAAGAACTTATCTGTGTCAGCTTCTCGCGCATTATGCTTCCAGTGTGACACATCAGTGGCCAGTTTGCTGTGTGCTTGCATTGCAAAGGCTACTTTTACACAAGCTGTGGTTGATGCAAGCAATGTCAAAGCCATGTCATGGTGCTTTTGTGTACCGGTATCGTCCTAGAGACACTAAAACTTTGTACTCATTGTACTTATAAGGAATGAAAGTGAGCTTTCAGTTATTTTTTTATATTTATTTTTAGGCCAAGGTGGATGCAGGAGAACAAAAAGGCTAAAACGGTCAAACACCAGAAGAGTACAACACATTAATTTAATGGAATACACAAATGACGTTTTCATCAAACTGACTTGTGCCATAATGACGGGGCCGTGATATTATAAGCCTGTTAGCTTGCGCATTTCTCCAGTCAGCAATTTTTTTTGCCAACTGTCCTTCTTGCATTTGGCAGCTGTGTTGCTTTTAGCCTTGTTTAGCTTCTTTGTATTTGTCTAATACGATAGTTTGCTTATTCATCTAGTGCCTGTAGAATTGTTTGTGTTTGCGACTGTTCACATGCTGCAAACGCCGCCCCTTTACGTGAACTCGCTCATGGTTGGATTCAGAAAACTTGGATTGGTTTGACGAGTTGATGACTACTTACGTGTGACCGCTTAGCATGATTGGTGGTTGTTAGGCTATGTGAAACCAGATAACGAAAACATATCCTGTGTATGTTGAACGTGTTTTGTAGTTAAGGTCTCATGTTTGTAGCTATATGTGTGCATATGTGTGCATGGAAATATTTCTGAAAACTATAAAACCCATTTTTTCCACAAGGAACCAAAACAGCCGCTCCTACTTCTTATAAATATCTATGGAAAACAGGAGTACTGCTTTTTTTCTAGACAATAAGCATTTTGGTGTTTGAGGATGTTGTTGATTTTGCTGTTGTTTTCTCCACAGGGACTGTTACAAAGGGGCCCCTGTCCCTGGAGAAGACCTTCACCACAGGGAACCCTTAAAAGCACATATTAAAAACACACTGTCTGTCTCCTTCCCATCTCCTCACATCCCCAGGCCCCACCACACACTGTAAACAGCTGGCTTCACTGATATTTTATTAATGATGTTCTTTAATTAGTTTAATTACGTAGAATCACTTCTTTGTGCATAATTTCATCGTCTTTAATGAAAAAAAAAAAATCCCAACTGCCATTTACGTATACATAGAAATCTCTGCCCTCTGGCTGAGAGAAGTGTAATTGTGTGGCTTTCTTTCAGGATGGCCTTGTACTATGTGGTGCTCTAAGTGTGAGTCAGAGTAGTGGGCCGGTTTGCTTCGCATGCTTTTTGTTGTCAATCAGGCTTTGTTTGCTGATGAAAGCAGGGTGGTGCTGTGAGCCAAGCAAAAGCTTAGCCACACAATGTATCATGTTTGGTTTGATTACGCCAGTTTTTCTTAGATTAAAACAGAAAAGCTTGTATCCTCTTCTAAGCTTCATAACTTGTCCGTTCTTGATTTGTACATGCCCCTGGGCGAGTGAAATTTAATTGATTGCTATCATTTCACAGCCCAGACGTTGATCAGTGTATTCAGTGATCCATCACTGAAGATTATGAAGTAAGGAAACTTGGACAGCATCATCCACAGTTCATCAAACACCCAAAGAGCTCTGGGCATAGGAGTGCCGTGTTTCACTGTGACCCACATGCCAAGATGGCAGGTCCACCTGGGACGTTCCTCTGTGTTTGCACTGTAACCTAATAAGAGCAGATCAGTGCTTAAACACAGGGCTTTATTTAGACAGCACAATGGTTAGTCAGCAGCAACATTATCTGACCTCATACATCTTATCATGCAAGGCCCTCTGTCAACAGTGTTACTGGAAGAGGACAACACTAATGCTCACACACATTAGCATCCCTCACCAGTTTCCAAGATGGCTGCTAGGATAGATATGGGGGGGAGTGCAGCTTGTCAGACACGGATGTTCCACCATGATGACAACGGGAGTAAATGAGGTTTCAGAGACCTCATCTAAGACAAAATCAATATGCTGCCTCCTCAGCTCAGGAGAGAAGCTTTCTGCATTATCTGCTTTAAACTAACACATGGGGGGGAGAGAGTGAATGAGCAATGATGCTCCTATTTTTGGGGAGCTGGAAGATGTCTGTCTCCACCTCCCATCAACATTGTCTCTTGATCTCTTGCACCATCCTATCACATCAACACACACAAAGAAATGATAGATATATTTCTATCCAGCCCACCTGGTTTGTAGGATCACTCCACGGCCCAGACTGCTTTAAAAGTCAATTACCAGGCTAAATGACTTGAGGAATATCTCTCAAGAATGATGTTTCACACACTTTATCGATGGCAATAGCATTACAGCTGATTAGCGGAACCAAATGTGCTCTTTTTGTAATGCAACACACAGAAGGGTAACTGGATCGCTGTGTTGGCTCCAGCAGTCCCCGGACGAGCCCCGCTGGCGGCTAGACTGGAAACATCCCAGAAAGCCTCAGCCCTGAGAGGGGCTAATGTTTCAGCTGGGGCAAAGGAGCTTGGAATGATAATGTTGATTCACTAAATAGTTGACTTAGAGGTCAGCCGCTTTCACGTGCCACACAGACAATACAGCTTTGCTTTGGAAATATACTAGATTTACTATTTATTGAATAGGGGATCAAACCCTCGGAATACCCCGGCAATCTGACACTGGAATGTGGGTGATTTTCTGTCTCTCTGTCTGTCTCGTTCTCTTTTCCACTATGCACAGATCATTGGGCTTGTTGACTAAGCCAGTAATCACGCTTAGCTACATTTGTACATATCCCGTTGTCTAACCTCATCACAGTTTGGTATGTAAGAACAAATGAGGTTGTGGATTCCTGGGAGCTCTCCTGCGTTTGGCTCACCAAATGGAGCAGATACACTGAAACTGAAATTGAGAACCATGGCCATCGCTGGAAGAAAAGTTACTTTGGTAATCAGGAGTTAAGTGTGTAGTTTATGTAAATCTCAACAGTTATACACACACCTGGGCAATAACAAATTCCCAAGTAACACATTACAGGGCATCCTTTTTCCAGTATAGAATAGTGTAAGGGATTAAGAGTTAAAATTCAACTACGGCTTAGCAGGAGTTTGATGGAAGGGTGGTATCGGTTTTGTCTCAGTGTCTTCAGAGGAGGGAACAGTCCTGAAAGTGGTATCTTGATGCTGGGGCTTGAGGTGGGAGGAGGCAGCCTCGGTCTGTCAACGGAAGAGAAATGCATCCTGCAAAGTCGTCTAACTGACATATTATGTCTTCTGGCTAGCTAGCCACAAGTAAACTGCAGAGCTTCACTGTCAGTATAGGTAGGTGATGAGGGTCGGTAAATATCGTATGTTTTAAATGCACAAGATGTGATGTGTGGTTATAGAGGCTTTGGAAAGTAAACTAACAAGAATTGCAACTAATCACCAGTGTTGATTAATTAGTAGACTGGGGTAATTGTGAATTACCATGTAGACTTCGTTCATTTATCGAAAGAAT
This sequence comes from Datnioides undecimradiatus, assembly GCA_008933995.1. NCBI lineage: Eukaryota > Metazoa > Chordata > Actinopteri > Lobotiformes > Datnioididae > Datnioides > Datnioides undecimradiatus. Next base: position 2,742,045 of record WARS01000060.1, read on the forward strand.
TCCTTTTTGTCAAAAATACTTTATTAAAGATTATTTTTCATGTCTCATTCTTAAACTAAACTATTCAGTTCTTGCTGTCATTGCAAGCGTATTAGGATACAGTCGAAATCAACCCCCCAATTGTTTGAAGGAACACTGCTCCTGTGGTGTAGGAGCTATAAATAATTAACTGTAATTAAGACTATGTACACATGCAGAATGAATTATTTAGGGTAGCATTGATGCATTGACCTACCCTCCATGTTCTTGGATGTGATCTATCAAAACGATGGTAGTGATTCAGGGCAGAAGTGGGTAGAGGCGGGGTGTGTTTGTAGTAGGAGTGAGGGTGGAGGTGAAAATGGGAAGACAAGAGGGGAGAGAGTACACGCAAGCATTGCTATCAGACACCCTGCCTGGCATCAGAGGTGCTCCAGGGTATGCCTCAGCCTCTGCCCTGTTAGCATCCTACGCTATGGCTCAGCTCTAAGGATGCACTCCTACTCAGCTCCTATCTCTACAGCACTGGGACTGCAATCCCTCAAAACAGTTTTGGCAAACATTTGCACCTCCTCTTTTTTTGGTGTGTGTGTGCGTGGAGATCTTTTTTCTCCTCCCCTGCTCTTAGTAGAACTCCATCCCTTTCCACTCCAACCTTATTTAAAATCCAGCTCCGTTATTCCCTCTTTCCACTTTGAAATAACCAACAGGAGAGACGGGGGCCACTGGGAAAACCGTCACTCTTCAAATGGCTTGACATTAATAACAATATCTTTAAAGCTAACACATTAGGGACTGCAATAATTAATGAATGAATAATCACCAATGTGAAAAGCGTTATCAATAATTATATGAATAATGCACATGCATAATGCATGACAGTTGCCCCAAGGCGGAATCTGGCATCTCTGTTCTTGTCCAGGACATGGGCTCTACATGGTAGCAGAGACAGGCCTGATCAAATGATGGCACACACTACACTGGCCTTACATCCACTAGCCTTTCTTCTGGCAGCAGAACCCAAGCTGGCCATCTCACTTTCTGATGTGATCCGCCCGGCAGTGTGCCCTGGCCTTGTTTACCATCGTTTGCTTACAGCAAAACTGGGAGTCAGCCTTGTAAGCCAGGCTGGAAGTAAAAGGAGGGATCTGGGTATTAGCATTCTACCCGCACCCTTGCTTCATCAGAGCTAATAAGGGAGGCCTGCACTGGGGTCTTTCATCTAGATTAGGGCTCTTATCGCATGCCACCTGCATGGAGCAGTGTGCCATTCATATGCAGATATGGCCAAGGCAGGACTAGGGTGTTTCCTAACTCTGTCACTTCTCATTGCACCTTAGACATTTCCACTAGCATGGATAACCTTGTTGGTGGCATTCGATGAGATGTCTACTATCCCTTCTCATTTCCTAAAATCCCGAAACCTTGCATGGGCTGATGCAGATGTGAGAAGACTGATGCATTATATTTGCAATGTGACTGTGATCGACACATTAGAACAAAAGTCTTTCTTAGTCTTTTTCACCTGATAGACAGTAAATGACTGATATTGCTCTCCACATCAGGTAAACATTCAGTATTGACTCACATGATTTGCAAAAACTTGATGCAGTGTATGCTAAACAGAGTGGAAACCTTGCTTGATTTTAGAGCCACTTGGGGGCAGTGGAAACAAATTGTGATCACAACCTTGCTGTATTATCAGCGTTTAAGTGGATACAGCCAACTTGTTAGCAAACACTTGCTTATTTTACAACCACCAAAGTCTAGTTTTCATTTAAGGGAAATTTGTGGCCATTTTGCATCTAAATGTTCCACTATGTTCACTTGCTAATTGTGAATAGTGTCTGCGTGGGGTATAGTGGTTAGTAAGTAGTGCACAGAGGCCTTTTAGAGCTTTTTCCGTAGAAAACAGCTTCCTGCGGCGGCCAGAAACAATGCTTAGAGAACAGAAACAGTACGGTAGAGTTGTGGGCTGGAGTGCTAAACAATAAGCTGAAACGATAAAGCTCCAAAAAATGAAGGGGAGCTGCAGGCCCTCACGTTGTCGTTTGATACATTGTTATAGCAAAAATATCAATTATAGCGGCAGTGACGAGTGATCGACTATATGGATGAGCAATTAAATGAAGTGTGAGAAAGATTACATCAACCTTCCTGTTGTTGAGTCCTTAGGGTAGAAGTGATTATTAGTGACTGTGAAAGGTTAGACATGTTACGATGGGGTGCCAATAAAGACACAATGGAGAGCGTTGTGATGGATGGGTCTCATGGGGATGACACGACCAATCAATGCTTCTCGTGAAAACAAACATGTCATTAAACCCAAAGCGTAGACCTCATTCTTTTGTTGGCTGTTCATATGAAAACGCCGTAGGTTGACTTCGATTATAGAAACCCAACAATCAAAATGGGCGGTTTTACAGTTATGACCTGAGATATAAGGGAAGGCAACGGCACACAGACGCCAGGATAGCACCTAAGTTGCTTTAAGTGTGATCATTTTGACACACTGTACGGTGTTCCTCCTGTGATAGCAGGGGATGCGTGGACAGTGCGTTGTCTGGTTGTATTTGCTGGACGTGGTTGAGAAATTGGAGGCCTCCTCAGTGGACCAAATTGGCTGTCGGGGGGGTTGGGAGGGGTAGAATTATCTCCCTGAGACAGTGAGAAATGGGAGAGTGGGACATAGGGGGACACATTAATGAATAGGTGGGGCAACTTTTTTCTCATTTTTCCCCCCCAGCACTTCCTCTGGCCTGCCAGGCCCTCCCAGGTTTGTGCAATCTCTCAGTGTCAACATCTTTCTGTAAGGCTGATTCAATTAAGATTACGCCAGTAGCAGAGAGAGAGAGTGACAGGGGTCAGTTTGATTTTGCCGATTGGCTTTGTGCCTTTTGTTTTTTCAGCACGGGTTACTGCTTTGCCTGCCACTTCTACTGAGAAGGATAAACTGTCTATGCCCTGACCAGCTCTGTTGAAGAAAGGCCACTGTGGCGCACCTATTTGAAGTCATGAGTAAATATATTACTCACTGCGGTGTGATAGATTGTGCCCCTGTGTGTGTGTTTTACTCTTTGCCTCTGTAAATTTTACACACAGGAATAGGTCACATTTCTGTGTTTAGAAGCCTGGGCGGGTGTATGAATGTGTACATGTTATGCATGGATGACTCAAGCAATCTATGTCCCTTCACCTCCTCGTCTAAAAACAGGGTTGACAGCAGGACAACGGCTTTTTTCAAAACATCCTTGTTTTGCGCTCAACCATGTCAGGACATCGTAGCCGAAGGCATGAGGGCAGGTCCTTGAGTACCCCTACTCCCTCTAATGCCTCAGCCAGTCCACTCCAACACAGTTTATCAGCCCTCTTCCACTCAGCAATTGTGGATTCTTCACCAATTAACTAGCACTAAACAGAGATGAGCTCTTTCAAAAAGCTCACCAGGAGGTATCTGACAATATTATTTCTCAAGGGGTGGGAGGGTTTTCCTGCAGCGTGCTACAGCCCCAAAAAATAACCTTTATAGCCTCTAATAGACCCCAGGCCTGGCACTAACACAATGCGTTGACCTCTGCTCCACTGGGTCACCATCCTTTGCTTGGGTTAACATTACACCCAGATTTTACCCCACAGCTGCAGCTCATTACAATGCCCCATAAAAAACGTAGGCAGGCAAACGAGGGGTGCGAGCCACCATTAAAGAGGTGAAGGGGACGATTGTGGGGGCGAATGGAGAAGTGGGTAAAGAGGTGGAAGGGGGAGGCGGGGTGAGTGAGAGGTGGAGAATGAAAACAGAAGCGTTAAGTCATTAGGGTCCATTGTTGCGCTCAAACGGCCGCCACACAAGCTCTCTGTGAATGGGAAATGGAGCTTAATGACCTGAAAAGGAACTTCAAAAGCCGCGACAATAGATGAGAAGGGGCGGCCCCACTCGAATGTCACTCTGCCACTTATTGCTTAGTTGGAGAATGGCTAGACTGTTTAGATTGGTAATGTGATGAAAGTAAAACTAGCTCGGTGCTTCCTATGGAAATGCCCCTTTCCACCTTTTGCCCATGGTTCTCTTTCAAATAAATAGTTGCAGGAGCAATTTATTCGCAAATAATCATTCATTTGTAAGCATTGTTATGTTTTCACATTATTATTCGGTGCATTGTATTCAAATATAGAAAGAGGGGTGAGAGTGAGAGTGTGTAGGTGTTTGTGTGTGTGTACATTCTTATCAGTGTTTATCTGTGTCATCTAATGTTACTTGTGCAGCGTCTGTGTAGGTCAGCCTGTGAGATTTAAATTAACAAAATGCAAATGAGATCTCTTGCTTGTGTCATATGATACATGCAGATCATCCATGCACAGCCTCTATTCCTATGTTAGCATAACCAGCAGTCTAGTCAGAGGCAAGTTGGCTGAGTTGCAGCCATTTAGCTGGTGTGTGAAATCGGGGGTGACAACAATGGCTGCCATTGCCAGGCTGGTGTTGGTAGGAGACAGGATCAGCTGGCATGTAGCTTCTGAGACTGTCAGTCACTCAGCACCATGTCTGCTGCCACACTGCAGCTGCCAGTTAGCATAGCATGCACACTCAGACTACACCCTGCTGAAGTATCCAATGAGCCTCTTGCATCCACAGTTATGTTGCACGACCATATTGGAGAAGGTATGCAAACAATCAGAAAGCCGAGCTGACTGCTGGACCAAGGTGCAGGATTAAACAGTTAATACTTCATCATCACATGAGTGCAGGAACAGCTCAGGTTTAAAACACATTAACAGCAGGCATTATAACACAGTATTATGTAATTATAGTATTCATAGTCATACGCGTTTTTATTGAACATTCAAAAGTCAAAACTATGAGCTACTACTTTTAATCATTTGGTATGTTTTACCTCTTTAATTCAGTGCTCTGGGACAGACAAGAATCCTTTGCTTTTGCCATTGTTGATCACCGGTCTGAAAGTGTACAAATGCTTCATTTTACAATCTATTTGCAATGCTGAGTGAATAGTCTCACTGTAAATTTAAATTTAAAGTTAAAATCAGCAACTGAGTTAATAAAAACTGAATTTAGTAAATTGGATTTGTGAAAAAGAACAACAAAAAGCCCCAAAGTTAGTTTCAAATGAGTAGCCGTGGGCTGGCTAACAAGTTTTTCACTCATACACTGTTCAAAATGCACTGTCGCCTGCAACCAGCTAACAGTATCGCTGGATTTGTTTTGCATGCTCGCCTGCTTTATTTTCATATACTCATACCAGTTTTAGGATATCTGTGTTTACTTCTCTTTTTTTGAGGGAACTTTTAAGTCGAATCTGCTTTCACTGTGACTCACAAGCTCTTTGATCTGACACGGATGCCATTTAATGAAGATAACTGGAGTCGCAGCGAGTATACTTGTATTTGCCTGCAGCACCATGTTTGACAGCAGTCTGAGAGAACGGCAAATACGATTTTGTTTGGAGTAACCAATTAGCCTGAGTGCCTTACTCATAAAAACCTTTTTTTTTTAAGAGAAAGGGGGATATATACTTACTTTACTTCCTCCAAGAAGGGACCTATGCTACCAACCTAGCATTTGTTACCTTGTTCCTTCAACCTCAGTTGAAAACATCAGGAAAAAAGCCAACGTTGAAAACATTCATATACAGCAAAAAAACACCATTTATAGCCAAGTGTCCATTTTATAAATGGATTATACACAGTGGCAGGTGGCATGAAAATAAAGTGCCCAGAACATAAGCAACCAGAAAATGAGTTCCTGTGCATTCACACTGATTCACCTGGAGAATTCAACTGCTAAGCACCTAGTATCTGTGAGGATCAGACGTCCAAAATATCCATAAGTCTCCCTGTTAACATCCATGCCACAGGGATACTGACATACTGTCAAGCAGAGCTGCCAATAGGCTGCAGTCTGTCCTGAGGCGATTGGACACACACACACACACACACACACATACACACATATGCACAAGTTGTATGAACCACGTGCACACACAAGCCTGTACACATTAATCATTTGCTGCTTTGCCCCAGACTATCCATACTATGCTATTTACTCAGTGTTGACCCCAAGCAGAAGATTTGTCATGCTTTTTTACTGTTGGTTTTTGAAATCATGTAACCATTTATGAACAATGGAAATGCAGTCTGAAGATCATATGCTCTGTCTAAGCCAGATGTCCACAAAATAGTTTAGCTTTGGAGCAGATTGGGCCCCACATGGTGTGCATCTCCCCTTGATACATGGACTGTTTGATTATCAAAACAGTGAGCGAGTGGTGTTTCTTTAAGAATCCTCCACGTACATGTGTTGTGAATGTTTCTGCCTGTGTGTGATTGTTGTGTAGAGGAAGAGAGAAAGGGGGGGGGTGTGGGCAGAATTTGCTTTGTTTCTCTGTTGTTGGCAATTTCTTGGCACGGCTGGCTGATCCGCCTAGCTGGCAAGTGTAGGGACCCAAGCCCACAGTAGGTATGAGGGGTTTCAAAGAGTGCTTTTGATCTGAACAAAGCAAACCAGTAAAACGGCAGTGGGAATAATCAGATATTATGGGGCTTTTATCCGTGCCCTGTGCAAGTTCATTATGGATACTTGATTTTGGCTTGAGGCTAGCAACCAGTGATGCACAGTAGGATGCACAGTCAACTTCGCTGAATGCTGAGCCTCCACCCCTACAATGAGATTTATCATGAATTTAATTTCCCTAAACCAAACTGCAGCCGATCCTTCCTTGAGATTTGGCATTGATTGGACAGGCTGCACTCCTCCCTCCCTCTCACTGATGCTGCCTGTATTAAGAAAAGGCCTCACCACTAATTACACCCTCCCAGTCTAATAGAGGCACCCTGTTAAACAAACAATTGATCCCTACTTAACACATGTACCCACGTTAGTAAAACACAATTTGCCAATTTGCCAAAGGCAACACAGACAGGAGAGGGAAAAAGAGAGGGAGGAAAGAGAGAAATGGGGAGCGAAGGAGGGAACCACTGGGGGCTCCTGCTATCAGAGGAGGAGGAGGGATGACGCTGGTGCAGGGGTGGTGGTGGAGGGAAAGATGAGAAAGATGGAGTGGAGGAGTGGAGACAGAGAGAGATGAAGATGGGTTGTCCATAGCTCCAGTTCCTGGCTGGATCCCAGAGAGGTTCGATGCTGACTCTTTCATCAATGCTAATTTGACTGCTTGAAAACTTCAAAGGACAATAAAGACTTCTAATGTCAGATAAGTGCGTGTGTGTGTGTGTGTGTGTGTATATGTGCTCTCATATGAATGTGTCTTAGTACTTCGATAGGCCAAGATATATTCTCTCAGGAGTGTGGCTCCAATAGTACTAAGATCTTTTCAGATGCAAAAACTCAGGGAGTTTCAGGAATTTGAGGTCCACAACATTAATGTATACCGAACATTATGGCTGAGTTCTTTAGTTTTTATGAGTGCGTTGCTCTGCTGTGTGTATCTGTCGCTCACATGCTCGGAACGAATCCAGAGTGATCACATCACAGGGGTATTCTCTGAAAGCAGGTGTGAATGCACTGACGAGGCTCTGGGATCCGATTGCACAGGTCACATTCATCAAGGGTCAAGTGCATTGTATTCGCATACAGTACGCAGTGTAGGAGGAGTGCAAATACATGGCTGACCACACTGATGGTGAGCCTTATCAACCTTGTAGTGTGCACGTAGCACCTAACCCGACAAAAAACAATTACATTTGGCTATGCTACGTCAATTGCAGCAAGGTTTTGAATTTCATATCTTTTTTCTGGCTGTTTTGGTCTGCTCAAGGAAAAATTACACTCACAGTTGATCATTGTCGAGATGCATTTCAGAAGCAACCGGTTGCTATATATTGCAACTGCAGTCCATCTGAAATACAATACAGCTTGAGCATAATATAAGATGGTAGGTCTGAACAGATCATTTATGTTTCTACATAGCTGTGGGTCCGCTTGTCAGTGAGTGTGTACCCACTTGGAGCTGGGGGGAATGAAGGGTCTAAGTGAAGCTAACAGATTGCCTCGTTTGCCTTTTTGAACTGCCCAGCACGTTTGGAGAACAGGAGGGGAACAACAAAAGGTGTTAATGGCTTTATGGAGGCCCCATGCTGACAGACAGGCCATTATCTTCCTGATTCACTGCAGAATGGATAATAGCTCTGATCAGTTGCCCTCTTTATCTCTAGGGCCAAAGACCTGAAAGCTGGGTTAACATATCACTTGAGCCGTAAAACTGTTTACAGTAAATATTGTTAGCGTATAGACACTATCAGTGGTTATATATTGTATTTGAAAAATAATATCTCTTCAGTGGGAAAAGAAAACACTGTTTCCAGCCTGAAAGCGATCACTTAAAGTACCATTTAGTGTTAAGAAGAAAATAGGGAAACTGGCTCAAGAACAATTGTGTTTGTAATACTGAAGTAGAGATAAGCTGGTAGCCATTTATTATCATTTGCCCATAAAATACCTAAAACACTGTTTGTAGTTACAATCTTATTCTCTTACATAATACATTAAACAGTGGACAGGTACATACATGCATGTGTGTGTGTGTGCTATGTAAATTAAATCCCTAACATGTCTGTTTGCTATTTGTTTTTCCAATACATAAGCCTTTTATGTTGTTTCACTGCAATGCAAACTTTTGTACGTGTGTGACTATGTGTGTGTGTGTGTGTTAAGTAGTGTTATTTGTCATTCCTTTGTCAGATGTGGGTTTGTCTGTGTGGCGTTTGCCTGCCTGATTAGCTTTGTGTGTGTGTGTGTGTGTGTGTGTGTGTGTGTGTGTGTGTGTGTGTGTGTGTGTGTGTGCACGAGGGAGGGGTAGGGCACTGTTGTAAACTTATCAGCTGGTGATGACTTTCCACACAGCTCTAAGACAACTTAAGCCCTCTCTAATTACAGCACATCTGTTGCAGCAGAGAGGTATTCTTGTCATGTGGTTTAACAAATACTTTCGCATTCAGAGGAGTACATACCTAATGAGCCTCACAGCCCAGGGCAACTCACATCTCCCCACTAAGATCAAAAAACCTAACCTCTATGCAACACGCACACACGTACAGACACACACACCTACACGTGAAAAAAAAACAACAACAAACACACAACCACAGTGGAACACCAACACACGCACACGTCAGAAGACACAATACACAGCCACAGAAAGGTACTGACACCACACACACACACACACACACACACACACACACACACACACACACGCACACATACACGTACAAACACCACAACAACCTGTTTTTCAAAAAGAGACAAGAACAAATGATTCAAATGAAAGGAGCCAAACTAAGAGCGGGTACGTGTTTACACTCTCTGACAACATTCTGAAGGTGTTATCAAGGTGGAAATCAAACAACCCGTCTGCTCTAATTATTACCTGCCCTAAATAAAGAGGAGTTGTCTTTGCAACCTAGGGGATGAAATAGGTTGAAGAAAATAACATCAAGAAGCAGATGAAGAGTACACCCACAAGGATATCTGGCAGTCAGTGTAAACGTGCTAAGGTTGCGCTATAATAACCCAGTAAGCTGGCTGTAATGATTGTTGGGGAGACAGGGGATAAAGCGCTTGTCTCAGACTGCTGGAGTCACTCACAACAGGTGCTAGTAGCACAGGCTACAGTGCCCGCTGACCAATCACACTGCAACTAAGACTGAGGGGTGGAGACAGTTATGACTCCATTACATCACTGGATGGAAAGCCATGAGGGATACTGCGATCTGCAGAACGTCAGTCAGGAGCACATCTGCACATGGGCCTAATAGAAGATAATGAGACATCATCACCGCTAAGACAACATGGCACATATACAAAAAGAAAACTGAGCCCAGCTCATCTCCACAAACGGAGAAACTAGTGCCGTTTATCAAACAAATTGTCCAAAAAAGCCTCAAATTGTTTTCCCTGCAATGTTTATCTTAAGGCTTTAGTCAATCGCTGCTGCTGGATCTGGAGTTGGGCATGACATGGGTTTAGCATATGGTTCACTGCAATGCTGAGGCTTAACTCCAGCTTGTGGTTTCTGACTGTCAACCTCCTTGGCTTAGGCTCCATTTTCCAGAGACATTCCAAATGTCATTATGAGATAAATTGCAAAAAAAAAAAAGAAGTCATACACACACACACACACACACGCATACATATGCAATCTCTCTAACACATGCGCAGCTTCACACAGCAACACACCATCACGCACATACAGGCACGCATCCTTGCCCATAAGCACACACGTGTTTCCTGTCTGTATCCGCCTTAACACCATGTGTCTTCCGTGCGGCCAGTCTTCCTTCTCCTTCTACAGCCAATTGCCGCACTAATATGGCTGCACCCCCTAAAGATACAATATACGCTTATTGGCGAGCCACTCTATTAGTGACACAAGGTCACACTGTGAAAATATTAAACTTATGAAGGACCCGCACTCTCTCCGCACCCAAATATGCGGAGAAAGCACAAAAAAGGTGTTGTGTCCTCTGTGTATGATTATATCTTCTTCCTTCATCCTTCGAGCAGTGACCCAAGGGCCACTATTTTATTGGTCTCAGATGCTGGCTGCCTCACAATGTACAAAAGAGCCCGTTATTCCAGACCAATATTAAAGCTGGCCTTCGCATGCAGCATTATCCACATGACACGCACATACACAAGTGCGCACACACACACACACATGCATAATATGTACACAGAAGACTACGGGTTGTGTGTGCCTGTGTTCTGGGCGCGGATGCCTGTAAGCAGCAGAGCCTGGATAGTTATAGGGAGAGCTGTGGCCTCTTCATCCTGTCAAAGGTTATGACTGACTGACAGAGAAACTGCTGTGTCCACCTTCCAAAACCATTATGCTCGCCATGAAAGAGTGCTTTCAATCTAATCAAGTGTCTGTTTGAGCACAGGAAGGCATGCAGCGCCGTCACATGTTGAATGTATTAGCCAAGCATCAATGAGTGGGCGAGAAGGTTGGCAAGGATATGAGAGTGTTGATGCTTATAGTGTGAAAACTGAGTGTAAATCTGCATATCTGTGCATGTGTGTGTCTGTGTTACACACTCTTCAGCAACACATATACATACATATAGTGTGACTGCGTGCCCATATGTGTGACCCCCGTTGCATGTTTGCCTGTGTGGATATGTGTTTGTTTGTTTTTTTGCGTACAGTATTTCGGCGTGTGTGTCTAAGCACTTTGCTCCAGCACTTTGTGTGTGTGTGTATGTGTGTGTGCGGAGTTACAGCTATCAAATACTTTTAAAAGCTTGATTTCCCTGGGGAAATGACAGAGGTCATCTCATCGGCGAGGGATGAAAACAACATTTGCATCCAATTGGTCACACCCACGACATTAAAGTTTTAGCCAGACAAAAACATGTCAAAGAAATTTACATCGCTGCGCTGACAGCCCTACAGACTCACGGACACAGCCCATTGCCACTTCCAATTACTAAGGCTACTTTTATTGTGTGTGAACTCCATATTCCCCATTACCAATAAAAACATAACGGGGAGGAGATATTTTTCTTTGTCACAGGCATTATCACCCTCTCCATCCGTTGAGTGTGTATCAAGCTGCCAATCAGAATTAGGGAGTGGGCTAGCAGACGTGAGATGATTCGCCTGGCTCAGCCCCCATGCATGGATTTAAATAATAAAAGAGAGATTTCTCTCAAGGCCCTGAGCGCCTTGCCAATAAGAGAGCGGGGAAAATGGGAAAATGGCCGTGTGCAATGAGAAATAACTGCAAATTGAGGGTATAATGAACATGTTTAATATTTCATTTCTCTGGTTGGAAATATCTATAGCGGGTGGCTTTTTTTTTTTTTTTCTTTTGCTCACCATTTGGTGGAATTAGGCTCTTTTTTGGCCTCAGAAACCATAAAAGAATTTCAACCAGCTGCTGAATCTGAGAAAAAGGAAGACAGAGAGAGAGAGAGAGAGAGAGAGAGAGAGAGAGAGCGAGTGAGCGCCTGGTCGTATAAAGACAGTAATCATTTACAATTACACAACACACAATCCCTTCATCGCGAGCTGTCTCTCGATCTCATCTACAGCAGATCAAGAGCTCATATGAGTGTTGGCCTGACAATGAGAGATTTCCCCCTTCACTGCGATTGGCGGGCAAAGATATTCTCTATACGGCACAGTAATCACCACCATTTTTGCAATACTTAATGGCACATATTACCCATTACCCCTTCAAAGTAAAGCTCTTCCTATTACCTTGACTGTTGAGTCTGTGCCTGGCATATATCCTTTCTGATTATACACCATCATCACATTTTTCATATTAGATATTCCACAGACAGTATGTGACTTTTAAAGCTGGAACCATCGCCATATTTTATCTGTCAGCATGAATAGCAACAACTAAGGAGAGGTTTTATAAGAATGATATCGGTTCCATGTGTCCTTTAGCTGAGGAAATCTATTAATATGCGGTCAAGTGCATTTTGTCTGCGTTTTATGGAACCGAAATTGCATGAAATCTTCTTTTTGACGTTACAATGCTCAAAGCTCTCGTGTTTTATTTCTCATAGGCCCGAGAGCGCTTCGCTTTTGTTTTAAAAGTCTCAAGTTCAGAGACTTTTTCCTTGTGCCGAAAATCAGAGTAAATGGCCACAAATATGTATCCTAAGTGAAAACAGGTTGGTCGGGTTGTTTGTCTTGCCTTTAGTTCACTTCTTATTTTGACTGGGAGACTTCAACCAGTGCCAAGACTGGCTCGACATTTCAAGGGATTTAGCCAGCCAGTCCACATTATTTACTCCTGCGGATAAATACACTTGATAGCTTTCTCTCTCTTTTTTTTTTTTTTTTTTTTTTTTTTGGTCGTTCAACATAAAAATCTTGAATAAAGCACGCCGCGCCGTTAAATGCACCTCTCTCTGAAAACTCTCTGAATGAGTTGCAGAATACGGTTTGGTTTTGTTTTTGATCTTGATTTGTGAAGTGACTGTGGAGGAAAATAAAAGCTATAGAAGATACTTTTTTTATTTACCTTGCTAAATATATTTGGACTGAGTTGCTTATTAAGTGTTGAGGGTAATCTAGCACAAATGTATTAGTTAAAAGCTCCGTTTAATCTTCTTTAAACTGGACCCAGCACCCTTTGTTTTAACACCCAACACATTTAAAAGTCTTTGGGAAGACGTGACCCTTTTTGATTGACTGCCGCAGAGCTGTGCAGCAAAGTTATTAAGGTGCAAACAAACCTTACGGCATCATGCGAACACTTTTATTAATAATACATATATTCGAGTTGGTAAAGCTCTCCCAGCAACTTTTTGAATCTGCCCAGTCGCTGGCTTAACATCATGCTAATGAAGTCGTCAGAATAGAGGTACCAGCAACATTAATTGCCTTACATGAATAATAATTATGATGATGGTAATGATCATGTCTGTCTGTTGTGAGCAAGCATGGATTAGCATTACTTGGTATTAAGGTATTGCGTTCATTAGACGCGCTGAATAGATGCATTAGGCTTTATGTTTTTGCTATAAATCAGCTTCAAAGGAAAACTCTCAGACTGCATTTGGTAGAATGAGGTCAAGATGCACACCATTAATTCAACAGCTCCCAACACACAAACTAGAACAGAGAGACCAATGGGCCCGAGCAGTTAAAAATTCATTTTCGCTTGTCCTGAATTTGTGTACTCGTGATTACTGACTTACTCTTTTTTTTTTCTTGCTTTACTTTTAATCTGCTGCGGAGTCATAAATTATTCATCTCAGCATTTCAAATATTAAACACATGTATTAATTTCATTTATCATCGGCAAAAACAAGAGGCAAAAACAAAACTGCAAACTATCACAAATCCTCAATTGTGCTTGAGTCAGTCTCAGGAGAAGACAATAGACTTTATACTATTAATTTTAAGTTCTTAAGCATTTATGAGATGAATGTGGTAAGATTAAAACCATGCCCTTTCATTTAGAATTGATTTAGCATAATAGATGTAATTAGCGAGATGAAAAGACAGTGTAACGTGGAAAAGTTAAGAACACTCTTGCCTGGTGAGTTTGTACTGCTCAAGCTGCCGGAAAACAATATTTCCTGATATTTGTGCATTGGTCTGGTATGGGTTTTTTTTCTTTCTATAAAATCCAGAGATATCAGATAAGGGTCAGAGATATCTTTCGCTTTTCAATCTGATCCAAGAACTGCAGGGTTAAGGAGGAGTCAGGTGTCGGCCCATCCCTACACTGTGGAGATGTAGGACAGAGAGTCAGGCTAATCTCTCTGCTGATGGTTAGTTGGTTAGCAGCCTGTCATCAATGGCGCCTCAGTTATGCAGAGACTGTTTGTGTGTGGTAGAGACACCTCCACCTCCGAGGCCCCTTCTCCTGTTGTGTTTCTCTGTGATCTTGCAGTCATGTATGTGATTGGATTTTGGCTTAACAAAAACCTGAAATTACACACCTATTGTGTTTCAGCTAAGCCCGCTTTCACTGCGATGGGGGCAGGCTCTGCACGGCTCTCTTGGCTGCCGACTTTTAGGATCCTGCCCCTTGTCCCTTCCAGGTTGTTGAAGGAAAAGGATAACAGGATTAGGTCAGGGTTTCTGGGAAGCATCGATTGCCATATTCGGTGGGCTGGTAAAAAAAAAAAAAAAAAAAGAAGAAGAAGTTGCGACATGGGTCACTAGCTACGTGGTGAGACAGGCCTGGCCTTTACCCTGTGCGAGGAAAGATGGCACCTTGGCAGTGGCGAGGTGACAGGACTTGGGAGACACAGGATAAGAACTACTCACCATCCTCTAAACCACACTCAGGGACCCTGACACTGTACCATCTGTGACACTACCCCCAGTCCCCTCAGGCTATGCTTATGCTCATCACAGAGATGCTGATAACACAGGGTGTGACTAACACGCCATACAAATCTCCACATCCCAGGCACAGAGAGAAACAGAAAGAGGGGGACACACTTACAAATACACACGCACACACACTGCGTCCACAATCAGAACCGCTCGACAGGAGGCAGGTTGCTCTCAGCTCTCAGGGGGTGTGTGGATGTGGGTCTATGATGAGTGGGTGGACCCAGACGGGGTAATGACAGGGTAAGGTCTATGTATGTCGAGTAGTATGTAATTAAATTTGAAACTGACAATACTATCGTACAAATGTGCACCGGGGGTGAAAGGTAAGTGGGAGGAGCTGAGAGCTGTGCCATGCTGGATTTTAATGGGGCCGGTATTTGTTACAGATCCCTGAGACAGCTGAATTCAAAACCCCTTCATCTAAGCTCCATGCCGCCGGTAATACTCTGCGAGTGCTGCGTATTTGTATCGCGAAGAAGTGTCCTGAACAGATAATACACAGTGTTTGAACAAAAGTTAAGTCACTTGTGAAGAAACTAAAATGATTTTCTCACTTGCTTCTGGTGGTAAATCCAAGCAAATTGCGTTGTTTTTGTTATTCCCGGATTTCAGTGATCCATCTGCGAGGGCTGTGACTCGACAAAAGAACTGATTAAAGTTTAATTTGTGGTGCTTAGGACATTTTTAGTTTATTTTGACAAAAAAAAAAAACGCTGGCTTGCTTCTTCCACAGATTTGAGAAAGACCACGAGATGCATGTGAAAGACAAGGAACGTGTTAGCAAGTGGACGTTGGACATATACATCCATGTTTAGAAGTTAAAAACTACATATAATAAATACCAGGACAGTGGTTTCAATGTAAACTGAGACAATCAAGAGGTCTCAAGAAGAAAGGGAGTTAAAGGACAATTACATAAGAGAGTATTTATGTATAATGTCCCTTTGTGATTTCAGTGAACGGACCCTTTAACATACGCACAGTGGCCTTGATTTACGTTCATACTTAGAAACAGAGAAACTGTGATGGACTGCGCTGCTGCAGAGGTGATTCTGGGTGTGCATGGCTTTTTTATAGTTCTTAGGAAACCTAGTATCAACTTCAGACTGCCTCTGATAAAGATGGTGGACCACAGAGAGCATAATACAGTTGAATACCACTCTTTCTTCACAGCGGTTGGCCTGTGGCTATGGCTAAGAAAATGAGGGTGGAGCTCAGGAAATAACAGCTGACCCTCTTTGCTCACCCCTTCCCCTTATAGTCCCTCGAACTGTAAACACCTTACAGATACGGGCCTGTATCACCACAAAGAACACACACACACGCGCACACACACAGTCTGTGTCTATGCCTGTGTGCCTGTGTGTGTTTTACCTGCCCACCACACACAAGGTGTTTTCTTGTGCCCCTGATCCTTGTTCACTAAACTGTCTGCATGCTACACTCCGGTGACCTCCCACCTCCGAGACACGCACACACACTGCAAACAGCACACGGACTCTTGGTTGTGTTTCCTCTTCCTTAGCTTCATAGCAGTTCCTCATTATGAGGACACAATGGGAAGCAGCGTCTGCCTGGGCCAATAGCACTAAGCATAAATAATGCAAGGTCAATGTCTCTCCTCTCTCCTTTCTCTCCTTTTTCCCCAGGGGAGGGGGTGGGATCTAAAGCTCTGACACACCAGCAGGTCCCTTTCAGCCCATTTATAAGCTCTCTGTCCTCTCAACTTCCTCTCTTCCTTGTCTCATCTCTCCTCTTTGCTCCTCTCTGCTGTCTTTTCACAGTTTCCCTTCTTCTCTTCCTTTGACTTTTCTTTCCATTTTCCTGTTTGGATCTGCACCCTCTGTCCTGTTTCTGCCAGTAATCCTCTGTAGTCTCTCTCCTTGTCCCCTGTCCTCCCCTGGTCTCTTTATCTAAGATATTCCTATTGTCCTCACTTGCCTTCTCCTCACACATGCCTTCTTTACTCTTCTCCGCCTCTGCTGGTTCCTCTTCAAACCCACGTTCCAGTTTCATTCACTCCTCTCACTTTCTTTTTTCTTCCCCTTCTTCCATTCACCATGTCCACCTTTTCTTTGCTCCATCTGTTTCTCTCTCTTCATTAATCTTTGCTCTCCTTGTTTTAAGAGAAGTACATCTTGAAAAGTGGAGGGGAAGGAGGGGAGAAGAGGAGAAAGGGGGGGGGGTGGAAACAAGGCTCCCTAGAGCCAGAGGGACAGCTTATCCTTATCAGGCTTCAACCTGCTTATTAGATCCTCCAGGACACGCCACGCTCTTCACTTAAACAACACCACCTACCCCCTCCTCCATCTCTTTCTCCTCTCTATTCTTTCTTTCTCCCTCCATCTAAGGCTTTAATGCTGCATCTCACAGCAGACCTTGAGGAGATGTGAGGTGAAAACTGGGTCTCGGCCTGGAACAGAGTTGTCACGTTGTTTCTATATTGTTTATGAAATCTAGGAGTCATGGAGTGAAAGTGCTGAACGCTCTGATTGAAGCTGTTGTTATACCGGTCTATTTTAGTGATTTTAACAGCACCGCTATCACAGGTCATTCTCTGTCACCCAGCAGCTCACAGTGCCTTGCAATGTATGGTATTTATGCGAGTGTCTGGAGGATGGAGAGGTGGAGGGAAGAAGCTGAAGGAAAAGTCTGTGTGTCGTCTCCCAGCAGTCGTTTTCTTCTTTTCTCCCACTGCAGGTCAAAGACAACCAGGCCAGGAAGCCCCATCCTGCCCCTCAACCATCTGCCGTGCCCCAGGAGCTGCCAGGATCTACCCCCACCGTGCCTGTGAGCAGCAGCCCTTGCCTATTCCCCCACCCACCTTGCATGCAGCACCCAGCACCCAGTCACAGGAGGAAGCAGCTTGTCAGAGGGAATCTGTGTTTTAGAAAGGCAAGGACCGGAAAACTCTCTGTACTTGATGTGTACCATACACTTCTGGGTATGATGCACCCTAAAACCCATAAAAGTAAGTATGTTCACAAGCACATATGTCCAATTTGTCCTGGTAACAGATACTGTATCTGGAGATGTTGCAACGATGGCTATCCCAGTCAGCAGCAAGTAAATGACGAATGTAATTTTTGCACTAACGTCAAAGCCAAGCGAGGAGCCTGCTTATCTAGATATGTGCGTGGGGTTACACCATCCAGGGGCAAGAATAGATGAGGGGCACATGGTGAGTGTTTCTTGGAGTAACTGTAAGCCATAGGCAGCCCTCCTGCTGCCTGCCCCCAAACCCATAGAGACTTAGTTGAATGCCAGACCTCCATGTGGAGTCTTAAGATAGACCCACTCAGGCAGCAACAGCACAGGGTATCATATCTCTGAGATCCTTACCAAAGACAAGACCCCAACAAAGCGCCCTTGCGGTGATTTACACCAGCCACTCAACCAATGTAGAGGGGCCTGACTGCGGACACACACTTGCACGCCATCTGATTAGTGACATCCATCATATCCTGACGAGGGGGACTCCCTCTGAAAATAAATGTATATTTAGGAGCCTTGCTGTGAGGAAGGGGGGGTTGTGGGATCTTGTTACGACAGCCACTCCAGAGGCTAAAATTAATGGCTCTTAGGCCGTCACCGGAGTGACACCCAAGCCCTCGGAGAGCTATCAGCGAGCAGCAGCGGAGAATTCCACAGCTCGCCGCCACGTCCACACCAATTCTCACTACCATGTCGGAGGCGTCTTAACAGCTGTCACTCACGGGGCAAGGCATGATGGGAGGTATGGGTATCCACACATGCTAATTTGCACTAACAACACGGCATCATCTTTACCAAGCAGTTTTGACAGTATCTTTATCATATAACAATGACATGAGATAAAGACGGTAATGATGATAATCATTAATTATTGTAATTAGGCCCCTTAGTCTGATCCCTGAGAAGAAAATCACGCTGAATGTGTAACACGCTCAAACAACTACAGTCTCTGACAGAGCCATTTTCAAAGCAGACAGGAGAGAACATGATCTTTCAAGTACTCATCAACTTTAAGTGAATGGGAAATTCTGGTCTTTGGAATAAACTCTTTTACAATCATAATAGACTTTAGCCGAGAGGTAAAACAACCCTGTGAGCTTATCTTTTCTGAAAGCTGATCTTTTAAGTCTGTCCAAGAGTTGAAGCACAATTCTTCTGGGAGTGTAAATGCTTACAGAGTGAGAGATTGCTTTCGTATCAAGTTTATTTCAACCTGAAGTGCAGTCAACACTTGTTGAATGTTAAAATTCAACCCCCTGAGTTTATATTGTAAAAACATTTTTATGCTTTTGTAACATAGTTTGTTTAGAATACGACTTTTTGCAGCATTACAGATGCAGATGAACCTGACTGTAGGGGGTCTGATGTGTTTTGATATGTTGTACTATAGAGGCCTAACATAAAGGAGTCTCTGGTTTAGAAAAAGTGTCCCACACAAGTGAGCAGTGAGGTGGGAAACACATGGGTCCTTAGTGGGGAAAAGGTGATAATGAGCGTGCTTTGTTCTGCTGGGATTTCCCTCTATTGATCACAACAGAAATCACCACCACACCCAAACATGGGCAGAGATAACACTTGGATTCAATAACACAACGCACACAGACGCATACACACCTCCCCTATCTGTCACATGCACACATACACCACGTTTCACACACACACACACACACACACACACACACACACACATGCATATATCTAAAGTCTCTCTGTAGTTCTCCCTCTTTTCCTCACACACACACACACGCACACTCATGCCCCTGTAGGTGCAATAGACTCACACCATCAGATAGTGTTAAATGAGGAACTAATGACTGCTGACAGGAGACAGACCAATTAAACCTCATCAATTCCTGCCTTCCCTCTCTGAGCTGCCAGCAAACACCCCAATCAACAACTTGATCAGTCATAGGTGACACAACACCAAAACGGCTACACAAAATCACCCAACACCAGAGGTGGACTCATACCCCCCCTGGCTGAACAGGAGGGGGGGCTTCATGCTTTGGTGGCAGTTAATGAACCTGGTCTTATGGGTCATCCAGGTCCACTGGACTCAGCGGAGCTGATCCGGTCAAGCTGAGCTCTGAGTGGACAGAATAACATCCTGTTTGTACAACTGTATAATAATAATTATACAGATTATAATTAATACTTTATACAAAAATCGCTTTGTGTAGGTTAGAATCTACGCCTGCTATTTGCCCCTGAAACATCAGTAGCCTAATTGTGTCGCGCATCGATCCAAATCCACGGTGCTGTCCGTGGTGCTGGAGCAACAGACAGATTTGTAATTTTAATGTTTTTCCTCTCAGTCTCCTCTCTAATTATGGACCTATAGTATTGTCTTAGCCATAAACTATAAATGCTGAACTCATATGTTAGAGTCACCTTCACGATCAGTGTGACTTGTAGTAACATGCAGTTGCAGAACAGGATTGTAGAGACACGCTGCAGCCTGTAGTATTCCCATAATATTCTAATGATCATTCAGTAGCATTGGTGCTGCTGAACCCCCCAGATAGCAATCCCGTAACAACATATTGCAGGGAAAACAGGACTGGACTAACAAATACCGTTAGTCAGTTTGTCGGTTTAGGGTTTGGGACATCCTCTCTGTTAAAATGAACAAATCACAGAGCTGTTGTATATATACAAGGGACAGGAAGGTCAATCCAACACACCTGTATGTGTTGGATTGTTGATTTCAGAAGTGAGATAGCTGCTCAGTTCTAATATCCAACAGGCGCTGGGGATTTCACGTGTCTTTCGACCACCCAGCAAGCACTTTAGTTAGACAATGCTGTGCTCTCAGTCCCTGGTGGCTGTGTGTCTGCATTTATCAGAGTGCTGCAGCGGGAGCAGCGTAGCCCGCCATGCTTATATCGCTCGTGATTACGTCCTGAATTATATGTCATTACCTGTCATACCTGTAGCAAAGTTTCCACATAGTAGTAGTTTTGCACTTTTGCGTGCCACCAACGAATGCCATTAAAAGCCATTCAAAACCAAAATGCATAACCTAATTTTAATGAAGTTGGTATCATTGCAGAGATAGAGCTGGCCTGAGGTAGGTTGAGGTAGGTCGTGTGTTTCTAGAAATCCAAACATAGGAGAAGCAACACTGAGCACGTTCTGCTGTTTATTCTGCTAATGTCCATCCCTAAGCACGAAAAATATCCCCAAAAAAACAAATGGTGGCCCCACTGTACACCAAACTCTGTTTGATGTCCCCACTCCTGACAAGTGGGCCTCCGAAGGACAATAAATTTGGACCTTTTGATCACAACATATGGGCTCTAGCTGTCACAACTCTGACCACAAAAGTGAGCACCAGATACATCCACAGCCCCTTGAGGTGGATCCGGCATACTTCTCCTCCCGCATTGGAAATCAATGAGCAGCAAATTATTTATGGAAAATATACGCTGTGTTGAATTACTGTCGCTGGAGACCGTGGGGATTTATACAGGAGCCTGACCGCACTAATCATGCATAGCCAGCACCTGCAAAGTGGCAGGTGACTCACTCTGAGGTACGGCAGATATGGATGTATGAGTCTGTGTGTGGTTGTCTGCGTATATTGAAATGCAATTTCCATTCATAACTTAATTTCCTCTCCTCGGCTCTAAACAATAACAAGAAAAACTTGAGCAAAATCTATTACAATAGCCCTTTGTTTTCCCTCAAGTCTCCTGTGGCCTCCGCAGCTCCCTGAAAGATGTGTTATCTTCCTCTGCTGACCCACTTAGGCCACTGTTGATATATGTATTGATTGTATCCGCTGTGGCTGTCACAGCAAAGGGTCGCGATAAGCAGGGATGAAATAGGCCAATCAAGGCAGCACATTCGGTATCCTAGCTGCTCGGAAATGAATGCCTAAGATGAATACCTGTTTTGAACTGCACTTCTCTTACATGCTGATAAAGTTTAAATCAGGTCAAAGAAAACTTATGTTGTCTGTTTTACAGGGTAAATGGGCACAACTACAGATAAAGAAACACCAGAAAACGCTTTACAAACTTTCTGATATTAGGTCAGAACTTGGGTCTTTCGTGCGAGACAGAGGTTAAGACAGACTGGGGCATGGGCCAGAGGGCAGAGAGGCCTGTACAAGCTGATTTACAACAGGCAAGGTGGAGGGCGCAGGATGCCCTGTACTCTCTGATCACAGCTTCTGTTTTGTCTTCTTTTTCTTGTCTCCTGTTGGGACACTTCCATCCCACTGGCTAAAACTGACTGATCCATATACCCCCACCCCCCTTCTACAGTCAGCGCCAAGCCCACCCCCTACCTAGCTAAGAGCTACATTTATCATGTTCTCACATTATAAATCACTGTGGCTAAAGTGGGTCTGATAACTGTAGCATCACTGTCAACTGGTTACTCTCCTAATGTTCCCACCAGACAGCTCCACATGCCTTCAGACCACCCTGAACGTCCCGACGCTCCTTTAACAGGGCACCACCGGGATAAAGCAGGAACATTTGCGTGGCTACTAATTCAGCTGTTAGCATAGCTGGCGCTCACAGATTTGACAGTCTCTTCACGCAGTAAAATATGAACAGAGAGCCCCGAAAGCCCCCACAGGCCCTTGACAGCATGCTGCATTGTCAAAACAGAGTTTCAGCCTCTACACAATCATCATTTCCAATTTCCTTCAGTCAGTCAAGATTGAAGAGAAACTGTGGAAACATAACAATTACCATTCCCATTGTGGGAAATCTATGTGACAAGCACATGGACATGTTTGTTTAAACTTTCCTGGGAAAATCAGTGTTTATTTAACAGACTCGAGTTGCATGGCAAAAGCATATTTTGACATAACTTTACTAATTTACAGCAGACTGACGTCAGGGTAAGTGCAGGGTAATTCCAGAGACAGAGACAATAGGAAATAAATGTATTTTATTTTACTTCTATTTAGTTTAATTGACAGATTAGTAGGTTTTTGTGTCCACTGTGGGCACAGAAAATCCTCACGCTGCTAAAATTCATAGATATAAATATAGTAAGGGAGCAAGCGCTGTCGCTCTGTGAATTATGAGTGTAAAGATCACTGGTTGAAGCCCTGACTACACAAACAGGATGTGTCATGGAGGACACATGGGGGTCTTCCAGCCTGGGGATCTTCCTCCTCACAGCTTCTGTAGGCAGATTTATCATCCAGAGGTTAAGGGTGGAACACCAGCAGAGGAGAGAGAGCTTCAGTGTGTGTGGGGGGGGAGGGGGCAGCAGGCTACAGGCAGGCGAGTTTGCTTTTACATGTTTTCTTTTCTTCCCTTTGAAAAACAAGGGGATTTGCAGGTTGCTTACCGAGGGCCTAAGTCCATAAAGCTGTGAGGAGAGAGCTGCAGCCACATGTCTGTGGAGTAATGCGATCCCAAGGGGCTGACCGCTGTTAACTTTTATTACTGTAAATACTCTCCGTCCGCTTCTGTCCTGTCTCACACAACCCCTGGCTACTTTTATGTGCGGCTTGTGTTTGATTAACCTCTGCGATACACTCAAGGCCCATTTGGACATACCCACTATACACATAAACGGGTACAAAATGCACCGCTGTAAAACAGGTATAAGCTTGTAGACGCACAGGCATAAATATGGTGTCAGTAAAGGTTACAAAAACATAAGTCCTGTATCAACAAAGATTCATTTGTTACTTTGCTAACACAGATACCCAAGCAGTATATAAAGTCTGTATAGAGAGCGAAGACGGGGAGAAAAAGGTCCACGCTTAAGCACTTGCAAATTCACAACATGTAAAAGCTGAAACACATAAAGAGACTTACTGTACGGTAATATAAATATGTACATGCAACCACACTGAAAATAAAAGCCATCCACTAATTGAAGGTTTAGTATAACAGAAGCTTCTGGAGGATTATTTATGGAGAGTCTGTTTGATAGCATGAGATGTACATAAGGACAGACAGTCAGACAGACAGGGCTGTGTGGGGGAGATCAGTGAGGTAGAGAGCCCTGATTGATAAACTCCCTATCTGGCTATTTACGATCTGGCTGCAGAAGAGGCTGGCTTCGCCAGACAGAAAAGCAATTAATCTGCAAACGAGCTGGGGAACAGCCGGCCTGAGCATTGGAGCCTCCTACCAGCGTCGCTCTGGAGGGGAGATAAGGCTGCAGACGGCTATTTATTGTACATTTTAATTAAGTGCTTGTTAACGCTAGTTATCTTAACAGTCACAAAATTACCGTTGTAATGCATTTAGTTTGAGGAAAAATGGAGAGGGCTGGAGCACTTTATGAAAGCTGGCACAGCTTGCCTTCATTTGAAATCACAGGATAAATTCAGAGGAGGCGGATGCCACAATGATCTAAGCTCAGGCACTAATGGTTATTTAATATGGCCATCAGCGGTCCCAAGTCCCCAGCATACGGCACTCGCACAATAGCCTCCAAACCCTCTTTAACACTTATTTGAGATGACAGGAAAAATGAAACCGTTTGTGCTTTCAATGGAAAAGCAATCATTGGTACATTATACTCCGCTTGCCCTATCATGCTAATGCCGGGTAAAAATGTCACCAAATGTATTTAAAGGGCTGATGGAGTGTTGCCGTTTGATTCCTGCTGCCTGCCTGATTAATAAAAACCTTCAATTTGTATGTAAATGCAACCTGGGGCTCATATCATCTGCACACCTGCACCTGGAGAAAAATAATAAACTCAAGTTTAATGTGGCAATTATGAGAGTTTATGGGGATTGTGGGGAAGAGGGCGGCAGAAGAGAGGCTGGCTTGATGAGAGTGCTCTCAGAGGGGAGCGGGCCGACCCGGACCAGCCCGCTACAGGAATGACCTGATGCACAATTATAACCCCAGCTTGCAAAGCTTACCACAACAAGCGCGCCTCTTCAACAGAGCCCGGTAGCCAGGATTATTTCAGTTCACTGATGTTTTGTTAAAAGCAATCATTCATGGGTTTGAATTATAATTGAGCACTAATAGATTGTTACAAATTTTAATTGCTACTCACAAAAACATTCATTATTATTATTTCATTTGAATTTACTATAAAGTGACTCAAGCACTTTTTATATTGTTTGTTGTTTCTTTAAATTTTGTGTTGGCAGCTCAGTTCTGTAAACAATACACCCATGGCTCTGTCTCTGCAGTCTTGTAAGTACTTGCATTGTGCTCTTGTCAACAGAATTATCACCATGTCACAACGCTTAGCATTTAAAAGAAACATGCTTGGGCCTATTATGATTCAGCATGTAAATGGTATTGACCTTGCGTCAAGTCGGCCATACCCACTTTACCCCTGGCAATTGATTTGTGTATTGTGTTGTGCTTTTCTTTTCTTTTACATTATACATTCTCAGCCTCACGCCCTACTTCCTCCGAGAACAAAGTGAGAGTGTATTGACTAAATGTGAGAGGAGTAAAGATTACAGAGCAAAGATTAAAGGCGGGTACTGTTGACTGAGCTTTGCCGGGGTGGCAGCATGCAGCTTTCACCCACACACTGGGACTTTGAAGCCGGCTCTATCCTCCCTCCTTCACTGGGCTCAGCACTAACGTGTCTCACCTTGCCCACTGTAACCTGTCAGGATCAGCACTCCTCAAGCAGGAAGACAGAGGAGAGGACCTGCTGAATATTTTGACACCCCCCACCCGCCTCCCCAGTCTTTGTTTTAGACAACTCAACAGAGATTGGACCAAAACAATAACTGTAGTATATTCACAAAGTGATGCAACAATCACACAGGAAGAGAAAGAACTGAGCAAAGGCAGCTGAGATGATGTGCTCGGACTAATGCACTTTAAAAGTGAATATTTATTAACTGCCCTCTCCATAGATGATTCATAAAAGCATTATACATGCCCAGGTGTAGGTACCCCAGCTTTGCAGTAACCTCGCTACTATTGAAGAGGTGTGATACAACCACACGCTGCACACACAGGAAAGTGACAAAGACCATGCAGGAGAAGAAAGAAGGTGAATATAGAGATTTGGAAGAGTGTCAAAAACTTCTGTGGTCTGTATTATGTGGGTGAGTAGACTGGAGCGATGCGGTGAGACGGTGATAATAGTTATCTGCCGAGATGATCTGCTCGGGCATGATAATAGCGCTACAGTGGTGTGACTGTGAATCACTACCTTGATAGAGCAGAAGATGTGGGCCCTTCTCTCTCAACTCGGCGTAGAAATAAAAATCCCCACCTGCCTAATGGCTTTAGACAGCAGCCATTCGGCCCTGCTAATCTTCCGTCTCTCTGAAAATAACTTTTTGTGCTGTATGAAGATTGGATTTTACAGATCACAACGGCAAGGCAATGCATTCACTCAGCTGTACTTCTCATGAGAAACGTATCGTGATCTCTAATAATATTCTGTATATGGCTTCAGCCAAGCGCTACCTTTAAATGCGATGCCGTATTAATATTAATATTTATGGACTGTGGAGGAGCGCAAGCCGTCTGAGGGGTACTGGCAGAACAAACTTCCATTAATTCCTATGGAGGGGAAAGTCCAAATTAATTCCTATTCACATTTTAATGCCTTTATGCTAATGCAGGTTCAGAGGGAAAGGACGGTGAACCCACAGGAGAAGGGGGGTTAAAGTTGACTTCTGCACCTGAGAAATCTCTCTTCACGTAGGGAAATTGGCTAAAAGCCTGAGCCTTTGCTGCAGCTACCATTTACAGAACACATACACGGTATCGGGATCATATTTAGTTCCAAAGTTTTCGCAGATTTCACCTTTTCTTTGATGTTCCCACAGTACCATATGCATGTGTTAATGTCCATTGCTGTTGATGGAACTTTCTATTGGTTTCGCTGAAGGATTATTAGAGTCAAATTCAACTTGGATCATGTTATGGTTGCTTTTGCCATTGCTGAGATCTGGGAACATGATGAATAAATCCAAACAGCAAGATCTGACACTTAAGCCACATAATTAAAAAAAAAAAAACTTAATTGGAAATAAAAGCCAGAAATGTGCACACTTTAAAAGTTTTAATCACTTTTTGTACACCAAAGCGGAGTATGAGCACAACTAGACCACATGGATTTGTTTCAAGCCTTCAAGCCTCAATTTTGGCTTCATCCTACTCTCACAGTAACGTTGCTGCATTTCCAGTTTGCAGCTGTTAACCTGGTGAGTACAGTGATGTTAGTAGCAACGGGAATAGTAGTCAATGCTTTAAAATAAGACCAGAAATATCCTTTTAAGTCAGAATGCATCTACTCTAAGGATGTTTGAGCATCAAGCCAGCCGGTCTGATGCACCTAGACCACATCTGCCTTGATCTTCACCTGATCAGGAACACCTCCAGTCAACTCCCCTCTGTCCCACAGGGAATACCCAGGTCTATCCATTCTGGTTTGTTTGGACTGGTTAATGTGGTGCTGAGCTGAGGCAAACACAAATAGATTGTGCTGGTAGCAATTGTGCCCCCCTCCTCCACCCCACTGTGTTACAGCTGTTATCATTACATATTTACTTGGAGGACAAGCGCGTGCTCCCTCCAGATAGGTCCCTATCAGTACATGTCTATGTTGTGACACCTGGAGGGTAATTGTCATTAATTGCACTCATTTGGGCGGCAGGTCAGGGCAACTGAAGCGCAGGTGTTTGGGACAAAACATGATTATTCCCATCCAAAGAACGGGAGGCTGGGAAAAAAATGATTTTGCCATTGTGGATGGTCCCACACATAACGACTGGCCATTTTTCTGGTTTTATCACGCATTAGTGGGTAATTGGGGCTCGGAGGGAAAAAAAAAAAAGTGGGAAGAATGTCATCATCATTATTCCCTCCTTTACTCCATTTCCTCCATTCACAGAGGAGATGGAGCACTCTATCAGTTCGAAATGGACAAATCTGAAACGCTAAGATTACTGCAGTGATGGGACAATCAAAGGCAAGTCACTTAACTGTTACACAGGAGATCACACAAACAGGGGCAACAGTTCCACTGCCGAGTTATCTCTAAGAAATGAGATTTTGCTAACATGACATTTCACTACATTGTTATAAATATTTTTATATCAGCTCGTTCTCTGGACAGCATGTATAACATTTAATGTTTACAGCCATTACCATGGCAACGAGAAATGTACAGGACAGGTATAACATTAATCCAATCTAACAATTTGAGTTTTGAGTAGAGAAAAGCTTAATTTCATAACAGAGCCAATTTGAAATCCATAAACAAGGAAGTATTCCTTAATTTAGACAGCTCCTCTGTCAAAGAGATAGTTGTGTCTTAGTCACAAACTCACTGCCGGGGGGACAGCGGGGTGTCAAGATGGCACCCGACTGGGTGGCCCTAAAGAGAGACCTTGGTGTCAGTAGAATTAATGAGACCCTTATCCATGCCTCAAATGAGTTTAATTGAAAAGCGAGGACCTTAAAGCACCAGTCCTTTATCTCCTAGCCATCCATCTGTTTGACTCTATCATTATCTGATTACCTTGTTATCAAGCTGTATCATGACTCAGCTGCTGAAAATGTAAAGCAATTACCAGACATCGTGTTCATGTCCGCACACCCAGTCAGCATGCATTAAAAGCTGGTCTCTCCAGTGACTGCAGTTTCACTGAAGCACACCACATATATTTTTCACAGCGCACAGTGTGTTCTTCCTCTACATTTCGAAGTTTAGTCTTTCCTCCCCTGCTGTTGCCGTTCATCTGCATTTACCCTGAGACTGACATGACTGTGACACTGACACGCACTCCGTAGGCTGTGATGTTTTCTTTTTTTTCTTATGATGAAAACAACAAAAGAGCCATTTAAGACTCAAAACTACAACTGAGCCTGTCACTGTGAGTGCTTGGAGTGTGTGCGTGCGTGCATGTGTGTGTGTGTGTGTGTACCCCACATGGGTGGAGTGCAGACACCAGGCGCAAACATCCTCAATCTGTCCTAATAGCACAGCAGTATACAAAGCACAGACTTCAAATATAACAACCAAGCTACATTCCCTCATAAAAACACTGTTTACCGTCGCTATGATAATTTACCCAGTAACATGTGCCCTCCACAAGAGCAAACACCAAGGGATGCCAATGTGTGTGTGTGTTGGCTGACAAAAATACACAGCAGCAGCTGGGCCCCATGTTTGAAGGCCTGCCCTCCACACTCCATAGCTCAACATGGAGGTACACTGTGACTTCTAGACTAGTTAGTGAGAGGTGGAGATCGAGGGTGGGCCCGAACTTGTGTATGCAGGTGTTTGTGACAAATGAGATGTTAATCATCACCTTCAGCATGGGTTTCTGCCTGCAGCTATGCCTTTTTTGATGAGGACTACCAGTATTGCTGTTTATTGTAAATTTCCAATTAATTTTTCACTTAAACGCTTAAAATCACATTTAGTTCCTTAAAAAATCCTACGAGCTGATTATTCTTTGCACTGTAACTAAAATAAAAACATAATTTTGACTTGTGAAAATCAATTTATCGGCTGATATTCACCTAGCACAGACGTTTTATTATGAAATTGGTATTTACATACATGTCTCCGTTATGTGCCAACATATAAACGTGTAAATATGTATGCTTTTTTCAGGATATGAAGCATCTGGTGATATATTGATGTCACTACAGAAAACAAGTATATTTATTAATGGAGTTGTATGTTTAGAAAAGTAGCCTTCTTGGGACATTTGATTAGGTATATTGGTGTTAGTGATACTGCAAAGGGTCTATTTTCAACGCTGCTCAGTAATTCACTGTATCCATATCAGTTAATTGTCTGTGTTATACAGATTGTCTGTGCTGTGATGATCTGACATAAGAAACCTCAAAAAACCCCAATAATTGTCAAGAGCAGGTTTTGCTCTTATGCCAGAATTCATCATGTCCGAGTAGGCGTCACATGAGCCATCACCCATATTGTGTTCAATACCTGCTGCACATCTCCCTTCTGTCCACCTGAGCTGTGGAGACTAATATGGGGGAACCTGAGGCTGGTAGTGCCAGAGCCTGCTTGCCAAAGCCTCGGAGAAGACAGATGGCATGCGGAAATCAATAACCTCACACAACATCACCCATTTTGTGAACAAATGAATCTGCTTTGACAGTATGTGTATGAGCGATCGGGTGACCTGCTCTCTTCCCATCTGAACATCCTCCCCTCCCCTCCCCAAGCGCACTGTTATTTATGGCAGTTGGGCCCTACGCTCCTGTGTGCTTTGATGTTTAATTCAAGGACCCACAACCAGGCAGGGAGGAGAGCGTGGGTGTGTTGGGAACTCACCGGAGCTCAGGAGCTCAGGAACTCTGATTTCCTACAAATATTCCCCGTGTCGCTCACACTGGTCTCTGTCTCTATGACTGCTGAGAAGTCACTCCGTGCAGGAACTGTACTATATGTGTGGGGAGGATGATCCGTCCTTGGATTGTTAGTCACATTGACCGGACTGAGGCAGATGCTATAAAAAGTGTCCGAATGCATTTAAAGTCTTGTGTGCATGACATTCTTGGAGGTTTTCCTAAACCACCCCCACCCTGAGACTAGTGGTAGGTGTCCTCCAAAGCCTACTATTGTCTGCCATTTAAAGATAACAAACAGCAGTGCTCCGCTGTCAGATCCTTAGTATCCTCCTCACTCTCACTACTTCTAACATTCACTATATCTTTTTCTCTCTCACCTGCTTTATCTCTCCTTCTCACTCTCTCTTTCCCCTTACTGGGAGCTTGCTGAGATTTATTCCAGCCAAGAGCAGCTCCAGCGAGGGTCTGGTGTTAGCAATTTATGGTTTAATAAGACTTACATAAGTCTTGCAGGTGTGCTTTACGTCCCCCACCCGAGCCCATTTGGAGGATTTATGGAAGGCCTTTGGATTGCTGGCTGATTTAGAAGTCCTCTTTCCTGTCTCTGGCCTGTCCAGGCCACCACACACTCCCCTAGACGTCTAGCCTGACCGGCCAAATGTTCGGCAGGCCGGGGTCTAGCTGGGGACGCGTCTGCCAAAGAAACACAGACACCTCAGTAAAACCATGTCTGGGCTGAGTACAGGTGTGTGATATACTGTTCATAAACCCAGGTAATAGCGCATTGGTGTTGGCCACCTTGTTAATGTAAGCACTGAGATACAAATCAGAGTGACATATAGGCTAGACTGGAGGTGTCCCACTGGATATGCCTATAGCAATGATTTTTAAATCAGAATGGGTATCAAAAGCCACATTCAATTCTGATACATGTGGCCATTGTTAGGCAGAGGAGAATGGTTTCGCCGTCTTGGCTGGCCCCACTAACCTCCACTATTGTAGGAACACACAGGGGCACTCGCAACTGCACAATGACACACAAGCTACACAACAGCTCTGTAAAAGCATGGTGAAAAGGGGCCTGAACGGAAATAAGTGTTGCCAAATAAGAGTTATTGTGATGAGGCAGTGCTCAGCTGTTAGGTTTTAATATGCCAGCTAAGAACACGGCCGTAATCAGAAACAACAACCTCCTCGGTATTCCACTGCTGATTCCAACAAGCACGCGAGCGGTGTTGTTTGAAAGCCAGGCTGATGAAAAATGGTGCAATCTCCGTCCCCACTGTTGACTGGTAATTGCTCATCTGGGTAGATGCTAATTGACAATGACCTTTGACCCTCCCTGTCTTTTTATTTATGTAATCTCACAGGGTGGTCCCAAAGATTGCAAAAAAAAAAAAATTGTACTGGCTCGCACACAAGGTAAAAAATGACATTTCGTTTCAGGCTGGAGATTACCTTGACCGTTTAATACGCACATTCATACAGACATAAGTTGTTTTAGGGGAAAAAATATTTCCAAAATGTTCAGAAACTACTTCAAGGTGGGCATGAAATGGATAATCAGAAGGAATTCTGTCTCCCAAGCTTCTTGAATATCACAACACAATGACTTTTTGTCGATTTCAAGGCGGCAATATTATAACCACATATGAAGCCATCAATAATACAAGAGGCCATTTAACTGTAAACACCCAAAGTACACAGAGGCAATCCCTGAGCGACGCAGAAAGATTGTTAGGCACTAGCCGACTGGCAGGTGGATGAGATGTGGTGTGCCAGTGTTTCCACTCGGTGAGTGTGTGTCAGCGTGGAGGGCTAGAGTCGGGGAAAGTCTGTCCTGCCTGGTGAATGGATGGACAGGGACGACGCTTGGCACACACATACACACAAACACAGAGGACACTCCACCAGTCAGGTTCAGCCGTCAACGCCACCAGGGACCCGCCATTCTCATGCAACAATGCAAAAAAAGCTCATTACCATCCTCTAAATATGCATGAATAAAAGCCTGAATAACCATGGCCAGTTGTCACCTGAAGACTGGCCTTTTACTGTCCAATAAGCAAACATATCCATCTCCTGGACTGATAGGCCTCATAAAGGAGGTCCTCTTACCGCTTTTCCCTGGAGCGCTGCAAAGAAAGGGAATTTTGAAATGCTAAGTAAGGAACTGGGAGAAGGAGGGAGGGGGGCGCTAGA